>CAMAOD020000253.1:0-34326 GCA_945859595.2 Megachile willughbiella
ATAGTTATAAGTATAAAAATAAGAGTTATTACGATAATAATAATAGAAATAAGGATAAAAATAAGTGTTATTACATAATAAAAATAGGAATAAGGCTGAAAATAATGGTTATAATGATAATAATAATAGAAATACGGATAAAAATAAGAGTTATTGCGATAATAACAATAGTAATAAGGATAAAAGTAAGAGTTAATACGATGATAAAATAGGAATAAGGACAAAAATAAGAGTTATTACGATAATGATAATAGTTATAAGGATAAAAATAAGAGTTATTACGATAATAATAATAGTAATAAGGATAAAAATAAGAGTTATTACGATAATAATAATAGTTATAAGGATAAAAATAAGAGATATTTCCATAATAATAACGGAAATAAGGATAAAAATAAGAGTTATTACATAATAAAAATAGGAATAAGACTGAAAATAATGGTTATAATGATAATAATAATAGATATAAGGATAAAAATAATAGTTATTCCGATAATAATAATAGTAATAAGGATAAAAGTAAGAATTAATACGATGATAAAATAGGAATAAGGACAAAAATAAGAGTTATTACGATAATAATAATAGTTATAAGGATAAAAATAAGAGTTATTACGATAATAATAATAGTTATAAGGATAAAAATAAGAGTTACTACGATAATAATAATAGAAATAAGGATAAAAATAAGAGTTATTACATAATAAAAATAGGAATATGGCTGAAAATAATAGTTATAATGATAATAATAATAGAAATAAGGATAAAAATAAGAGATATTTCCATAATAATAATGGAAATAAGGATAAAAATAAGAGTTATTCCGATAATAAAAATAGGAATATGGCTGAAAGTAATAGTTATAATCACAATAATAATAGAAATAAGGATAAAAATAAGAGTTATTACGATAATAATAATAGTTATAAGGATAAAAATAAGAGATATTTCCATAATAATAATGGAAATAAGGATAAAAATGAGAGTTATTACATAATAAAAATAGGAATAAGACTGAAAATAATGGTTATAATGATAATAATAATAGAAATAAGGATAAAAATAATAGTTATTACGATAATAATAATACTAATAAGGATAAAAGTAAGCGTTAATACGACGATAAGATAGGAATAAGGACAAAAATAAGAGTTATTACGATAATAATAATAGTTATAAGTATAAAAATAAGAGTTATTACGATAATAATAATAGAAATAAGGATAAAAATAAGTGTTATTACATAATAAAAATAGGAATAAGGCTGAAAATAATGGTTATAATGATAATAATAATAGAAATACGGATAAAAATAAGAGTTATTGCGATAATAACAATAGTAATAAGGATAAAAGTAAGAGTTAATACGATGATAAAATAGGAATAAGGACAAAAATAAGAGTTATTACGATAATAATAATAGTTATAAGGATAAAAATAAGTGTTATTACGGTAATAATAATAGAAATAAGGATGAAAATAAGAGTTATTACATAATAAAAATAGGAATATGGCTGAAAGTAATAGTTATAATCACAATAATAATAGAAATAAGGATAAAAATAAGAGTTATTACGATAATAATAATAGTTATAAGGATAAAAATAAGAGATATTTCCATAATAATAATGGAAATAAGGATAAAAATGAGAGTTATTACATAATAAAAATAGGAATAAGACTGAAAATAATGGTTATAATGATAATAATAATAGAAATAAGGATAAAAATAATAGTTATTACGATAATAATAATACTAATAAGGATAAAAGTAAGCGTTAATACGACGATAAGATAGGAATAAGGACAAAAATAAGAGTTATTACGATAATAATAATAGTTATAAGTATAAAAATAAGAGTTATTACGATAATAATAATAGAAATAAGGATAAAAATAAGTGTTATTACATAATAAAAATAGGAATAAGGCTGAAAATAATGGTTATAATGATAATAATAATAGAAATACGGATAAAAATAAGAGTTATTGCGATAATAACAATAGTAATAAGGATAAAAGTAAGAGTTAATACGATGATAAAATAGGAATAAGGACAAAAATAAGAGTTATTACGATAATAATAATAGTTATAAGGATAAAAATAAGTGTTATTACGATAATAATAATAGAAATAAGGATGAAAATAAGAGTTATTACATAATAAAAATAGGAATATGGCTGAAAGTAATAGTTATAATCATAATAATAATAGAAATAAGGATAAAAATAAGAGTTATTACGATAATAGTAATAGTAATAAGGATAAAAATAAGAGTTATTACGATGATAATAATAGTTATAAGGATAAAAATAAGAGATATTTCCATAATAATAATGGAAATAAGGATAAAAATAAGAGTTATTACATAATAAAAATAGGAATAAGACTGAAAATAATGGTTATAATGATAATAATAATAGATATAAGGATAAAAATAATAGTTATTCCGATAATAATAATAGTAATAAGGATAAAAGTAAGAATTAATACGATGATAAAATAGGAGTAAGGACAAAAATAAGAGTTATTACGATAATAATAATAGTTATAAGGATAAAAATAAGAGTTATTACGATAATAATAATAGTTATAAGGATAAAAATAAGAGTTACTACGATAATAATAATAGAAATCAGGATAAAAATAAGAGTTATTACATAATAAAAATAGGAATATGGCTGAAAATAATAGTTATAATGATAATAATAATAGAAATAAGGATAAAAATAAGAGTTATTACGATAATAATAATAGTAATAATGATAAAAATAAGAGTTATTACATAATAAAAATAGGAATATGGCAGAAAGTAATAGTTATAATCATAATAACAATAGAAATAAGGATAAAAATAAGAGTTATTACGATAATAGTAATAGTTATAAGGATAAAAATAAGAGATATTTCCATAATAATAATGGAAATAAGGTAAAAAATAAGAGTTATTCCGATAATAAAAATAGGAATATGGCTGAAAGTAATAGTTATAATCACAATAATAATAGAAATAAGGATAAAAATAAGAGTTATTACGATAATAATAATGGAAATAAGGATATAAATAAGAGTTCTTACGATAATAAAAAATAGGAATAAGGATAAAAATAAGAGTTATGACATAATAAAAATAGGAATAAGGATAAAAATAAGAGTTATTACATAATAAAAATAGGAATAAGACTGAAAATAATGGTTATAATGATAATAATAATAGAAATAAGGATAAAAATAATAGTTATTCCGATAATAGTAATAGTAATAAGGATAAAAGTAAGAATTAATACGATGATAAAATAGGAATTACGACAAGAATAAGAGTTATTACGATAATAATAATAGTTATAAGGATAAAAATAATAGTTATTACGATAATAATAATAGTAATAAGGATAAAAGCAAGCGTTAACACGACGATAAAATAGGAATAAGGACAAAAATAAGAGTTATTACGATAATAATAATAGGTATAAGTATAAAAATAAGAGTTATTACGATAATAATAATAGAAATAAGGATAAAAATAAGTGTTATTACGTAATAAAAATAGGAATAAGGCTGAAAATAATGGTTATAATGATAATAATAATAGAAATATGGATAAAAATAAGAGTTATTACGATAATAACAATAGTAATAAGGATAAAAGTAAGAGTTAATACGATGATAAAATAGGAATAAGGACAAAAATAAGAGTTATTACGATAATAAAAATAGGAATAAGGATAAAAATAAGAGTTATGACATAATAAAAGTAGGAATAAGGATAAAAATAAGAGTTATTACATAATAAAAATAGGAATAAGACTGAAAATAATGGTTATAATGATAATAATAATAGAAATAAGGATAAAAATAAGAGTTATTACGATAATAATAATAGTAATAATGATAAAAATAAGAGTTATTACATAATAAAAGTAGGAATAAGGCTGAAAATAATGGTTATAATGATAATAATAATAGAAATACGGATAAAAATAAGAGTTATTACAATAATAACAATAGTAATAAGGATAAAAGTAAGAGTTAATACGATGATAAAATAGCAATAAGGACAAAAATAAGAGTTATTACGATAATAATAATAGTTATAAGGATAAAAATAAGAGTTATTACGATAATAATAATAGTTATAAGGATAAAAAATAAGAGTTACTACGATAATAATAATAGAAATAAGGATAAAAATAAGAGTTATTACATAATAAAAATAGGAATATGGCTGAAAATAATAGTTATAATGATAATAATAATAGAAATAAGGATAAAAATAAGAGTTATTACGATAATAATAATAGTAATAATGATAAAAATAAGAGTTATTACATAATAAAAATAGGAATAAGGCTGAAAATAATGGTTATAATGATAATAATAATAGAAATACGGATAAAAATAAGAGTTATTACGATAATAACAATAGTAATAAGGATAAAAGTAAGAGTTAATACGATGATAAAATAGGAATAAGGACAAAAATAAGAGTTATTACGATAATAATAATAGTTATAAGGATAAAAATAAGAGTTACTACGATAATAATAATAGAAATAAGGATAAAAATAAGAGTTATTACATAATAAAAATAGGAATATGGCTGAAAATAATAGTTATAATGATAATAATAATAGAAATAAGGATAAAAATAAGAGTTATTACGATAATAGTAATAGTAATAAGGATAAAAATAAGAGTTATTTACGATAACAATAATAGTTATAAGGATAAAAATAAGAGATATTTCCATAATAATAATGGAAGTAAGGATAAAAATAAGAGTTATTCCGATAATAAAAATAGGAATATGGCTGAAAGTAATAGTTATAATCACAATAATAATAGAAATAAGGATAAAAATAAGAGTTATTACGATAATAATAATGGAAATAAGGATATAAATAAGAGTTCTTACGATAATAAAAATAGGAATAAGGATAAAAATAAGAGTTATTACGTAATAAAAATAGGAACAAGGATAAAAATAAGAGTTATTACATAATAAAAATACGAATAAGACTGAAAATAATGGTTATAATGATAATAATAATAGAAATAAGGATAAAAATAATAGTTATTCCGATAATAGTAATAGTAATAAGGATAAAAGTAAGAATTAATACGATGATAAAATAGGAATAAGGACAAGAATAAGAGTTATTACGATAATAATAATAGAAATAAGGATAAAAATAAGAGTTATTACATAATAAAAATAGGAATATGGCTGAAAGTAATAGTTATAATCATAATAATAATAGAAATAAGGATAAAAATAAGAGTTATTACGATAATAGTAATAGTAATAAGGATAAAAATAAGAGTTATTACGATAATAATAATAGTCATAAGGATAAAAATAAGAGATATTTCCATAATAATAATGGAAATAAGGATAAAAAATAAGAGTTATTACATAATAAAAATAGGAATAAGACTGAAAATAATGGTTATAATGATAATAATAATAGATATAAGGATAAAAATAATAGTTATTCCGATAATAATAATAGTAATAAGGATAAAAGTAAGAATTAATACGATGATAAAATAGGAATAAGGACAAAAATAAGAGTTATTACGATAATAATAATAGTTATAAGGATAAAAATAATAGTTATTACGATAATAATAATAGTAATAAGGATAAAAGTAAGCGTTAACACGACGATAAAATAGGAATAAGGACAAAAATAAGAGTTATTACATAATAAAAATAGGAATATGGCTGAAAATAATAGTTATAATGATAATAATAATAGAAATAAGGATAAAAATAAGAGATATTTCCATAATAATAATGGAAATAAGGATAAAAATAAGAGTTATTCCCGATAATAAAAATAGGAATATGGCTGAAAGTAATAGTTATAATCACAATAATAATAGTTATAAGGATAAAAATAAGAGTTATTACGATAATAATAATAGTTATAAGGATAAAAATAAGAGTTACTACGATAATAATAATAGAAATAAGGATAAAAATAAGAGTTATTACATAATAAAAATAGGAATATGGCTGAAAATAATAGTTATAATGATAATAATAATAGAAATAAGGATAAAAATAAGAGTTATTACGATAATAGTAATAGTAATAAGGATAAAAATAAGAGTTATTACGATAACAATAATAGTTATAAGGATAAAAATAAGAGATATTTCCATAATAATAATGGAAATAAGGATAAAAATAAGAGTTATTCCGATAATAAAAATAGGAATATGGCTGAAAGTAATAGTTATAATAACAATAATAATAGAAGTAAGGATAAAAATAAGAGTTATTACGATAATAATAATGGAAATAAGGATATAAATAAGAGTTCTTACGATAATAAAAATAGTTATAAGGATTAAAATAAGAGTTATTACAATAATAATAATAGTTAGAAGGATAAAAATAAGAGTTACTACGATAATAATAATAGAAATAAGGATAAAAATAAGAGTTATTACATAATAAAAATAGGAATATGGCTGAAAATAATGGTTATAATGATAATAATAATAGAAATACGGATAAAAATAAGAGTTATTATGATAATAACAATAGTAATAAGGATAAAAGTAAGAGTTAATACGATGATAAAATAGGAATAAGGACAAAAATAAGAGTTATTACGATAATAAAAATAGGAATAAGGATAAAAATAAGAGTTATGACATAATAAAAATAGGAATAAGGATAAAAATAAGAGTTATTACATAATAAAAATAGGAATAAGACTGAAAATAATGGTTATAATGATAATCATAATAGTAATAAGGATAAAAATAATAGTTATTCCGATAATAGTAATAGTAATAAGGATAAAAGTAAGAATTAATACGATGATAAAATAGGAATAAGGACAAGAATAAGAGTTATTACGATAATAATAATAGTTATAAGGATAAAAATAATAGTTATTACGATAATAATAATAGTAATAAGGATAAAAGTAAGCGTTAACGCGACGATAAAATAGGAATAAGGACAAAAATAAGATTTATTACGATAATAAAAATAGGAATAAGGATAAAAATACGAGTTATGACATAATAAAAATAGGAATAAGGATAAAAATAAGAGTTATTACATAATAAAAATAGGAATATGGCTGAAAATAATAGTTATAATGATAATAATAATAGAAATAAGGATAAAAATAAGAGTTATTACGATAATAATAATAGTAATAATGATAAAAATAAGAGTTATTACATAATAAAAATAGGAATAAGGCTGAAAATAATGGTTATAATGATAATAATAATAGAAATACGGATAAAAATAAGAGTTATTACGATACTAACAATAGTAATAAGGATAAAAGTAAGAGTTAATACGATGATAAAATAGGAATAAGGACAAAAATAAGAGTTATTACGATAATAATAATAGTTATAAGTATAAAAATAAGAGTTATTACGATAATAATAATAGAATTAAGGATAAAAATAAGAGTTATTACATAATAAAAATAGGAACATGGCTGAAAGTAATAGTTATAATGATAAAAATAACAGAAATAAGGATAAAAATATGAGTTATTACGATAATAATAATAGTAATAAGGATAAAAGTAAGAGTTAATACGATGATAAAATAGGAATAAGGACATAAATAAGAGTTATTACGATAATAATAATAGTAATAAGGATAAAGGTAAGAGTTAATACGATGATAAAATAGGAATAAGGACAAAAATAAGAGTTATTACGGTAATAATAATAGTTATAAGGATAAAAATAATAGTTATTGCGATAATAATAATAGTAATAAGGATAAAAATAAGAGTTATTACATAATAAAAATAGGAATATGGCTGAAAGTAATAGATATAATCACAATAATAATAGGAATAAGGATAAAAATAAGAGTTATTACGATAATAATAATAGAAATAAGGATAAAAATAAGAGTTATTACGTAATAAAAATAGGAATATGGCTGAAAGTAATAGTTATAATGATAATAATAACAGAAATGAGGATAAAAATAAGAGTTATTACGATAATAATAATAATAATAAGGATAAAACTAAGAGTTAATACGATGATAAAATAGGAATAAGGACAAGAATAAGAGTTATTACGATAATAATAATAGTTATAAGGATAAAATAAGAGTTATTACGATAATAATAACAGTTATAAGGATAAAAATAAGAGTTACTACGATAATAATAATAGAAATAAGGATAAAAATAAGAGTTAATACGATAATAATAATAGTAATGAGGATAAAAGTAAGAGTTAATTCGATGATAAAATAGGAATAAGGACAAAACTGAGAGTTATTACGATAATAATAATAGCTATAAGGATAAAAATAAGAGTTATTACGATAATAATAATAGAAATAAGGATAAAAATAAGAGTTATTACATAATAAAAATAGGAATATGGCTGCAAGTAATAGTTATAATCATAATAATAATAGAAATAAGGCTAAAAATAAGAGTTATTACGATAATAATAATGGTAATGAGGATAAAAGTAAGAGTTAATACGATGATAAAACAGGAATAAGGACAAAAATGAGAGTTACTACGATAATAATAATAGAATTAAGGATAAAAATAAGAGTTATTACATAATAAAAATAGGAACATGGCTGAAAGTAATAGTTATAATGTTAAAAATAACAGAAATAAGGATAAAAATATGAGTTATTACGATAATAATAATAGTAATAAGGATAAAAGTAAGAGTTAATACGATGATAAAATAGGAATAAGGACATAAATAAGAGTTATTACGATAATAATAATAGTAATAAGGATAAAGGTAAGAGTTAATACGATGATAAAATAGGAATAAGGACAAAAATAAGAGTTATTACGATAATAATAATAGCAATAAGGATAAAAGTAAGAGTTAATACGATGATAAAATAGGAATAAGGACAAAAATAAGAGTTATTACGGTAATAATAATAGTTATAAGGATAAAAATAATAGTTATTGCGATAATAATAATAGTAATAAGGATAAAAATAAGAGTTATTACATAATAAAAATAGGAATATGGCTGAAAGTAATAGATATAATCACAATAATAATAGGAATAAGGATAAAAATAAGAGTTATTACGATAATAATAATAGAAATAAGGATAAAAATAAGAGTTATTACGTAATAAAAATAGGAATATGGCTGAAAGTAATAGTTATAATGATAATAATAACAGAAATAAGGATAAAAATAAGAGTTATTACGATAATAATAATAATAATAAGGATAAAACTAAGAGTTAATACGATGATAAAATAGGAATAAGGACAAGAATAAGAGTTATTACGATAATAATAATAGTTATAAGGATAAAATAAGAGTTATTACGATAATAATAACAGTTATAAGGATAAAAATAAGAGTTACTACGATAATAATAATAGAAATAAGGATAAAAATAAGAGTTAATACGATAATAATAATAGTAATGAGGATAAAAGTAAGAGTTAATTCGATGATAAAATAGGAATAAGGACAAAACTGAGAGTTATTACGATAATAATAATAGCTATAAGGATAAAAATAAGAGTTATTACGATAATAATAATAGAAATAAGGATAAAAATAAGAGTTATTACATAATAAAAATAGGAATATGGCTGCAAGTAATAGTTATAATCATAATAATAATAGAAATAAGGCTAAAAATAAGAGTTATTACGATAATAATAATAGCAATAAGGATAAAAATAACAGTTATTACGATAATAATAATAGTAATAAGGATAAAAATAAGAGTTATTACGATAATAATAATAGTAATAAGGATAAAAGTAAGAGTTAATACGATGATAAAATAGGAATAAGGACATAAATAAGAGTTATTACGATAATAATAATAGTAATAAGGATAAAGGTAAGAGTTAATACGATGATAAAATAGGAATAAGGACAAAAATAAGAGTTATTACGATAATAATAATAGCAATAAGGATAAAAGTAAGAGTTAATTCGATGATAAAATAGGAATAAGGACAAAACTGAGAGTTATTACGATAATAATAATAGCTATAAGGATAAAAATAAGAGTTATGACATAATAAAAATAGGAATAAGGATAAAAATAAGAGTTATTACATAATAAAAATAGGAATATGGCTGAAAATAATAGTTATAATGATAATAATAATAGAAATAAGGATAAAAATAAGAGTTATTACGATAATAATAATAGTAATAATGATAAAAATAAGAGTTATTACATAATAAAAATAGGAATAAGGCTGAAAATAATGGTTATAATGATAATAATAATAGAAATACGGATAAATATAAGAGTTATTACGATACTAACAATAGTAATAAGGATAAAAGTAAGAGTTAATACGATGATAAAATAGGAATAAGGACAAAAATAAGAGTTATTACGATAATAATAATAGTTATAAGTATAAAAATAAGAGTTATTACGATAATAATAATAGAAATAAGGATAAAAATAAGTGTTATTACATAATAAAAATAGGAATATGGCTGAAAATAATAGTTATAATGATAATAATAATAGAAATAAGGATAAAAATAAGAGTTATTACGATAATAATAATAGTTATAAGTATAAAAATAAGAGTTATTACGATAATAATAATAGCTATAAGGATAAAAATAAGAGTTATGACATAATAAAAATAGGAATAAGGATAAAAATAAGAGTTATTACATAATAAAAATAGGAATATGGCTGAAAATAATAGTTATAATGATAATAATAATAGAAATAAGGATAAAAATAAGAGTTATTACGATAATAATAATAGTAATAATGATAAAAATAAGAGTTATTACATAATAAAAAATAGGAATAAGGCTGAAAATAATGGTTATAATGATAATAATAACAGAAATAAGGATAAAAATATGAGTTATTACGATAATAATAATAGTAATAAGGATAAAAGTAAGAGTTAATACGATGATAAAATAGGAATAAGGACATAAATAAGAGTTATTACGATAATAATAATAGTAATAAGGATAAAGGTAAGAGTTAATACGATGATAAAATAGGAATAAGGACAAAAATAAGAGTTATTACGATAATAATAATAGCAATAAGGATAAAAGTAAGAGTTAATACGATGATAAAATAGGAATAAGGACAAAAATAAGAGTTATTACGGTAATAATAATAGTTATAAGGATAAAATAAGAGTTATTACGATAATAATAACAGTTATAAGGATAAAAATAAGAGTTACTACGATAATAATAATAGAAATAAGGATAAAAATAAGAGTTAATACGATAATAATAATAGTAATGAGGATAAAAGTAAGAGTTAATTCGATGATAAAATAGGAATAAGGACAAAACTGAGAGTTATTACGATAATAATAATAGCTATAAGGATAAAAATAAGAGTTATGACATAATAAAAATAGGAATAAGGATAAAAATAAGAGTTATTACATAATAAAAATAGGAATATGGCTGAAAATAATAGTTATAATGATAATAATAATAGAAATAAGGATAAAAATAAGAGTTATTACGATAATAATAATAGTAATAATGATAAAAATAAGAGTTATTACGATAATAACAATAGTAATAAGGATAAAAGTAAGAGTTAATACGATGATAAAATAGGAATAAGGACAAAAATAAGAGTTATTACGATAATAATAATAGTTATAAGGATAAAAATAAGAGTTATTACGATAATAATAATAGTTAGAAGGATAAAAATAAGAGTTATTACATAATAAAAATAGGAACATGGCTGAAAGTAATAGTTATAATGATAAAAATAACAGAAATAAGGATAAAAATATGAGTTATTACGATAATAATAATAGTAATAAGGATAAAAGTAAGAGTTAATACGATGATAAAATAGGAATAAGGACATAAATAAGAGTTATTACGATAATAATAATAGTAATAAGGATAAAGGTAAGAGTTAATACGATGATAAAATAGGAATAAGGACAAAAATAAGAGTTATTGCGATAATAATAATAGCAATAAGGATAAAAGTAAGAGTTAATACGATGATAAAATAGGAATAAGGACAAAAATAAGAGTTATTACGATAATAATAATAGTTATATGAATAAAAATAAGAGTTATTACGATAATAATAATAATTATAAGGATAAAAATAAGAGTTACTACGATAATAATAATAGAAATAAGGATAAAAATAAGAGTTAATACGATAATAATAATAGTAATGAGGATAAAAGTAAGAGTTAATTCGATGATAAAATAGGAATAAGGACAAAACTGAGAGTTATTACGATAATAATAATAGCTATAAGGATAAAAATAAGAGTTATTACGATAATAATAATAGAAATAAGGATAAAAATAAGAGTTATTACATAATAAAAATAGGAATATGGCTGCAAGTAATAGTTATAATCATAATAATAATAGAAATAAGGCTAAAAATAAGAGTTATTACGATAATAATAATAGCAATAAGGATAAAAATAACAGTTATTACGATAATAATAATAGTAATAAGGATAAAAATAAGAGTTATTACGATAATAATAATGGTAATGAGGATAAAAGTAAGAGTTAATACGATGATAAAATAGGAATAAGGACAAAAATGAGAGTTATTACGATAATAATAATAGCTATAAGGATAAAAATAAGAGTTATTACGATAATAATAATAGAAATAAGGATAAAAATAAGAGTTATTACATAATAAAAATAGGAATATGGCTGCAAGTAATAGTTATAATCATAATAATAATAGAAATAAGGATAAAAATAAGAGTTATTACGATAATAATAATAGTAATAAGGATAAAAATAAAAGTTATTACGATAATAATAATAGTTATAAGGATAAAAATAAGAGTTATTACGATAATAATAGTAGAAATAAGGACGAAAATAAGAGTTATTACGATAATAAAAATAGGAATAAGGACAAAAATCAGAGTTATAACGATAATAATAATAGTTATAAGGATAAAAATAAGAGTTATTACGATAATAATAATAGTAATAATGATAAAAGTAAGAGTTAATACGATGATAAAATAGGAATAAGGACAAAAATAAGAGTTATTACGATAATGATAATAGTTATATGAATAAAAATAAGAGTTATTACGATAATAATAATAATTATAAGGATAAAAATAAGAGTTATTACGATAATAATAATAGCTATAAGGATAAAAATAAGAGTTACTACGATAATAATAATATAAATAAGGATAAAAATAAGAGTTATTACATAATAGAAATAGGAACATGGCTGAAAGTAATAGTTATAATGATAAAAATAACAGAAATAAGGATAAAAATATGAGTTATTACGATAATAATAATAGTAATAAGGATAAAAGTAAGAGTTAATACGATGATAAAATAGGAATAAGGACATAAATAAGAGTTATTACGATAATAATAATAGTAATAAGGATAAAGGTAAGAGTTAATACGATGATAAAATAGGAATAAGGACAAAAATAAGAGTTATTACGATAATAATAATAGCAATAAGGATAAAAGTAAGAGTTAATACGATGATAAAATAGGAATAAGGACAAAAATAAGAGTTATTACGGTAATAATAATAGTTATAAGGATAAAAATAATAGTTATTACGATAATAATAATAGTAATAAGGATAAAAATAAGAGTTAATACGATAATAATAATAGTAATGAGGATAAAAGTAAGAGTTAATTCGATGATAAAATAGGAATAAGGACAAAACTGAGAGTTATTACGATAATAATAATAGCTATAAGGATAAAAATAAGAGTTATTACGGTAATAATAATAGTTATAAGGATAAAAATAATAGTTATTACGATAATAATAATAGTAATAAGGATAAAAATAAGAGTTATTACATAATAAAAATAGGAATATGGCTGAAAGTAATAGATATAATCACAATAATAATAGAAATAAGGATAAAAATAAGAGTTATTACGATAATAATAATAGCTATAAGGATAAAAATAAGAGTTACTACGATAATAATAATATAAATAAGGATAAAAATAAGAGTTATTACATAATAGAAATAGGAATATGGCTGAAAGTAATAGTTATAATCATAATAGTAATAGTAATAAGGGTAAAAATAAGAGTTATTACGATAATAATAATAGTAATAAGGATAAAAGTAAGAGTTAATACGATAATAATAATAGTAATAAGGATAAAAGTAAGAGTTAATACGATGATAAAATAGGAACAAGGACAAAAATAAGAGTTATTACGATTATAATAATAGTTATAAGGATAAAAATAATAGTTATTACGATAATAATAATAGTAATAAGGATAAAAATAAGAGTTATTACAATAATAATAATAGAAATAAGGATAACAATAATAGTTATTACGATAATAATAATAGTAATAAGGATAAAAGTAAGCGTTAATACGATGATAAAATAGGAATAAGGACAAAAATAAGAGTTATTACGATAATAATAATAGTAATAAGGATAAAAGTAAGAGTTAATACGATGATAAAATACGAATAAGGACAAAAATAATAGTTATTACGATAATAATAATAGTTATAAGGATAAAAATAAGAGTTATTACGATAATAATAATAATTATAAGGATAAAAATAAGAGTTATTACGATAATAATAATGGAAATAAGGATAAAAATAAGAGTCATTACGATAATAATAATAGAAATAAGGATAAAAATAAGTGTTATTACATAATAAAAATAGGAATAAGGCTGAAAATAATGGTTATAATGATAATAATAACAGAAATAAGGATAAAAATATGAGTTATTACGATAATAATAATAGTAATAAGGATAAAAGTAAGAGTTAATACGATGATAAAATAGGAATAAGGACATAAATAAGAGTTATTACGATAATAATAATAGTAATAAGGATAAAGGTAAGAGTTAATACGATGATAAAATAGGAATAAGGACAAAAATAAGAGTTATTACGATAATAATAATAGCAATAAGGATAAAAGTAAGAGTTAATACGATGATAAAATAGGAATAAGGACAAAAATAAGAGTTATTACGGTAATAATAATAGTTATAAGGATAAAATAAGAGTTATTACGATAATAATAACAGTTATAAGGATAAAAATAAGAGTTACTACGATAATAATAATAGAAATAAGGATAAAAATAAGAGTTAATACGATAATAATAATAGTAATGAGGATAAAAGTAAGAGTTAATTCGATGATAAAATAGGAATAAGGACAAAACTGAGAGTTATTACGATAATAATAATAGCTATAAGGATAAAAATAAGAGTTATGACATAATAAAAATAGGAATAAGGATAAAAATAAGAGTTATTACATAATAAAAATAGGAATATGGCTGAAAATAATAGTTATAATGATAATAATAATAGAAATAAGGATAAAAATAAGAGTTATTACGATAATAATAATAGTAATAATGATAAAAATAAGAGTTATTACGATAATAACAATAGTAATAAGGATAAAAGTAAGAGTTAATACGATGATAAAATAGGAATAAGGACAAAAATAAGAGTTATTACGATAATAATAATAGTTATAAGGATAAAAATAAGAGTTATTACGATAATAATAATAGTTAGAAGGATAAAAATAAGAGTTATTACATAATAAAAATAGGAACATGGCTGAAAGTAATAGTTATAATGATAAAAATAACAGAAATAAGGATAAAAATATGAGTTATTACGATAATAATAATAGTAATAAGGATAAAAGTAAGAGTTAATACGATGATAAAATAGGAATAAGGACATAAATAAGAGTTATTACGATAATAATAATAGTAATAAGGATAAAGGTAAGAGTTAATACGATGATAAAATAGGAATAAGGACAAAAATAAGAGTTATTACGATAATAATAATAGCAATAAGGATAAAAGTAAGAGTTAATACGATGATAAAATAGGAATAAGGACAAAAATAAGAGTTATTACGGTAATAATAATAGTTATAAGGATAAAATAAGAGTTATTACGATAATAATAACAGTTATAAGGATAAAAATAAGAGTTACTACGATAATAATAATAGAAATAAGGATAAAAATAAGAGTTAATACGATAATAATAATAGTAATGAGGATAAAAGTAAGAGTTAATTCGATGATAAAATAGGAATAAGGACAAAACTGAGAGTTATTACGATAATAATAATAGCTATAAGGATAAAAATAAGAGTTATGACATAATAAAAATAGGAATAAGGATAAAAATAAGAGTTATTACATAATAAAAATAGGAATATGGCTGAAAATAATAGTTATAATGATAATAATAATAGAAATAAGGATAAAAATAAGAGTTATTACGATAATAATAATAGTAATAATGATAAAAATAAGAGTTATTACATAATAAAAATAGGAATAAGGCTGAAAATAATGGTTATAATGAATAGAAATACGGATAAAAATAAGAGTTATTACGATACTAACAATAGTAATAAGGATAAAAGTAAGAGGTTAATACGATGATAAAATAGGAATAAGGACAAAAATAAGAGTTATTACGATAATAATAATAGTTAATAAGTATAAAAATAAGAGTTATTACGATAATAATAATAGAAATAAGGATAAAAATAAGTGTTATTACATAATAAAAATAGGAATAAGGCTGAAAATAATGGTTATAATGATAATAATAATAGAAATACGGATAAAAATAAGAGTTATTACGATAATAATAATAGCTATAAGGATAAAAATAAGAGTTACTACGATAATAATAATATAAATTAGGATAAAAATAAGAGTTATTACATAATAAATATAGGAATATGGCTGAAAAGTAATAGTTATAATCGTAATAATAATAGAAATAAGGATAAAAATAAGAGTTATTACATAATAAAAATAGGAATATGGCTGAAGGTAATAGTTGTAATGATAATAATAAAACAAATAAGCATAAAAATAAGAGTTATTACGATAATATATAATAGTAATAAGGATAAAGGTAAGAGTTAATACGATGATAAAATAGGAATAAGGACAAAAATAAGAGTTATTACGATAATAATAATAGCAATAAGGATAAAAGTAAGAGTTAATACGATGATAAAATAGGAATAAGGACAAAAATAAGAGTTATTACGGTAATAATAATAGTTATAAGGATAAAAATAATAGTTATTACGATAATAATAATAGTAATAAGGATAAAAATAAGAGTTATTACATAATAAAAATAGGAATATGGCTGAAAGTAATAGATATAATCACAATAATAATAGAAATAAGGATAAAAATAAGAGTTTTTACGATAATAATAATAGAAATAAGGATAAAAATAAGAGTTATTACGTAATAAAAATAGGAATATGGCTGAAAGTAATAGTTATAATGATAATAATAACAGAGATAAGGATAAAAATAAGAGTTATTACGATAATAATAATAATAATAAGGATAAAACTAAGAGTTAATACGATGATAAAATAGGAATAAGGACAAGAATAAGAGTTATTACGATAATAATAATAGTGTATAAGGATAAAATAAGAGTTATTACGATAATAATAACAGTTATAAGGATAAAAATAAGAGTTACTACGATAATAATAACAGAAATAAGGATAAAAATAAGAGTTAATACGATAATAATAATAGTAATGAGGATAAAAGTAAGAGTTAATTCGATGATAAAATAGGAATAAGGACAAAACTGAGAGTTATTACGATAATAATAATAGCTATAAGGATAAAAATAAGAGTTATTACGATAATAAATAATAGAAATAAGGATAAAAATAAGAGTTATTACATAATAAAAATAGGAATATGGCTGCAAGTAATAGTTTATAATCATAATAATAATAGAAATAAGGCTAAAAATAAGAGTTATTACGATAATAATAATAGCAATAAGGATAAAAATAACAGTTATTACGATAATAATAATAGTAATAAGGATAAAAATAAGAGTTATTACGATAATAATAATGGTAATGAGGATAAAAGTAAGAGTTAATACGATGATAAAATAGGAATAAGGACAAAAATGAGAGTTATTACGATAATAATAATAGAAATAAGGATAAAAATAAGAGTTAATACGATGATAAAATAGGAATAAGGACAAAAATGAGAGTTATAACGATAATAATAATAGTTATAAGGATAAAAATAAGAGTTATTACGATAATAATAATAGTAATAATGATAAAAGTAAGAGTTAATACGATGATAAAATAGGAATAAGGACAAAAATAAGAGTTATTACGATAATGATAATAGTTATAAGAATAAAAATAAGAGTTATTACGATAATAATAATAGTAATAAGGATAAAGGTAAGAGTTAATACGATGATAAAATAGGAATAAGGACAAAAATAAGAGTTATTACGATAATAATAATAGCAATAAGGATAAAAGTAAGAGTTAATACGATGATAAAATAGGAATAAGGACAAAAATAAGAGTTATTACGGTAATAATAATAGTTATAAGGATAAAAATAATAGTTATTACGATAATAATAATAGTAATAAGGATAAAAATAAGAGTTATTACATAATAAAAATAGGAATATGGCTGAAAGTAATAGATATAATCACAATAATAATAGAAATAAGGATAAAAATAAGAGTTTTTACGATAATAATAATAGAAATAAGGATAAAAATAAGAGTTATTACGTAATAAAAATAGGAATATGGCTGAAAGTAATAGTTATAATGATAATAATAACAGAAATAAGGATAAAAATAAGAGTTATTACGATAATAATAATAATAATAAGGATAAAACTAAGAGTTAATACGATGATAAAATAGGAATAAGGACAAGAATAAGAGTTATTACGATAATAGTAATAGTTATAAGGATAAAATAAGAGTTATTACGATAATAATAACAGTTATAAGGATAAAAATAAGAGTTACTACGATAATAATAATAGAAATAAGGATAAAAATAAGAGTTAATACGATAATAATAATAGTAATGAGGATAAAAGTAAGAGTTAATTCGATGATAAAATAGGAATAAGGACAAAACTGAGAGTTATTACGATAATAATAATAGCTATAAGGATAAAAATAAGAGTTATTACGATAATAATAATAGAAATAAGGATAAAAATAAGAGTTATTACATAATAAAAATAGGAATACGGCTGAAAATAATGGTTATAATGTAATAATAATAGAAATAAGGATAAAAATAAGAGTTATTTATATAATAATAATAGTGATGAGGCTGAAAATAATTGTTATTACGATAATAATAATAGTAATAAGCATAAAAATAAGAGTCATTACGATAATAATAATAGTAATAAGGATAAAAGTAAGAGTTATTACGATAATAATAATAGTATTAAGGATAAAAATACGAGTTATTACGATAATAATAATAGAAATAAGCATATAAATAAGAGTTATTACATAATAAAAATAGGAATAAGGCTGAAAATAATGGTTATAACGATAATAATAATAGAAATAAGGATAAAAATAAGAGTTATTACATAATAAAAATAGGAATACGGCTGAAAATAATGGTTATAATGATAATAATAATGGAAATAAGGACAAAGATAAGAGTTATTATGATAATAATAATAGTAATAAGGATAAAAATAAGAGTTATTACGATAATAATAATAGTAATAAGGATAAAAGTAAGAGTTAATACGATAATAAAAATAGGAATAAGGATTAAAATAAGAGTTATTTATATAATAATAATAGTGATAAGGCTGAAAATAATAGTTATTACGATAATAATAATACTAATAAGGATAAAAATAAGAGTTATTACGATATTAAAAATAGGAATAAGGATAAAAATAAGAGTTATTACATAACAAAAATAGGAATACGGCTGAAAATAATGTTTATAATGATAATAATAATAGAAATAAGGACAAAAATAAGAGTTATTACGATAATAATAATAGTAATAAGGATAAAAATAAGAGTTATTACATCATAAAAATAGGAATAAGGATAAAAATAAGAGGTATTTATATAATAATAATAGTGATAAGGCTCAAAATAATAGTTATTACGATAATAATAATAGTAAAAAGGATAAAAGTAAGAGTTATTACGATAATAATAATAGTAATAAGGATAAAAATAAGAGTTATTACGATAATAATAATAGTAATAAGGATAAAAATAAGAGTTATTACATAATAAAAATAGGAATACGGCTGAAAATAATGGTTATAATGATAATAATAAAAGAAATAGGGATCAAAGTAAGAGTTATTACGATAATAATAATAGAAATAAGGATAAAAATAAGAGTTATTACATAATAAAAATAGGAATACGGCTGAAAATAACGGTCATAATGATAATAATAATGGAAATAAGGACAAAGATAAGAGTTATTATGATAATAATAATAGTAATAAGGATAAAAATAATAGTTATTATGATAATAATAATAGTTATAAGGATAAAAATAAGAGTTATTACATAATAAAAATAGGAATAAGGATAAAAATAAGAGTTATTTATATAATAATAATAGTAATAAGGCTCAAAATAATAGTTATTACGATAATAATAATAGTAATAAGGATAAAAATAAGAGTTATTACGATAATGATAATAGTAATAAGGATAAAAGTAAGAGTTATTACGATAATAATAATAGTTTTAAGGATAAGAATAAGAGTTATTACGATAATAATAATAGTAATAAGGCTGAAAATAATAGTTATTACGATAATAATAATAGTTATAAGGATAAAAATAAGAGTTATTACGATAATGAGAATAGAAATAAGGATAAAAATAAGAGTTATTACATAATAAAAATAGGAATAAGGCTGAAAATAATGGTTATAACGATAATAATAATAGAAATAAGGATAAAAATAAGAGTTATTACATAATAATAATAGTAATAAGGATAAAAATAAGAGTTATTACGATAATAATAATAGTAATAAGGATAAAAATAAGAGTTATTACGATAATAATAATAGAAATAAGGATAAAAATAAGAGTTATTACATAATAAAAATAGGAATACGGCTGAAAATAATGGTTATAATGATAATAATAATAGAAATAGGGATCAAAGTAAGAGTTATTACGATAATAATAATAGAAATAAGGATAAAAATAAGAGTTATTACATAACAAAAATAGGAATACGGCTGAAAATAATGGTTATAATGATAATAATAATAGAAATAAGGACAAAAATAAGAGTTATTACGATAATAATAATAGTAATAAGGATAAAAATAAGAGTTATTACGATAATAATAATAGTAATAAGGATAAAAGTAAGAGTTAATACGATAATAAAAATAGGAATAAGGATTAAAATAAGAGTTATTTATATAATAATAATAGTGATAAGGCTGAAAATAATAGTTATTACGATAATAATAATACTAATAAGGATAAAAATAAGAGTTATTACGATATTAAAAATAGGAATAAGGATAAAAATAAGAGTTATTACATAACAAAAATAGGAATACGGCTGAAAATAATGGTTATAATGATAATAATAATAGAAATAAGGACAAAAATAAGAGTTATTACGATAATAATAATAGTAATAAGGATAAAAATAAGAGTTATTACATCATAAAAATAGGAATAAGGCTGAAAATAATGGTTATAATGATAATAATAATAGAAATAAGGATAAAAATAAGAGTTATTACGATAATAATAATAGTAATAAGGATAAAAGTAAGAGTTATTACGATAATAATAATAGTATTAAGGATAAAAATAATAGTTATTACGATAATAATAATAGTTATAAGGATAAAAATAATAGTTATTACGATAATGAGAATAGAAATAAGGATAAAAATAAGAGTTATTACGATAATGAGAATAGAAATAAGGATAAAAATAAGAGTTATTACATCATAAAAATAGGAATAAGGATAAAAATAAGAGTTATTTATATAATAATAATAGTGATAAGGCTCAAAATAATGGTTATTACGATAATAATAATAGTAAAAAGGATAAAAGTAAGAGTTATTACGATAATAATAATAGTAATAAGGATAAAAATAAGAGTTATTACGATAATAATAATAGTAATAAGGATAAAAATAAGAGTTATTACATAATAAAAATAGGAATACGGCTGAAAATAATGGTTATAATGATAATAATAATAGAAATAGGGATCAAAGTAAGAGTTATTACGATAATAATAATAGAAATAAGGATAAAAATAAGAGTTATTACATAATAAAAATAGGAATACGGCTGAAAATAATGGTCATAATGATAATAATAATGGAAATAAGGACAAAGATAAGAGTTATTATGATAATAATAATAGTAATAAGGATAAAAATAATAGTTATTACGATAATAATAATAGAAATAAGGATAAAAATAAGAGTTATTACATAATAAAAATAGGAATACGGCTGAAAATAATGGTTATAATGATAATAATAATGGAAATAAGGACAAAGATAAGAGTTATAATGATAATAATAATGGAAATAAGGACAAAGATAAGAGTTATTATGATAATAATAATAGTTATAAGGATAAAAATAAGAGTTATTACATAATAAAAATAGGAATAAGGATAAAAATAAGAGTTATTTATATAATAATAATAGTAATAAGGCTCAAAATAATAGTTATTACGATAATAATAATAGTAATAAGGATAAAAATAAGAGTTATTCCATAATAAAAATAGAAATAGGGCTGAAAATAATGGTTATAATGATAATAATAATAGAAATAAGGATAAAAATAAGAGTTATTACGATAACAATAATAGTAATAAGGATAAAAGTAAGAGTTATTACGATAATAATAATAGTATTAAGGATAAAAATAATAGTTATTACGATAATAATAATACTTATAAGGATAAAAATAATAGTTATTACGATAATGAGAATAGAAATAAGGATAAAAATAAGAGTTATTACATAATAAAAATAAGAACACGGCTGGATATAATGGTTATAATGATAATAATAATAGAAATAAGGATAAAAATAGGAGTTATTACGATAATGATAATAGTAATAAGGATAAAAGTAAGAGTTATTACGATAATAATAATAGTAATAAGGATAAAAATAATAGTTATTACGATAATAATAATAGTTATAAGGATAAAAATAAGAGTTATTACGATAATGAGAATAGAAATAAGGATAAAAATAAGAGTTATTACATAATAAAAATAGGAATAAGGCTGAAAATAATGGTTATAACGATAATAATAATGGAAATAAGGACAAAGATAAGAGTTATAATGATAATAATAATGGAAATAAGGACAAAGATAAGAGTTATTATGATAATAATAATAGTTATAAGGATAAAAATAAGAGTTATTACATAATAAAAATAGGAATAAGGATAAAAATAAGAGTTACTTATATAATAATAATAGTAATAAGGCTCAAAATAATAGTTATTACGATAATAATAATAGTAATAAGGATAAAAATAAGAGTTATTACGATAATAATAATAGTAATAAGGATAAAAGTAAGAGTTAATACGATAATAAAAATAGGAATAAGGATTAAAATAAGAGTTATTTATATAATAATAATAGTGATAAGGCTGAAAATAATAGTTATTACGATAATAATAATACTAATAAGGATAAAAATAAGAGTTATTACGATATTAAAAATAGGAATAAGGATAAAAATAAGAGTTATTACATAACAAAAATAGGAATACGGCTGAAAATAATGGTTATAATGATAATAATAATAGAAATAAGGACAAAAATAAGAGTTATTACGATAATAATAATAGTAATAAGGATAAAAATAAGAGTTATTACATCATAAAAATAGGAATAAGGCTGAAAATAATGGTTATAATGATAATAATAATAGAAATAAGGATAAAAATAAGAGTTATTACGATAATAATAATAGTAATAAGGATAAAAGTAAGAGTTAATACGATGATAAAATAGGAATAAGGACAAAAATAAGAGTTATTACGATAATAATAATAGTTATAAGTATAAAAATAAGAGTTATTACGATAATAATAATAGAAATAAGGATAAAAATAAGTGTTATTACATAATAAAAATAGGAATAAGGCTGAAAATAATGGTTATAATGATAATAATAATAGAAATACGGATAAAAATAAGAGTTATTACGATAATAACAATAGTAATAAGGATAAAAGTAAGAGTTAATACGATGATAAAATAGGAATAAGGACAAAAATAAGAGTTATTACGATAATAATAATAGTTATAAGGATAAAAATAAGAGTTATTACGATAATAATAATAGTTAGAAGGATAAAAATAAGAGTTACTACGATAATAATAATAGAAATAAGGATAAAAATAAGAGTTATTACAGAATAAAAATAGGAATATGGCTGAAAATAATGGTTATAATGATAATAATAATAGAAATACGGATAAAAATAATAGTTATAATGATAATAATAATAGAAATAAGATTAAAAATAAGAGTTATTACGATAATAATAATAGTAATAAGAATAAAAGTGAGAGATAATACGATGATAAAATAGGAATAAGGACAAGAATAAGAGTTATTACGATAATAATAATAGTCATAAGGATAAAAATAAGAGTTATTACGATAATAATAATAGAACTATGGATAACAATAGGAGTTATTACATAATAAAAATAGGAATATGGCTGAAAGTAATAGTTATAATGATAATAATAATAGAAATAAGGATAAAAATAAGAGTTATTACATAATAAAAATAGGAATATGGCTGAAGGTAATAGTTATAATGATAATAATAAAACAAATAAGCATAAAAATAAGAGTTATTACATAATAAAAATAGGAATATGGCTGAAAGTAATAGTTATAATCATAATAATAATAGAAATAAGGATAAAAATAAGAGTTATTACGATAATAATAATGGTAATGAGGATAAAAGTAAGAGTTAATACGATGATAAAACAGGAATAAGGACAAAAATGAGAGTTACTACGATAATAATAATAGAATTAAGGATAAAAATAAGAGTTATTACATAATAAAAATAGGAACATGGCTGAAAGTAATAGTTATAATGATAAAAATAACAGAAATAAGGATAAAAATATGAGTTATTACGATAATAATAATAGTAATAAGGATAAAAGTAAGAGTTAATACGATGATAAAATAGGAATAAGGACATAAATAAGAGTTATTACGATAATAATAATAGTAATAAGGATAAAGGTAAGAGTTAATACGATGATAAAATAGGAATAAGGACAAAAATAAGAGTTATTACGATAATAATAATAGCAATAAGGATAAAAGTAAGAGTTAATACGATGATAAAATAGGAATAAGGACAAAAATAAGAGTTATTACGGTAATAATAATAGTTATAAGGATAAAAATAATAGTTATTGCGATAATAATAATAGTAATAAGGATAAAAATAAGAGTTATTACATAATAAAAATAGGAATATGGCTGAAAGTAATAGATATAATCACAATAATAATAGGAATAAGGATAAAAATAAGAGTTATTACGATAATAATAATAGAAATAAGGATAAAAATAAGAGTTATTACGTAATAAAAATAGGAATATGGCTGAAAGTAATAGTTATAATGATAATAATAACAGAAATAAGGATAAAAATAAGAGTTATTACGATAATAATAATAATAATAAGGATAAAACTAAGAGTTAATACGATGATAAAATAGGAATAAGGACAAGAATAAGAGTTATTACGATAATAATAATAGTTATAAGGATAAAATAAGAGTTATTACGATAATAATAACAGTTATAAGGATAAAAATAAGAGTTACTACGATAATAATAATAGAAATAAGGATAAAAATAACAGTTAATACGATAATAATAATAGTAATGAGGATAAAAGTAAGAGTTAATTCGATGATAAAATAGGAATAAGGACAAAACTGAGAGTTATTACGATAATAATAATAGCTATAAGGATAAAAATAAGAGTTATTACGATAATAATAATAGAAATAAGGATAAAAATAAGAGTTATTACATAATAAAAATAGGAATATGGCTGCAAGTAATAGTTATAATCATAATAATAATAGAAATAAGGCTAAAAATAAGAGTTATTACGATAATAATAATGGTAATGAGGATAAAAGTAAGAGTTAATACGATGATAAAACAGGAATAAGGACAAAAATGAGAGTTACTACGATAATAATAATAGAATTAAGGATAAAAATAAGAGTTATTACATAATAAAAATAGGAACATGGCTGAAAGTAATAGTTATAATGATAAAAATAACAGAAATAAGGATAAAAATATGAGTTATTACGATAATAATAATAGTAATAAGGATAAAAGTAAGAGTTAATACGATGATAAAATAGGAATAAGGACATAAATAAGAGTTATTACGATAATAATAATAGTAATAAGGATAAAGGTAAGAGTTAATACGATGATAAAATAGGAATAAGGACAAAAATAAGAGTTATTACGATAATAATAATAGCAATAAGGATAAAAGTAAGAGTTAATACGATGATAAAATAGGAATAAGGACAAAAATAAGAGTTATTACGGTAATAATAATAGTTATAAGGATAAAAATAATAGTTATTGCGATAATAATAATAGTAATAAGGATAAAAATAAGAGTTATTACATAATAAAAATAGGAATATGGCTGAAAGTAATAGTTATAATGATAATAATAACAGAAATAAGGATAAAAATAAGAGTTATTACGATAATAATAATAATAATAAGGATAAAACTAAGAGTTAATACGATGATAAAATAGGAATAAGGACAAGAATAAGAGTTATTACGATAATAATAATAGTTATAAGGATAAAATAAGAGTTATTACGATAATAATAACAGTTATAAGGATAAAAATAAGAGTTACTACGATAATAATAATAGAAATAAGGATAAAAATAAGAGTTAATACGATAATAATAATAGTAATGAGGATAAAAGTAAGAGTTAATTCGATGATAAAATAGGAATAAGGACAAAACTGAGAGTTATTACGATAATAATAATAGCTATAAGGATAAAAATAAGAGTTATTACGATAATAATAATAGAAATAAGGATAAAAATAAGAGTTATTACATAATAAAAATAGGAATATGGCTGCAAGTAATAGTTATAATCATAATAATAATAGAAATAAGGCTAAAAATAAGAGTTATTACGATAATAATAATAGCAATAAGGATAAAAATAACAGTTATTACGATAATAATAATAGTAATAAGGATAAAAATAAGAGTTATTACGATAATAATAATAGTAATAAGGATAAAAGTAAGAGTTAATACGATGATAAAATAGGAATAAGGACATAAATAAGAGTTATTACGATAATAATAATAGTAATAAGGATAAAGGTAAGAGTTAATACGATGATAAAATAGGAATAAGGACAAAAATAAGAGTTATTACGGTAATAATAATAGTTATAAGGATAAAAATAATAGTTATTGCGATAATAATAATAGTAATAAGGATAAAAATAAGAGTTATTACATAATAAAAATAGGAATATGGCTGAAAGTAATAGATATAATCACAATAATAATAGGAATAAGGATAAAAATAAGAGTTATTACGATAATAATAATAGAAATAAGGATAAAAATAAGAGTTATTACGTAATAAAAATAGGAATATGGCTGAAAGTAATAGTTATAATGATAATAATAACAGAAATAAGGATAAAAATAAGAGTTATTACGATAATAATAATAATAATAAGGATAAAACTAAGAGTTAATACGATGATAAAATAGGAATAAGGACAAGAATAAGAGTTATTACGATAATAATAATAGTTATAAGGATAAAATAAGAGTTATTACGATAATAATAACAGTTATAAGGATAAAAATAAGAGTTACTACGATAATAATAATAGAAATAAGGATAAAAATAACAGTTAATACGATAATAATAATAGTAATGAGGATAAAAGTAAGAGTTAATTCGATGATAAAATAGGAATAAGGACAAAACTGAGAGTTATTACGATAATAATAATAGCTATAAGGATAAAAATAAGAGTTATTACGATAATAATAATAGAAATAAGGATAAAAATAAGAGTTATTACATAATAAAAATAGGAATATGGCTGCAAGTAATAGTTATAATCATAATAATAATAGAAATAAGGCTAAAAATAAGAGTTATTACGATAATAATAATGGTAATGAGGATAAAAGTAAGAGTTAATACGATGATAAAACAGGAATAAGGACAAAAATGAGAGTTACTACGATAATAATAATAGAATTAAGGATAAAAATAAGAGTTATTACATAATAAAAATAGGAACATGGCTGAAAGTAATAGTTATAATGATAAAAATAACAGAAATAAGGATAAAAATATGAGTTATTACGATAATAATAATAGTAATAAGGATAAAAGTAAGAGTTAATACGATGATAAAATAGGAATAAGGACATAAATAAGAGTTATTACGATAATAATAATAGTAATAAGGATAAAGGTAAGAGTTAATACGATGATAAAATAGGAATAAGGACAAAAATAAGAGTTATTACGATAATAATAATAGCAATAAGGATAAAAGTAAGAGTTAATACGATGATAAAATAGGAATAAGGACAAAAATAAGAGTTATTACGGTAATAATAATAGTTATAAGGATAAAAATAATAGTTATTGCGATAATAATAATAGTAATAAGGATAAAAATAAGAGTTATTACATAATAAAAATAGGAATATGGCTGAAAGTAATAGTTATAATGATAATAATAACAGAAATAAGGATAAAAATAAGAGTTATTACGATAATAATAATAATAATAAGGATAAAACTAAGAGTTAATACGATGATAAAATAGGAATAAGGACAAGAATAAGAGTTATTACGATAATAATAATAGTTATAAGGATAAAATAAGAGTTATTACGATAATAATAACAGTTATAAGGATAAAAATAAGAGTTACTACGATAATAATAATAGAAATAAGGATAAAAATAAGAGTTAATACGATAATAATAATAGTAATGAGGATAAAAGTAAGAGTTAATTCGATGATAAAATAGGAATAAGGACAAAACTGAGAGTTATTACGATAATAATAATAGCTATAAGGATAAAAATAAGAGTTATTACGATAATAATAATAGAAATAAGGATAAAAATAAGAGTTATTACATAATAAAAATAGGAATATGGCTGCAAGTAATAGTTATAATCATAATAATAATAGAAATAAGGCTAAAAATAAGAGTTATTACGATAATAATAATAGCAATAAGGATAAAAATAACAGTTATTACGATAATAATAATAGTAATAAGGATAAAAATAAGAGTTATTACGATAATAATAATAGTAATAAGGATAAAAGTAAGAGTTAATACGATGATAAAATAGGAATAAGGACATAAATAAGAGTTATTACGATAATAATAATAGTAATAAGGATAAAGGTAAGAGTTAATACGATGATAAAATAGGAATAAGGACAAAAATAAGAGTTATTACGATAATAATAATAGCAATAAGGATAAAAGTAAGAGTTAATTCGATGATAAAATAGGAATAAGGACAAAACTGAGAGTTATTACGATAATAATAATAGCTATAAGGATAAAAATAAGAGTTATGACATAATAAAAATAGGAATAAGGATAAAAATAAGAGTTATTACATAATAAAAATAGGAATATGGCTGAAAATAATAGTTATAATGATAATAATAATAGAAATAAGGATAAAAATAAGAGTTATTTACGATAATAATAATAGTAATAATGATAAAAATAAGAGTTATTACATAATAAAAATAGGAATAAGGCTGAAAATAATGGTTATAATGATAATAATAATAGAAATACGGATAAAAATAAGAGTTATTACGATACTAACAATAGTAATAAGGATAAAAGTAAGAGTTAATACGATGATAAAATAGGAATAAGGACAAAAATAAGAGTTATTACGATAATAATAATAGTTATAAGTATAAAAATAAGAGTTATTACGATAATAATAATAGAAATAAGGATAAAAAATAAGTGTTATTACATAATAAAAAATAGGAATAAGGCTGAAAATAATGGTTATAATGATAATAATAATAGAAAATACGGATAAAAATAAGAGTTATTACGATAATAACAATAGTAATAAGGATAAAAGTAAGAGTTAATACGATGATAAAATAGGAATAAGGACAAAAATAAGAGTTACTACGATAATAATAATAGTTATAAGGATAAAAATAAGAGTTATTACGATAATAATAATAGTTAGAAGGATAAAAATAAGAGTTATTACATAATAAAAATAGGAACATGGCTGAAAGTAATAGTTATAATGATAAAAATAAACAGAAATAAGGATAAAAATATGAGTTATTACGATAATAATAATAGTAATAAGGATAAAAGTAAGAGTTAATACGATGATAAAATAGGAATAAGGACATAAATAAGAGTTATTACGATAATAATAATAGTAATAAGGATAAAGGTAAGAGTTAATACGATGATAAAATAGGAATAAGGACAAAAATAAGAGTTATTACGATAATAATAATAGCAATAAGGATAAAAGTAAGAGTTAATACGATGATAAAATAGGAATAAGGACAAAAATAAGAGTTATTACGGTAATAATAATAGTTATAAGGATAAATAAGAGTTATTACGATAATAATAACAGTTATAAGGATAAAAATAAGAGTTACTACGATAATAATAATAGAAATAAGGATAAAAATAAGAGTTAATACGATAATAATAATAGTAATGAGGATAAAAGTAAGAGTTAATTCGATGATAAAATAGGAATAAGGACCAAAACTGAGAGTTATTACGATAATAATAATAGCTATAAGGATAAAAATAAGAGTTATGACATAATAAAAATAGGAATAAGGATAAAAATAAGAGTTATTACATAATAAAAAATAGGAATATGGCTGAAAATAATAGTTATAATGATAATAATAATAGAAATAAGGCTAAAAATAAGAGTTATTACGATAATAATAATAGCAATAAGGATAAAAATAACAGTTATTACGATAATAATAATAGTAATAAGGATAAAAATAAGAGTTATTACGATAATAATAATAGTAATAAGGATAAAAGTAAGAGTTAATACGATGATAAAATAGGAATAAGGACATAAATAAGAGTTATTACGATAATAATAATAGTAATAAGGATAAAGGTAAGAGTTAATACGATGATAAATAGGAATAAGGACAAAAATAAGAGTTATTACGATAATAATAATAGCAATAAGGATAAAAGTAAGAGTTAATTCGATGATAAAATAGGAATAAGGACAAAACTGAGAGTTATTACGATAATAATAATAGCTATAAGGATAAAAATAAGAGTTATGACATAATAAAAATAGGAATAAGGATAAAAATAAGAGTTATTACATAATAAAAATAGGAATATGGCTGAAAATAATAGTTATAATGATAATAATAATAGAAATAAGGATAAAAATAAGAGTTATTACGATAATAATAATAGTAATAATGATAAAAATAAGAGTTATTACATAATAAAAATAGGAATAAGGCTGAAAATAATGGTTATAATGATAATAATAATAGAAATACGGATAAAAATAAGAGTTATTACGATACTAACAATAGTAATAAGGATAAAAGTAAGAGTTAATACGATGATAAAATAGAAGGAATAGGACAAAAATAAGAGTTATTACGATAATAATAATAGTTATAAGTATAAAAATAAAGAGTTATTACGATAATAATAATAGAAATAAGGATAAAAATAAGTGTTATTACATAATAAAAATAGGAATAAGGCTGAAAATAATGGTTATAATGATAATAATAATAGAAATACGGATAAAAATAAGAGTTATTACGATAATAACAATAGGTAATAAGGATAAAGTAAGAGTTAATACGATGATAAAATAGGAATAAGGACAAAAATAAGAGTTACTACGATAATAATAATAGTTATAAGGATAAAAATAAGAGTTATTACGATAATAATAATAGTTAGAAGGATAAAAATAAGAGTTATTACATAATAAAAATAGGAACATGGCTGAAAGTAATAGTTCATAATGATAAAAATAACAGAAATAAGGATAAAAATATGAGTTATTACGATAATAATAATAGTAATAAGGATAAAAGTAAGAGTTAATACGATGATAAAATAGGAATAAGGACATAAATAAGAGTTATTACGATAATAATAATAGTAATAAGGATAAAGGTAAGAGTTAATACGATGATAAAATAGGAATAAGGACAAAAATAAGAGTATTACGATAATAATAATAGCAATAAGGATAAAAGTAAGAGTTTAATACGATGATAAAATAGGAATAAGGACAAAAATAAGAGTTATTACGGTAATAATAATAGTTATAAGGATAAAATAAGAGTTATTACGATAATAATAACAGTTATAAGGATAAAAATAAGAGTTACTACGATAATAATAATAGAAATAAGGATAAAAATAAGAGTTAATACGATAATAATAATAGTAATGAGGATAAAAGTAAGAGTTAATTCGAATGATAAAATAGGAATAAGGACAAAACTGAGAGTTATTACGATAATAATAATAGCTATAAGGATAAAAATAGAGTTATGACATAATAAAAATAGGAATAAGGATAAAAATAAGAGTTATTACATAATAAAAATAGGAATATGGCTGAAAATAATAGTTATAATGATAATAATAATAGAAATAAGGATAAAAATAAGAGTTTATTACGATAATAATAATAGTAATAATGATAAAAATAAGAGTTATTACATAATAAAAATAGGAATAAGGCTGAAAATAATGGTTATAATGATAATAATAATAGAAATACGGATAAAAATAAGAGTTATTACGATACTAACAATAGTAATAAGGATAAAAGTAAGAGTTAATACGATGATAAAATAGGAATAAGGACAAAAATAAGAGTTATTACGATAATAATAATAGTTTAAGTATAAAAATAAGAGTTATTACGATAATAATAATAGAAATAAGGATAAAAATAAGTGTCTATTACCATAATAAAAATAGGAATAAGGCTGAAAATAATGGTTATAATGATAATAATAATAGAAATACGGATAAAAATAAGAGCTTATTACGATAATAATAATAGCTATAAGGATAAAAATAAGAGTTACTACGATAATAATAATATAAATTAGGATAAAATAAGAGTTATTACATAATAAATATAGGAATATGGCTGAAAGTAATAGTTATAATCGTAATAATAATAGAAATAAGGATAAAAATAAGAGTTATTACATAATAAAAATAGGAATATGGCTGAAGGTAATAGTTGTAATGATAATAATAAAACAAATAAGCATAAAAATAAGAGTTATTACGATAATAATAATAGTAATAAGGATAAAGGGTAAGAGTTAATACGATGATAAAATAGGAATAAGGACAAAAATAAGAGTTATTACGATAATAATAATAGCAATAAGGATAAAAGTAAGAGTTAATACGATGATAAAATAGGAATAAGGACAAAAATAAGAGTTATTTACGGTAATAATAATAGTTATGAGGATAAAAATAATAGTTATTACGATAATAATAATAGTAATAAGGATAAAAATAAGAGTTATTACATAATAAAAATAGGAATATGGCTGAAAGTAATAGATATAATCACAATAATAATAGAAATAAGGATAAAAATAAGAGTTTTTACGATAATAATAATAGAAATAAGGATAAAAATAAGAGTTATTACGTAATAAAAATAGGAATATGGCTGAAAGTAATAGTTATAATGATAATAATAACAGAAATAAGGATAAAATAAGAGTTATTACGATAATAATAATAATAATAAGGATAAAACTAAGAGTTAATACGATGATAAAATAGGAATAAGGACAAGAATAAGAGTTATTACGATAATAATAATAGTTATAAGGATAAAATAAGAGTTATTACGATAATAATAACAGTTATAAGGATAAAAATAAGAGTTACTACGATAATAATAACAGAAATAAGGATAAAAATAAGAGTTAATACGATAATAATAATAGTAATGAGGATAAAAGTAAGAGTTAATTCGATGATAAAATAGGAATAAGGACAAAACTGAGAGTTATTACGATAATAATAACAGTTGATAAGGATAAAAATAAGAGTTACTACGATAATAATAACAGAAATAAGGATAAAAATAAGAGTTAATACGATAATAATAATAGTAATGAGGATAAAAGTAAGAGTTAATTCGATGATAAAATAGGAATAAGGACAAAAACTGAGAGTTATTACGATAATAATAATAGCTATAAGGATAAAAATAATAGTTATTACGATAATAATAATAGTAATAAG
>CAMAOD020000254.1:0-59198 GCA_945859595.2 Megachile willughbiella
ACTGTTATTATTATCGTAATAACTCTCCTTTTTATCCTTATTTCTATTATTATTATCATTATAACTATTATTATCAGCCTTATGCCTTGTTATCATAATAACTGTTATTTTTTATCCTTATTACTATAATTATTATACTAATAACTATTTTTTTCAGCCTTACTACTATTATTATTATCATTATAACATATTATTTTCGGCCTTATTACTGTTGTTATTATCGTAATAACAATTATTTTTATCCTAATTACTATTATTATTATCGTAATATCTGTTATATTTACCTTCTTACAGTTACTATTATCGATATAAATATTATTTTCAGCCTTATTTCTACTTTAAATTATCGTATCCACTCTTATTTTTCTCCTTATTACTGTTATTGTTATCGTAATAACTCTTATTTTTATCCTTATTTCTATTATTATTATCGTAATAACTCTTATTTTTATCCTTATTTCTATTATTATTATCATTATGACTAATGCTTTCAGCCTTATTCCATTATTATTATCGTAACAACTCTTGTTTTTATCCTTATTACTATTATTATTATGGTAATAATTCTTATTTTTATCCTCATTACTATTATTATTATCGTAATAACTCTTATTTTTATCCTTATTTCTATTATTCTTAACATTATAACTATTATTTTCAGCATTATTCCTGTTTTTTATTATCCAATAACTCTTATTTTTAACCTTATTACTGTTATTGTCATCGTAATAACTAATATTTTTATCCTTATTTCTATTAATATTATCATTATAACTATTATATTCAGCCTTATTCCTATTTTTATTATGTAATAACTCTCATTTTTATCCTTATTACTGTTATTATTATCGTAATAACTCTTATTTTCAGCTTTGTTACTATTATTATTATATAAAATAACTCTGATTTTTATCCTTATTACTATTACTATTATCGTTATAACTAACGTTTTCAGCCTTATTCCCATTTTTTCTTATCGTAGAATCTCTTATTTTTATCGTTATTTCTATTATTATTGTCGTGATATCTGTTATATTTACCTTCTTACAGCTATTATTATCGATATAAATATTATTTTCAGCCTTATTGCTATTTTTAATATCGTATTCACTCTTATTTTTATCCTTATTTCTATTATTATTATCATTATAACTATTATTTTAAGACTTATTACTGTTGTTATTATCGTAATAACTATTATTTTTATCCTTATTACTATTATTATTATCGTAATAACTGTTATTTTTATCCTTATTACTATTATTATTATCGTAATAACTCTTATTTTTATCCTTATTCCTATTATTATTATCATTATAACTAATGCTTTCAGCCTTATTCCATTATTATTATCGTAATAACTCTCATTTTTATCCCTATTACTATTATTATTATCGTAATATCTCTTATTTTAATCCTTATTACTATTATTATTATCGTAATAACTCTTATTTTTATCCTTATTACTACTATTATTATCGTAATATCTGTATATTTACCTTCTAACAGTTATTATTATCGATATAAATATTATTTTCAGCCTTATTGCTATTTTTAATATCGTATTCACTCTTATTTTTATCCTTATTTCTATTATTGTTATCATTATAACTATTATTTTCAGACTTATTCTTATTTTTATTATGTAGAAAACTCTCATTTTTATCCTTATTACTATTATTATTATCGCAATAACTATTATTTTCAGCCTTATCGCTATTATTATTATATGAACAACTCTTATTTTTTATCCTTATTACTATTTTTAGAATCGTAATAACTCTTATTTTTATCCTTATTACTGTTATTATTATTCGTAATAACTCTTATTTTCAGCTTTGTTACTATTATTATTATATAAATAACTCTGATTTTTTATCCTTATTACTATTACTATTATCGTTATAACTAACGTTTTCAGCCTTATTCCCATTTTTCTTATCGTAGAACTCATATTTTTATCGTTATTTCTATTATTATTGTCGTGATATCTGTTATATTTACCTTCTACACAGTTATTATTATCGATATAAATATTATTTTCAGCCTTATTGCTATTTTTAATATCGTATTCACTCTTATTTTTATCCTTATTTCTATTATTATTATCATTATAACTATTATTTTAAGACTTATTACTGTTGTTATTATCGTAATAACTATTATTTTTATCCTTATTACTATTATTATTATCGTAATAACTGTTATTTTTATCCTTATTACTATTATTATTATCGTAATAACTCTTATTTTTATCCTTATTCCTATTATTATTATCATTATAACTAATGTTTTCAGCCTTATTCCATTATTATTATCGTAATAACTCTCATTTTTATCCCTATTACTATTATTATTATCGTAATATCTCTTATTTTAATCCTTATTACTATTATTATTATCGTAATAACTCTTATTTTTATCCTTATTACTACTATTATTATCGTAATATCTGTTATATTTACCTTCTTGCAGTTATTATTATCGATATAAATATTATTTTCAGCCTTATTGCTACTTTAAATATCGTATCCACTCTTATTTTTTCTCCTTATTACTGTTATTATTATCGTAATAACTCTTATTTTTATCCTTATTTCTATTATTATTATCGTAATAACTCTTATTTTTATCCTTATTTCTATTATTATTATCATTATGACTAATGTTTTCAGCCTTATTCCATTATTATTATCGTAATAACTCTCATTTTTATCCCTATTACTATTATTATTATCGTAATATCTCTTATTTTAATCCTTATTTCTATTATTATTATCATTATAACTATTATTTTCAGCCTTTTTACTGTTGTTATTATCGTAATAACTATTATTTTTATTCTTATTACTATTATTATTATCGTAATATCTGTGATATTTACCTTCTTACAGTATTATCGTCGATATAAATATTATTTCAGCCTTATTGCTATTTTTATTATCGTATTAACTCTTATTTTTATCCTTATTACTGTTATTATTACACTAATAACTCTTATTTTTATCCTTATTACTGTTATTATTATCGTAATAACTCTTGTTTTTATCCTTATTTCTATTATTATTATCATTATAACTATTATTTGCAGATTTATTACTATTTCTATTTATGTAATAACTCTCATTTTTATACTTATTACTATTATTATTATCGTAATAACTCTTATTTTTATCCTTATTTCTATTATTATTATCATTACAACTATTATTTTCAGCCTTATTCCTATTTTTATCATGTAATAACTCTTACTTTTATCCTTATTACTATTATTATTATCGAAATAACTCTTATTTTTATCCTTATTACTATTATTATTATCGTAATAACTCTTATTTTTATCCTTATTTCTATTATTATTATCATTATAACTATTATTTTCAGCCTTACTCCTATTTTTTATCATGTAATAACTCTTATTTTAATACTTATTTCTATTATTATTATCGTAATAACTCTTATTTTTACCCTTATAACTATTATTATTGTCGTAATAACTCTTATTTTGTACTTATTCCTATTTTGTCATCGTATTAACTCTTACTTTTAGCCTTATTACTGTTATTATTATCGTAATAACTCTTATTTTTATCCTTCTTTCTATTATTATTATCATTATAACTATTATTTTCAGCCTTATTCCTATTTTTATCATGTAATAACTCTTACTTTTATCCTTATTACTATTATTATTATCGAAATAACTCTTATTTTTATCCTTATTCCTATTTTAATTATCGTAATAACTATTATTTTTATCCTTATTCCCATTTTATCATCGTATTAACTCTTACTTTTATCCTTATTACTATTATTATTATCGTAATAACTCTTATTTTTATCCTTCTTTCTATTATTATTATCATTATAACTATTATTTTCAGCCTTATTCCTATTTTTATCATGTAATAACTCTTACTTTTATCCTTATTACTATTATTATTATCGTAATAACTCTTATTTTTATCCTTATAACTATTATTATTATCGTAATAACTCTTATTTTTATCCTTATTCCTATTTTATCATCGTATTAACTCTTACTTTTATCCTTATTACTATTATTATTATCGAAATAACTGTTATTTTTATCCTTATTACTATTATTATTATCGTAATAACTCTTATTTTTATCCTTCTTTCTATTATTATTATCATTATAACTATTATTTTCAGCCTTATTCCTAATTTTATCATGTAATAACTCTTACTTTTATTCATATTACTATTATTATTATCGAAATAACTCTTATTTTTATCCTTATTACTATTATTATTATCGTAATAACTCTTATTTTTATCCTTATTTCTATTATTATTATCATTATAACTATTATTTTCAGCCTCATTCCTATTTTTATCATGTAATAACTCTTACTTTTATCCTTTTTACTATTATTATTATCGAAATAACTCTTATTTTTATCCTTAGTACTATTATTATTATCGTAATAACTCTTATTTTTATCCTTATTTCTATTATTATTATCATTATAACTATTATTTTCAGCCTCATTCCTATTTTTATCATGTAATAACTCTTACTTTTATCCTTTTTACTATTATTATTATCGAAATAACTCTTATTTTTCTCCTTATTACTATTATTATTATCGTAATAACTCTTATTTTTATCCTTATTTCTATTATTATTATCATTATAACTATTATTTTCAGCCTTACTCCTATTTTTATCATGTAATAACTCTTATTTTAATACTTATTTCTATTATTATTATCGTAATAACTCTTATTCTTATCCTTATAACTATTATTATTGTCGTAATAACTCTTATTTTTGTCCTTATTCCTATTTTATCATCGTATTAACTCTGACTTTTAGCCTTATTACAGTTATTATTATCGTAATAACTCTTATTTTTGTCCTTATTCCTATTTTGTCATCGTATTAACTCTTACTTTTAGCCTTATTACTGTTATTATTATCGTAATAACTCTTATTTTTATCCTTCTTTCTATTATTATTATCATTATAACTATTATTTTCAGCCTTATTCCTATTTTATCATCGTATTAACTCTTACTTTTATCCTTATTACTATTATTATTATCGTAATAACTCTTATATTTATCCTTCTTTCTATTATTATTATCATTATAACTATTATTTTCAGCCTTATTCCTAATTTTATCATGTAATAACTCTTACTTTTATCCTTATTACTATTATTATTATCGAAATAACTCTTATTTTTATACTTATTACTATTATTATTATCGTAATAACTCTTATTTTTATCCTTATTTCTATTATTATTATCATTACAACTATTATTTTCAGCCTTATTCCTATTTTTATCATGTAATAACTCTTACTTTTATCCTTATTACTATTATTATTATCGAAATAACTCTTATTTTTATCCTTATTACTATTATTATTATCGTAATAACTCTTATTTTTATCCTTATTTCTATTATTATTATCATTATAACTATTATTTTCAGCCTTACTCCTATTTTTATCATGTAATAACTCTTATTTTAATACTTATTTCTATTATTATTATCGTAATAACTCTTATTTTTACCCTTATAACTATTATTATTGTCGTAATAACTCTTATTTTTGTCCTTATTCCTATTTTGTCATCGTATTAACTCTTACTTTTAGCCTTATTACTGTTATTATTATCGTAATAACTCTTAATTTTATCCTTCTTTCTATTATTATTATCATTATAACTATTATTTTCAGCCTTATTCCTATTTTTATCATGTAATAACTCTTACTTTTATCCTTATTACTATTATTATTATCGAAATAACTCTTATTTTTATCCTTATTCCTATTTTCATTATCGTAATAACTATTATTTTTATCCTTATTCCCATTTTATCATCGTATTAACTCTTACTTTTATCCTTATTACTATTATTATTATCGTAATAACTCTTATTTTTATCCTTCTTTCTATTATTATTATCATTATAACTATTATTTTCAGCCTTATTCCTATTTTTATCATGTAATAACTCTTACTTTTATCCTTATTACTATTATTATTATCGAAATAACTCTTATTTTTATCCTTATTCCTATTTTAATTATCGTAATAACTATTATTTTTATCCTTATTCCCATTTTATCATCGTATTAACTCTTACTTTTATCCTTATTACTATTATTATTATCGTAATAACTCTTATTTTTATCCTTCTTTCTATTATTATTATCATTACAACTATTATTTTCAGCCTTATTCCTATTTTTATCATGTAATAACTCTTACTTTTATCCTTTTTACTATTATTATTATCGAAATAACTCTTATTTTTCTCCTTATTACTATTATTATTATCGAAATAACTCTTATTTTTCTCCTTATTACTATTATTATTATCGTAATAACTCTTATTTTTATCCTTATTTCTATTATTATTATCATTACAACTATTATTTTCAGCCTTATTCCTATTTTTATCATGTAATAACTCTTACTTTTATCCTTTTTACTATTATTATTATCGAAATAACTCTTATTTTTCTCCTTATTACTATTATTATTATCGTAATAACTCTTATTTTTATCCTTATTTCTATTATTATTATCATTATAACTATTATTTTCAGCCTTACTCCTATTTTTATCATGTAATAACTCTTATTTTAATACTTATTTCTATTATTATTATCGTAATAACTCTTATTTTTACCCTTATAACTATTATTATTGTCGTAATAACTCTTATTTTTGTCCTTATTCCTATTTTGTCATCGTATTAACTCTTATTTTTATACTTATTACTATTATTATTATCGTAATAACTCTTATTTTTATCCTTATTTCTATTATTATTATCATTACAACTATTATTTTCAGCCTTATTCCTATTTTTATCATGTAATAACTCTTACTTTTATCCTTATTACCATTATTATTATCGAAATAACTCTTATTTTTATCCTTATAACTATTATTATTATCGTAATAACTCTTATTTTTATCCTTATTCCTATTTTATCATCGTATTAACTCTTACTTTTATCCTTATTACTATTATTATTATCGAAATAACTGTTATTTTTATCCTTATTACTATTATTATTATCGTAATAACTCTTATTTTTATCCTTCTTTCTATTATTATTATCATTATAACTATTATTTTCAGCCTTATTCCTAATTTTATCATGTAATAACTCTTACTTTTATCCTTATTACTATTATTATTATCGAAATAACTCTTATTTTTATCCTTATTACTATTATTATTATCGTAATAACTCTTATTTTTATCCTTATTTCTATTATTATTATCATTATAACTATTATTTTCAGCCTCATTCCTATTTTTATCATGTAATAACTCTTACTTTTATCCTTTTTACTATTATTATTATCGAAATAACTCTTATTTTTATCCTTAGTACTATTATTATTATCGTAATAACTCTTATTTTTATCCTTATTTCTATTATTATTATCATTATAACTATTATTTTCAGCCTCATTCCTATTTTTATCATGTAATAACTCTTACTTTTATCCTTTTTACTATTATTATTATCGAAATAACTCTTATTTTTCTCCTTATTACTATTATTATTATCGTAATAACTCTTATTTTTATCCTTATTTCTATTATTATTATCATTATAACTATTATTTTCAGCCTTACTCCTATTTTTATCATGTAATAACTCTTATTTTAATACTTATTTCTATTATTATTATCGTAATAACTCTTATTCTTATCCTTATAACTATTATTATTGTCGTAATAACTCTTATTTTTGTCCTTATTCCTATTTTATCATCGTATTAACTCCGACTTTTAGCCTTATTACAGTTATTATTATCGTAATAACTCTTATTTTTGTCCTTATTCCTATTTTGTCATCGTATTAACTCTTACTTTTAGCCTTATTACTGTTATTATTATCGTAATAACTCTTATTTTTATCCTTCTTTCTATTATTATTATCATTATAACTATTATTTTCAGCCTTATTCCTATTTTATCATCGTATTAACTCTTACTTTTATCCTTATTACTATTATTATTATCGTAATAACTCTTATATTTATCCTTCTTTCTATTATTATTATCATTATAACTATTATTTTCAGCCTTATTCCTAATTTTATCATGTAATAACTCTTACTTTTATCCTTATTACTATTATTATTATCGAAATAACTCTTATTTTTATACTTATTACTATTATTATTATCGTAATAACTCTTATTTTTATCCTTATTTCTATTATTATTATCATTACAACTATTATTTTCAGCCTTATTCCTATTTTTATCATGTAATAACTCTTACTTTTATCCTTATTACTATTATTATTATCGTAATAACTCTTATTTTTATCCTTATTTCTATTATTATTATCATTATAACTATTATTTTCAGCCTTACTCCTATTTTTATCATGTAATAACTCTTATTTTAATACTTATTTCTATTATTATTATCGTAATAACTCTTATTTTTACCCTTATAACTATTATTATTGTCGTAATAACTCTTATTTTTGTCCTTATTCCTATTTTGTCATCGTATTAACTCTTACTTTTAGCCTTATTACTGTTATTATTATCGTAATAACTCTTCTTTTTATCCTTCTTTCTATTATTATTATCATTATAACTATTATTTTCAGCCTTATTCCTATTTTTATCATGTAATAACTCTTACTTTTATCCTTATTACTATTATTATTATCGAAATAACTCTTATTTTTATCCTTATTCCTATTTTAATTATCGTAATAACTATTATTTTTATCCTTATTCCCATTTTATCATCGTATTAACTCTTACTTTTATCCTTATTACTATTATTATTATCGTAATAACTCTTATTTTTATCCTTCTTTCTATTATTATTATCATTATAACTATTATTTTCAGCCTTATTCCTAATTTTATCATGTAATAACTCTTACTTTTATCCTTATTACTATTATTATTATCGAAATAACTCTTATTTTTATCCTCATTACTATTATTATTATCGTAATAACTCTTATTTTTATCCTTATTTCTATTATTATTATCATTATAACTATTATTTTCAGCCTCATTCCTATTTTTATCATGTAATAACTCTTACTTTTATCCTTTTTACTATTATTATTATCGAAATAACTCTTATTTTTATCCTTAGTACTATTATTATTATCGTAATAACTCTTATTTTTATCCTTATTTCTATTATTATTATCATTATAACTATTATTTTCAGCCTCATTCCTATTTTTATCATGTAATAACTCTTACTTTTATCCTTTTTACTATTATTATTATCGAAATAACTCTTATTTTTCTCCTTATTACTATTATTATTATCGTAATAACTCTTATTTTTATCCTTATTTCTATTATTATTATCATTATAACTATTATTTTCAGCCTTACTCCTATTTTTATCATGTAATAACTCTTATTTTAATACTTATTTCTATTATTATTATCGTAATAACTCTTATTCTTATCCTTATAACTATTATTATTGTCGTAATAACTCTTATTTTTGTCCTTATTCCTATTTTATCATCGTATTAACTCTTACTTTTATCCGTATTACTATTATTATTATCGAAATAACTCTTATTTTTATCCTTATTACTATTATTATTATCGTAATAACTCTTATTTTTATCCTTATTTCCATTATTATTATCATTATAACTATTATTTTCAGCCTCATTCCTATTTTTATCATGTAATAACTCTTACTTTTATCCTTTTTACTATTATTATTATCGAAATAACTCTTATTTTTCTCCTTATTACTATTATTATTATCGTAATAACTCTTATTTTTATCCTTATTTCTATTATTATTATCATTATAACTATTATTTTCAGCCTTACTCCTATTTTTATCATGTAATAACTCTTATTTTAATACTTATTTCTATTATTATTATCGTAATAACTCTTATTCTTATCCTTATAACTATTATTATTGTCGTAATAACTCTTATTTTTGTCCTTATTCCTATTTTATCATCGTATTAACTCTGACTTTTAGCCTTATTACAGTTATTATTATCGTAATAACTCTTATTTTTGTCCTTATTCCTATTTTGTCATCGTATTAACTCTTACTTTTAGCCTTATTACTGTTATTATTATCGTAATAACTCTTATTTTTATCCTTCTTTCTATTATTATTATCATTATAACTATTATTTTCAGCCTTATTCCTATTTTATCATCGTATTAACTCTTACTTTTATCCTTATTACTATTATTATTATCGTAATAACTCTTATATTTATCCTTCTTTCTATTATTATTATCATTATAACTATTATTTTCAGCCTTATTCCTATTTTTATCATGTAATAACTCTTACTTTTATCCTTATTACTATTATTATTATCGTAATAACTCTTATTTTTATCCTTATAACTATTATTATTATCGTAATAACTCTTATTTTTATCCTTATTCCTATTTTATCATCGTATTAACTCTTACTTTTATCCTTATTACTATTATTATTATCGAAATAACTCTTATTTTTATCCTTATTACTATTATTATTATCGTAATAACTCTTATTTTTATCCTTCTTTCTATTATTATTATCATTATAACTATTGTTTTCAGCCTTATTCCTAATTTTATCATGTAATAACTCTTACTTTTATCCTTATTACTATTATTATTATCGAAATAACTCTTATTTTTATCCTTATTACTATTATTATTATCGTAATAACTCTTATTTTTATCCTTATTTCTATTATTATTATCATTATAACTATTATTTTCAGCCTCATTCCTATTTTTATCATGTAATAACTCTTACTTTTATCCTTATTACTATTATTATTATCGAAATAACTATCATTTTTATCCTTCTTTCTATTATTATTATCATTATAACTACTATTTTCAGCCTCATTCCTATTTTTATCATGTAATAACTCTTACTTTTATCCTTATTACTATTATTATTATCGAAATAACTCTTATTTTTCTCCTTATTACTATTATTATTATCGTAATAACTCTTATTTTTATCCTTATTTCTATTATTATTATCATTATAACTATTATTTTCAGCCTTACTCCTATTTTTATCATGTAATAACTCTTATTTTAATACTTATTTCTATTATTATTATCGTAATAACTCTTATTCTTATCCTTATAACTATTATTATTGTCGTAATAACTCTTATTTTTGTCCTTATTCCTATTTTATCATCGTATTAACTCTGACTTTTAGCCTTATTACTGTTATTATTATCGTAATAACTCTTATTTTTATCCTTATTTCTATTTTGTCATCGTATTAACTCTTACTTTTAGCCTTATTACTGTTATTATTATCGTAATAACTCTTATTTTTATCCTTCTTTCTATTATTATTATCATTATAACTATTATTTTCAGCCTTATTCCTATTTTATCAGCGTATTAACTCTTACTTTTATCCTTATTACTATTATTATTATCGTAATAACTCTTATATTTATCCTTCTTTCTATTATTATTATCATTACAACTATTATTTTCAGCCTTATTCCTATTTTTATCATGTAATAACTCTTACTTTTATCCTTATTACTATTATTATTATCGAAATAACTCTTATTTTTATCCTTATTACTATTATTATTATCGTAATAACTCTTATTTTTATCCTTATTTCTATTATTATTATCATTATAACTATTATTTTCAGCCTTACTCCTATTTTTATCATGTAATAACTCTTATTTTAATACTTATTTCTATTATTATTATCGTAATAACTCTTATTTTTATCCTTATAACTATTATTATTGTCGTAATAACTCTTATTTTTGTCCTTATTCCTATTTTGTCATCGTATTAACTCTTACTTTTAGTCTTATTACTGTTATTATTATCGTAATAACTCTTATTTTTATCCTTCTTTCTATTATTATTATCATTATAACTATTATTTTCAGCCTTATTCCTATTTTATCATCGTATTAACTCTTACTTTTATCCTTATTACTATTATTATTATCGTAATAACTCTTATATTTATCCTTCTTTCTATTATTATTATCATTACAACTATTATTTTCAGCCTTATTCCTATTTTTATCATGTAATAACTCTTACTTTTATCCTTATTACAATTATTATTATCGAAATAACTCTTATTTTTATCTTTATTACTATTATTATTATCGTAATAACTCTTATTTTTATCCTTATTTCTATTATTATTATCATTATAACTATTATTTTCAGCCTTACTCCTATTTTTATCATGTAATAACTCTTATTTTAATACTTATTTCTATTATTATTATCGTAATAACTCTTATTTTTATCCTTATAACTATTATTATTGTCGTAATAACTCTTATTTTTGTCCTTATTCCTATTTTGTCATCGTATTAACTCTTACTTTTAGCCTTATTACTGTTATTATTATCGTAATAACTCTTATTTTTATCCTTCTTTCTATTATTATTATCATTATAACTATTATTTTCAGCCTTATTCCAATTTTTATCATGTAATAACTCTTACTTTTATCCTTATTACTATTATTATTATCGAAATAACTCTTATTTTTATCCTTATTCCTATTTTAATTATCGTAATAACTATTATTTTTATCCTTATTCCCATTTTATCATCGTATTAACTCTTACTTTTATCCTTATTACTATTATTATTATCGTAATAACTCTTATTTTTATCCTTCTTTCTATTATTATTATCATTATAACTATTATTTTCAGCCTTATTCCTATTTTTATCATGTAATAACTCTTACTTTTATCCTTATTACTATTATTATTATCGTAATAACTCTTATTTTTATCCTTATAACTATTATTATTATCGTAATAACTCTTATTTTTATCCTTATTCCTATTTTATCATCGTATTAACTCTTACTTTTATCCTTATTACTATTATTATTATCGAAATAACTCTTATTTTTATCCTTATTACTATTATTATTATCGTAATAACTCTTATTTTTATCCTTCTTTCTACTATTATTATCATTATAACTATTATTTTCAGCCTTATTCCTAATTTTATCATGTAATAACTCTTATTTTTATCCCTCTTTCTATTATTATTATCATTATAACTATTATTTTCAGCCTTATTCCTAATTTTATCATGTAATAACTCTTACTTTTATCCTTATTACTACTATTATTATCGAAATAACTCTTATTTTTATCCTTATTACTATTATTATTATCGTAATAACTCTTATTTTTATCCTTATTTCTATTATTATTATCATTACAACTATTATTTTCAGCCTTATTCCTATTTTTATCATGTAATAACTCTTATTTTTATCCTTATTACTATTATTATTATCGAAATAACTCTTATTTTTATCCTTATTACTATTATTATTATCGTAATAACTCTTATTTTTATCCTTATTCCTATTTTATCATCGTATTAACTCTTACTTTTATCCTTATTACTATTATTATTATCATTATAACTATTATTTTCAGCCTCATTCCTATTTTTATCATGTAATAACTCTTACTTTTATCCTTATTACTATTATTATTATCGAAATAACTCTTATTTTTCTCCTTATTACTATTATTATTATCGTAATAACTCTTATTTTTATCCTTATTTCTATTATTATTATCATTATAACTATTATTTTCAGCCTTACTCCTATTTTTATCATGTAATAACTCTTATTTTTATCCCTCTTTCTATTATTATTATCATTATAACTATTATTTTCAGCCTTATTCCTAATTTTATCATGTAATAACTCTTACTTTTATCCTTATTACTACTATTATTATCGAAATAACTCTTATTTTTATCCTTATTACTATTATTATTATCGTAATAACTCTTATTTTTATCCTTATTTCTATTATTATTATCATTACAACTATTATTTTCAGCCTTATTCCTATTTTTATCATGTAATAACTCTTACTTTTATCCTTATTACTATTATTATTATCGAAATAACTCTTATTTTTATCCTTATTACTATTATTATTATCGTAATAACTCTTATTTTTATCCTTATTCCTATTTTATCATCGTATTAACTCTTACTTTTATCCTTATTACTATTATTATTATCGAAATAACTCTTATTTTTATCCTTATTCCTATTTTATCATCGTATTAACTCTTACTTTTATCCTTATTACTATTATTATTATCGAAATAACTCTTATTTTTATCCTTATTACTATTATTATTATCGTAATAACTCTTATTTTTATCCTTCTTTCTATTATTATTATCATTACAACTATTATTTTCAGCCTTATTCCTATTTTTATCATGTAATAACTCTTACTTTTATCCTTATTACTATTATTATTATCGTAATAACTCTTATTTTTATCCTTATAACTATTATTATTATCGTAATAACTCTTATTTTTATCCTTCTTTCTATTATTATTATCATTATAACTATTATTTTCAGCCTTATTCCTATTTTTATCATGTAATAACTCTTACTTTTATCCTTATTACTATTATTATTATCGAAATAACTCTTATTTTTATCCTTTTTCCTATTTTAATTATCGTAATAACTATTATTTTTATCCTTATTCCCATTTTATCATCGTATTAACTCTTACTTTTATCCTTATTACTATTATTATTATCGTAATAACTCTTATTTTTATCCTTCTTTCTATTATTATTATCATTACAACTATTATTTTCAGCCTTATTCCTATTTTTATCATGTAATAACTCTTACTTTTATCCTTATTACTATTATTATTATCGAAATAACTCTTATTTTTATCCTTATTACTATTATTATTATCGTAATAACTCTTATTTTTATCCTTATTTCTATTATTATTATCATTATAACTATTATTTTCAGCCTTATTCCTATTTTTATCATGTAATAACTCTTACTTTTATCCTTATTACTATTATTATTATCGTAATAGCTCTTATTTTTATCCTTATAACTATTATTATTATAGTAATAACTCTTATTTTTATCCTTATAACTATTCTTATTATCGTAATAACTCTTATTTTTATCCTTATTCCTATTTTATCATCGTATTAACTCTTACTTTTATCCTTATTACTATTATTATTATCGAAATAACTGTTATTTTTATCCTTATTACTATTATTATTATCGTAATAACTCTTATTTTTATCCTTCTTTCTATTATTACTATCATTATAACTATTATTTTCAGCCTTATTCCTAATTTTATCATGTAATAACTCTTACTTTTATCCTTATTACTATTATTATTATCGAAACAACTCTTATTTTTATCCTTATTACTATTATTATTATCGTAATAACTCTTACTTTTATCCTTATTTCTATTTTGTCATCGTATTAACTCTTACTTTTAGCCTTATTACTGTTATTATTATCGTAATAACTCTTATTTTTATCCTTCTTTCTATTATTATTATCATTATAACTATTATTTTCAGCCTTATTCCTATTTTATCATCGTATTAACTCTTACTTTTATCCTTATTACTATTATTATTATCGTAATAACTCTTATATTTATCCTTCTTTCTATTATTATTATCATTATAACTATTATTTTCAGCCTTATTCCTAATTTTATCATGTAATAACTCTTACTTTTATCGTTATTACTATTATTATTATCGAAATAACTCTTATTTTTATACTTATTACTATTATTATTATCGTAATAACTCTTATTTTTATCCTTATTTCTATTATTATTATCATTACAACTATTATTTTCAGCCTTATTCCTATTTTTATCATGTAATAACTCTTACTTTTATCCTTATTACTATTATTATTATCGAAATAACTCTTATTTTTATCCTTATTACTATTATTATTATCGTAATAACTCTTATTTTTATCCTTATAACTATTATTATTATCGTAATAACTCTTATTTTTATCCTTATTCCTATTTTATCATCGTATTAACTCTTACTTTTATCCTTATTACTATTATTATTATCGAAATAACTGTTATTTTTATCCTTATTACTATTATTATTATCGTAATAACTCTTATTTTTATCCTTCTTTCTATTATTATTATCATTATAACTATTATTTTCAGCCTTATTCCTAATTTTATCATGTAATAACACTTACTTTTATCCTTATTACTATTATTATTATCGAAATAACTCTTATTTTTATCCTTAGTACTATTATTATTATCGTAATAACTCTTATTTTTATCCTTCTTTCTATTATTATTATCATTATAACTATTATTTTCAGCCTCATTCCTATTTTTATCATGTAATAACTCTTACTTTTATCCTTTTTACTATTATTATTATCGAAATAACTCTTATTTTTCTCCTTATTACTATTATTATTATCGTAATAACTCTTATTTTTATCCTTATTTCTATTATTATTATCATTATAACTATTATTTTCAGCCTTACTCCTATTTTTATCATGTAATAACTCTTATTTTAATACTTATTTCTATTATTATTATCGTAATAACTCTTATTCTTATCCTTATAACTATTATTATTGTCGTAATAACTCTTATTTTTGTCCTTATTCCTATTTTATCATCGTATTAACTCTGACTTTTAGCCTTATTACAGTTATTATTATCGTAATAACTCTTATTTTTGTCCTTATTCCTATTTTGTCATCGTATTAACTCTTACTTTTAGCCTTATTACTGTTATTATTATCGTAATAACTCTTATTTTTATCCTTCTTTCTATTATTATTATCATTATAACTATTATTTTCAGCCTTATTCCTATTTTATCATCGTATTAACTCTTACTTTTATCCTTATTACTATTATTATTATCGTAATAACTCTTATATTTATCCTTCTTTCTATTATTATTATCATTATAACTATTATTTTCAGCCTTATTCCTATTTTTATCATGTAATAACTCTTACTTTTATCCTTATTACTATTATTATTATCGTAATAACTCTTATTTTTATCCTTATAACTATTATTATTATCGTAATAACTCTTATTTTTATCCTTATTCCTATTTTATCATCGTATTAACTCTTACTTTTATCCTTATTACTATTATTATTATCGAAATAACTATTATTTTTATCCTTATTACTATTATTATTATCGTAATAACTCTTATTTTTATCCTTCTTTCTATTATTATTATCATTATAACTATTATTTTCAGCCTTATTCCTAATTTTATCATGTAATAACTCTTACTTTTATCCTTATTACTATTATTATTATCGAAATAACTCTTATTTTTATCCTTATTACTATTATTATTATCGTAATAACTCTTATTTTTATCCTTATTTCTATTATTATTATCATTATAACTATTATTTTCAGCCTCATTCCTATTTTTATCATGTAATAACTCTTACTTTTATCCTTATTACTATTATTATTATCGAAATAACTCTTATTTTTATCCTTATTACTATTATTATTATCGTAATAACTCTTATTTTTATCCTTATTTCTATTATTATTATCGTAATAACTATCATTTTTATCCTTCTTTCTATTATTATTATCATTATAACTACTATTTTCAGCCTTATTCCTATTTTTATCATGTAATAACTCTTACTTTTATCCTTATTACTATTATTATTATCGTAATAACTCTTATTTTTATCCTTTTAACTATTATTATTATCGTAATAACTCTTATTTTTATCCTTATTCCTATTTTATCATCGTATTAACTCTTACTGTTATCCTTATTACTATTATTATTATCGTAATAACTCTTATTTTTATCCTTATTACTATTATTATTATCGTAATAACTCTTATTTTTATCCTTCTTTCTGTTATTATTATCATTATAACTATTATTTTCAGCCTTATTCCTATTTTATCATGTAATAACTCTTACTTTTATCCTTTTTACTATTATTATTATCGAAATAACTCTTATTTTTCTCCTTATTACTATTATTATTATCGTAATAACTCTTATTTTTATCCTTATTTCTATTATTATTATCATTATAACTATTATTTTCAGCCTTACTCCTATTTTTATCATGTAATAACTCTTATTTTATACTTATTTCTATTATTATTATCGTAATAACTCTTATTCTTATCCTTATAACTATTATTATTGTCGTAATAACTCTTATTTTTGTCCTTATTCCTATTTTATCATCGTATTAACTCTGACTTTTAGCCTTATTACAGTTATTATTATCGTAATAACTCTTATTTTTGTCCTTATTCCTATTTTGTCATCGTATTAACTCTTACTTTTAGCCTTATTACTGTTATTATTATCGTAATAACTCTTATTTTTATCCTTCTTTCTATTATTATTATCATTATAACTATTATTTTCAGCCTTATTCCTATTTTATCATCGTATTAACTCTTACTTTTATCCTTATTACTATTATTATTATCGTAATAACTCTTATATTTATCCTTCTTTCTATTATTATTATCATTATAACTATTATTTTCAGCCTTATTCCTATTTTTATCATGTAATAACTCTTACTTTTATCCTTATTACTATTATTATTATCGTAATAACTCTTATTTTTATCCTTATAACTATTATTATTATCGTAATAACTCTTATTTTTATCCTTATTCCTATTTTATCATCGTATTAACTCTTACTTTTATCCTTATTACTATTATTATTATCGAAATAACTATTATTTTTATCCTTATTACTATTATTATTATCGTAATAACTCTTATTTTTATCCTTCTTTCTATTATTATTATCATTATAACTATTATTTTCAGCCTTATTCCTAATTTTATCATGTAATAACTCTTACTTTTATCCTTATTACTATTATTATTATCGAAATAACTCTTATTTTTATCCTTATTACTATTATTATTATCGTAATAACTCTTATTTTTATCCTTATTTCTATTATTATTATCATTATAACTATTATTTTCAGCCTCATTCCTATTTTTATCATGTAATAACTCTTACTTTTATCCTTATTACTATTATTATTATCGAAATAACTCTTATTTTTATCCTTATTACTATTATTATTATCGTAATAACTCTTATTTTTATCCTTATTTCTATTATTATTATCGTAATAACTATCATTTTTATCCTTCTCTCTATTATTATTATCATTATAACTACTATTTTCAGCCTTATTCCTATTTTTATCATGTAATAACTCTTACTTTTATCCTTATTACTATTATTATTATCGTAATAACTCTTATTTTTATCCTTTTAACTATTATTATTATCGTAATAACTCTTATTTTTATCCTTATTCCTATTTTATCATCGTATTAACTCTTACTGTTATCCTTATTACTATTATTATTATCGTAATAACTCTTATTTTTATCCTTATTACTATTATTATTATCGTAATAACTCTTATTTTTATCCTTCTTTCTGTTATTATTATCATTATAACTATTATTTTCAGCCTTATTCCTATTTTATCATCGTATTAACTCTTACTTTTATCCTTATTACTATTATTATTATCGTAATAACTATTATTTTCAGCCTTATTCCTAATTTTATCATGTAATAACTCTTACTTTTATCCTTATTACTATTATTATTATCGAAATAACTCTTATTTTTATCCTTATTACTATTATTATTATCGTAATAACTCTTATTTTTATCCTTATTTCTATTATTATTATCATTATAACTATTATTTTCAGCCTCATTCCTATTTTTATCATGTAATAACTATTACTTTTATCCTTATTATTATTATTATTATCGAAATAACTCTTATTTTTATCCTTATTACTATTATTATTATCGTAATAACTCTTATTTTTATCCTTATTTCTATTATTATTATCGTAATAACTATCATTTTTATCCTTCTTTCTATTATTATTATCATTATAACTACTATTTTCAGCCTTATTCCTATTTTTATCATGTAATAACTCTTACTTTTATCCTTATTACTATTATTATTATCGTAATAACTCTTATTTTTATCCTTTTAACTATTATTATTATCGTAATAACTCTTATTTTTATCCTTATTCCTATTTTATCATCGTATTAACTCTTACTGTTATCCTTATTACTATTATTATTATCGTAATAACTCTTATTTTTATCCTTATTACTATTATTATTATCGTAATAACTCTTATTTTTATCCTTCTTTCTGTTATTATTATCATTATAACTATTATTTTCAGCCTTATTCCTATTTTATCATCGTATTAACTCTTACTTTTATCCTTATTACTATTATTATTATCGTAATAACTCTTATATTTATCCTTCTTTCTATTATTATTATCATTACAACTATTATTTTCAGCCTTATTCCTATTTTTATCATGTAATAACTCTTACTTTTATCCTTATTACTATTATTATTATCGAAATAACTCTTATTTTTATCCTTATTCCTATTTTAATTATCGTAATAACTATTATTTTTATCCTTATTCCCATTTTATCATCGTATTAACTCTTACTTTTATCCTTATTACTATTATTATTATCGTAATAACTCTTATTTTTATCCTTCTTTCTATTATTATTATCATTATAACTATTATTTTCAGCCTTATTCCTATTTTTATCATGTAATAACTCTTACTTTTATCCTTATTACTATTATTATTATCGTAATAACTCTTATTTTTATCCTTATAACTATTATTATTATCGTAATAACTCTTATTTTTATCCTTATTCCTATTTTATCATCGTATTAACTCTTACTTTTATCCTTATTACTATTATTATTATCGAAATAACTGTTATTTTTATCCTTATTACTATTATTATTATCGTAATAACTCTTATTTTTATCCTTCTTTCTATTATTACTATCATTATAACTATTATTTTCAGCCTTATTCCTAATTTTATCATGTAATAACTCTTACTTTTATCCTTATTACTATTATTATTATCGAAACAACTCTTATTTTTATCCTTATTACTATTATTATTATCGTAATAACTCTTACTTTTATCCTTATTTCTATTTTGTCATCGTATTAACTCTTACTTTTAGCCTTATTACTGTTATTATTATCGTAATAACTCTTATTTTTATCCTTCTTTCTATTATTATTATCATTATAACTATTATTTTCAGCCTTATTCCTATTTTATCATCGTATTAACTCTTACTTTTATCCTTATTACTATTATTATTATCGTAATAACTCTTATATTTATCCTTCTTTCTATTATTATTATCATTATAACTATTATTTTCAGCCTTATTCCTAATTTTATCATGTAATAACTCTTACTTTTATCGTTATTACTATTATTATTATCGAAATAACTCTTATTTTTATACTTATTACTATTATTATTATCGTAATAACTCTTATTTTTATCCTTATTTCTATTATTATTATCATTACAACTATTATTTTCAGCCTTATTCCTATTTTTATCATGTAATAACTCTTACTTTTATCCTTATTACTATTATTATTATCGAAATAACTCTTATTTTTATCCTTATTACTATTATTATTATCGTAATAACTCTTATTTTTATCCTTATAACTATTATTATTATCGTAATAACTCTTATTTTTATCCCTATTCCTATTTTATCATCGTATTAACTCTTACTTTTATCCTTATTACTATTATTATTATCGAAATAACTGTTATTTTTATCCTTATTACTATTATTATTATCGTAATAACTCTTATTTTTATCCTTATTTCCATTATTATTATCATTATAACTATTATTTTCAGCCTCATTCCTATTTTTATCATGTAATAACTCTTACTTTTATCCTTTTTACTATTATTATTATCGAAATAACTCTTATTTTTCTCCTTATTACTATTATTATTAACGTAATAACTCTTATTTTTATCCTTATTTCTATTATTATTATCATTATAACTATTATTTTCAGCCTTACTCCTATTTTTATCATGTAATAACTCTTATTTTAATACTTATTTCTATTATTATTATCGTAATAACTCTTATTCTTATCCTTATAACTATTATTATTGTCGTAATAACTCTTATTTTTGTCCTTATTCCTATTTTATCATCGTATTAACTCTGACTTTTAGCCTTATTACAGTTATTATTATCGTAATAACTCTTATTTTTGTCCTTATTCCTATTTTGTCATCGTATTAACTCTTACTTTTAGCCTTATTACTGTTATTATTATCGTAATAACTCTTATTTTTATCCTTCTTTCTATTATTATTATCATTATAACTATTATTTTCAGCCTTATTCCTATTTTATCATCGTATTAACTCTTACTTTTATCCTTATTACTATTATTATTATCGTAATAACTCTTATATTTATCCTTCTTTCTATTATTATTATCATTATAACTATTATTTTCAGCCTTATTCCTATTTTTATCATGTAATAACTCTTACTTTTATCCTTATTACTATTATTATTATCGTAATAACTCTTATTTTTATCCTTATAACTATTATTATTATCGTAATAACTCTTATTTTTATCCTTATTCCTATTTTATCATCGTATTAACTCTTACTGTTATCCTTATTACTATTATTATTATCGTAATAACTCTTATTTTTATCCTTATTACTATTATTATTATCGTAATAACTCTTATTTTTATCCTTCTTTCTGTTATTATTATCATTATAACTATTATTTTCAGCCTTATTCCTATTTCATCATCGTATTAACTCTTACTTTTATCCTTATTACTATTATTATTATCGTAATAACTATTATTTTCAGCCTTATTCCTAATTTTATCATGTAATAACTCTTACTTTTATCCTTATTACTATTATTATTATCGAAATAACTCTTATTTTTATCCTTATTACTATTATTATTATCGTAATAACTCTTATTTTTATCCTTATTTCTATTATTATTATCATTATAACTATTATTTTCAGCCTCATTCCTATTTTTATCATGTAATAACTCTTACTTTTATCCTTATTACTATTATTATTATCGAAATAACTCTTATTTTTATCCTTATTACTATTATTATTATCGTAATAACTCTTATTTTTATCCTTATTTCTATTATTATTATCGTAATAACTATCATTTTTATCCTTCTTTCTATTATTATTATCATTATAACTACTATTTTCAGCCATATTCCTATTTTTATCATGTAATAACTCTTACTTTTATCCTTATTACTATTATTATTATCGTAATAACTCTTATTTTTATCCTTTTAACTATTATTATTATCGTAATAACTCTTATTTTTATCCTTATTCCTATTTTATCATCGTATTAACTCTTACTGTTATCCTTATTACTATTATTATTATCGTAATAACTCTTATTTTTATCCTTATTACTATTATTATTATCGTAATAACTCTTATTTTTATCCTTCTTTCTGTTATTATTATCATTATAACTATTATTTTCAGCCTTATTCCTATTTTATCATCGTATTAACTCTTACTTTTATCCTTATTACTATTATTATTATCGTAATAACTATTATTTTCAGCCTTATTCCTAATTTTATCATGTAATAACTCTTACTTTTATCCTTATTACTATTATTATTATCGAAATAACTCTTATTTTTATCCTTATTACTATTATTATTATCGTAATAACTCTTATTTTTATCCTTATTTCTATTATTATTATCATTATAACTATTATTTTCAGCCTCATTCCTATTTTTATCATGTAATAACTCTTACTTTTATCCTTATTACTATTATTATTATCGAAATAACTCTTATTTTTATCCTTATTACTATTATTATTATCGTAATAACTCTTATTTTTATCCTTATTTCTATTATTATTATCGTAATAACTATCATTTTTATCCTTCTTTCTATTATTATTATCATTATAACTACTATTTTCAGCCTTATTCCTATTTTTATCATGTAATAACTCTTACTTTTATCCTTATTACTATTATTATTATCGTAATAACTCTTATTTTTATCCTTCTTTCTGTTATTATTATCATTATAACTATTATTTTCAGCCTTATTCCTATTTTATCATCGTATTAACTCTTACTTTTATCCTTATTACTATTATTATTATCGTAATAACTCTTATATTTATCCTTCTTTCTATTATTATTATCATTACAACTATTATTTTCAGCCTTATTCCTATTTCTATCATGTAATAACTCTTACTTTTATCCTTATTACTATTATTATTATCGAAATAACTCTTATTTTTATCTTTATTACTATTATTATTATCGTAATAACTCTTATTTTTATCCTTATTTCTATTATTATTATCATTATAACTATTATTTTCAGCCTTACTCCTATTTTTATCATGTAATAACTCTTATTTTAATACTTATTTCTATTATTATTATCGTAATAACTCTTATTTTTATCCTTATAACTATTATTATTGTCGTAATAACTCTTATTTTTGTCCTTATTCCTATTTTGTCATCGTATTAACTCTTACTTTTAGCCTTATTACTGTTATTATTATCGTAATAACTCTTATTTTTATCCTTCTTTCTATTATTATTATCATTATAACTATTATTTTCAGCCTTATTCCAATTTTTATCATGTAATAACTCTTACTTTTATCCTTATTACTATTATTATTATCGAAATAACTCTTATTTTTATCCTTATTCCTATTTTAATTATCGTAATAACTATTATTTTTATCCTTATTCCCATTTTATCATCGTATTAACTCTTACTTTTATCCTTATTACTATTATTATTATCGTAATAACTCTTATTTTTATCCTTCTTTCTATTATTATTATCATTATAACTATTATTTTCAGCCTTATTCCTATTTTTATCATGTAATAACTCTTACTTTTATCCTTATTACTATTATTATTATCGTAATAACTCTTATTTTTATCCTTATAACTATTATTATTATCGTAATAACTCTTATTTTTATCCTTATTCCTATTTTATCATCGTATTAACTCTTACTTTTATCCTTATTACTATTATTATTATCGAAATAACTCTTATTTTTATCCTTATTACTATTATTATTATCGTAATAACTCTTATTTTTATCCTTCTTTCTACTATTATTATCATTATAACTATTATTTTCAGCCTTATTCCTAATTTTATCATGTAATAACTCTTATTTTTATCCCTCTTTCTATTATTATTATCATTATAACTATTATTTTCAGCCTTATTCCTAATTTTATCATGTAATAACTCTTACTTTTATCCTTATTACTACTATTATTATCGAAATAACTCTTATTTTTATCCTTATTACTATTATTATTATCGTAATAACTCTTATTTTTATCCTTATTTCTATTATTATTATCATTACAACTATTATTTTCAGCCTTATTCCTATTTTTATCATGTAATAACTCTTATTTTTATCCTTATTACTATTATTATTATCGAAATAACTCTTATTTTTATCCTTATTACTATTATTATTATCGTAATAACTCTTATTTTTATCCTTATTCCTATTTTATCATCGTATTAACTCTTACTTTTATCCTTATTACTATTATTATTATCATTACAACTATTATTTTCAGCCTTATTCCTATTTTTATCATGTAATAACTCTTACTTTTATCCTTATTACTATTATTATTATCGAAATAACTCTTATTTTTATCCTTATTACTATTATTATTATCGTAATAACTCTTATTTTTATCCTTATTTCTATTATTATTATCATTATAACTATTATTTTCAGCCTTACTCCTATTTTTATCATGTAATAACTCTTATTTTAATACTTATTTCTATTATTATTATCGTAATAACTCTTATTTTTATCCTTATTACTATTATTATTATCGAAATAACTCTTATTTTTATCCTTATTACTATTATTATTATCGTAATAACTCTTATTTTTATCCTTATTTCTATTTTGTCATCGTATTAACTCTTACTTTTAGCCTTATTACTGTTATTATTATCGTAATAACTCTTATTTTTATCCTTCTTTCTATTATTATTATCATTATAACTATTATTTTCAGCCTTATTCCTATTTTATCATCGTATTAACTCTTACTTTTATCCTTATTACTATTATTATTATCGTAATAACTCTTATATTTATCCTTCTTTCTATTATTATTATCATTACAACTATTATTTTCAGCCTTATTCCAATTTTTATCATGTAATAACTCTTACTTTTATCCTTATTACTATTATTATTATCGAAATAACTCTTATTATTATCCTTATTCCTATTTTAATTATCGTAATAACTATTATTTTTATCCTTATTCCCATTTTATCATCGTATTAACTCTTACTTTTATCCTTATTACTATTATTATTATCGTAATAACTCTTATTTTTATCCTTCTTTCTATTATTATTATCATTATAACTATTATTTTCAGCCTTATTCCTATTTTTATCATGTAATAACTCTTACTTTTATCCTTATTACTATTATTATTATCGTAATAACTCTTATTTTTATCCTTATAACTATTATTATTATCGTAATAACTCTTATTTTTATCCTTATTCCTATTTTATCATCGTATTAACTCTTACTTTTATCCTTATTACTATTATTATTATCGAAATAACTCTTATTTTTATCCTTATTACTATTATTATTATCGTAATAACTCTTATTTTTATCCTTCTTTCTACTATTATTATCATTATAACTATTATTTTCAGCCTTATTCCTAATTTTATCATGTAATAACTCTTATTTTTATCCCTCTTTCTATTATTATTATCATTATAACTATTATTTTCAGCCTTATTCCTAATTTTATCATGTAATAACTCTTACTTTTATCCTTATTACTACTATTATTATCGAAATAACTCTTATTTTTATCCTTATTACTATTATTATTATCGTAATAACTCTTATTTTTATCCTTATTTCTATTATTATTATCATTACAACTATTATTTTCAGCCTTATTCCTATTTTTATCATGTAATAACTCTTATTTTTATCCTTATTACTATTATTATTATCGAAATAACTCTTATTTTTATCCTTATTACTATTATTATTATCGTAATAACTCTTATTTTTATCCTTATTTCTATTATTATTATCATTACAACTATTATTTTCAGCCTTATTCCTATTTTTATCATGTAATAACTCTTATTTTTATCCTTATTACTATTATTATTATCGAAATAACTCTTATTTTTATCCTTATTACTATTATTATTATCGTAATAACTCTTATTTTTATCCTTATTCCTATTTTATCATCGTATTAACTCTTACTTTTATCCTTATTACTATTACTATTATCGAAATAACTCTTATTTTTATCCTTATTCCTATTTTATCATCGTATTAACTCTTACTTTTATCCTTATTACTATTATTATTATCGAAATAACTCTTATTTTTATCCTTATTACTATTATTATTATCGTAATAACTCTTATTTTTATCCTTCTTTCTATTATTATTATCATTACAACTATTATTTTCAGCCTTATTCCTATTTTTATCATGTAATAACTCTTACTTTTATCCTTATTACTATTATTATTATCGTAATAACTCTTATTTTTATCCTTATAACTATTATTATTATCGTAATAACTCTTATTTTTATCCTTCTTTCTATTATTATTATCATTATAACTATTATTTTCAGCCTTATTCCTATTTTTATCATGTAATAACTCTTACTTTTATCCTTATTACTATTATTATTATCGAAATAACTCTTATTTTTATCCTTATTCCTATTTTAATTATCGTAATAACTATTATTTTTATCCTTATTCCCATTTTATCATCGTATTAACTCTTACTTTTATCCTTATTACTATTATTATTATCGTAATAACTCTTATTTTTATCCTTCTTTCTATTATTATTATCATTATAACTATTATTTTCAGCCTTATTCCTATTTTTATCATGTAATAACTCTTACTTTTATCCTTATTACTATTATTATTATCGTAATAACTCTTATTTTTATCCTTATAACTATTATTATTATCGTAATAACTCTTATTTTTATCCTTATTCCTATTTTATCATCGTATTAACTCTTACTTTTATCCTTATTACTATTATTATTATCGAAATAACTCTTATTTTTATCCTTATTACTATTATTATTATCGTAATAACTCTTATTTTTATCCTTATTTCTATTATTATTATCGTAATAACTATCATTTTTATCCTTCTTTCTATTATTATTATCATTATAACTACTATTTTCAGCCTTATTCCCATTTTTATTATGTAATGACTCTTATTTTTATCCTTATTAATATTATTATTATCGTAATAACTCTTATTTTTATTCTTATAACTGATATTATTATCGTAACAACTCTTATTTTTATACTTATTAATATTATTATTATCATTATAACTATAATTTTCAGCCTTATTCCTATCTTTATCATGTAATAACTCTTATTTTTATCCTTATTACTATTATTATTATCGTAATAACTCTTATCTTTGTCCTTATTCCTATTTTATCATCGTATTAACTCTTACTTTTATCCTTATTACTATTATTATTATCGTAATAACTCTTATTTTTATCCTTATTACTATTATTATTATCGTAATAACTCTTATTTTTATCCTTCTTTCTATTATTATTATCATTATAACTATTATTTTCAGCCTTATTCCTATTTTTATCATGTAATAACTCTTACTTTTATCCTTATTACTATTATTATTATCGTAATAACTCTTATTTTTATCCTTATAACTATTATTATTATCGTAATAACTCTTATTTTTATCCTTATTCCTATTTTATCATCGTATTAACTCTTACTTTTATCCTTATTACTATTATTATTATCGAAATAACTCTTATTTTTATCCTTATTACTATTATTATTATCGTAATAACTCTTATTTTTATCCTTCTTTCTATTATTGTTATCATTATAACTATTATTTTCAGCATTATTCCTATTTTATCATCGTATTAACTCTTACTTTTATCCTTATTACTATTATTATTATCGTAATAACTCTTATTTTTATCCTTATTTCTATTATTATTATCATTATAACTATTATTTTCAGCCTCATTCCTATTTTTATCATGTAATAACTCTTACTTTTATCCTTATTACTATTATTATTATCGAAATAACTTATTTTTATCCTTATTTCTATTATTATTATCATTATAACTATTATTTTCAGCCTTACTCCTATTTTTATCATGTAATAACTCTTATTTTAATACTTATTTCTATTATTATTATCGTAATAACTCTTATTTTTATCCTTATAACTATTATTATTGTCGTAATAACTCTTATTTTTGTCCGTATTCCTATTTTATCATCGTATTAACTCTGACTTTTAGCCTTATTACTGTTATTATTATCGTAATAACTCTTATTTTTGTCCTTACTCCTATTTTGTCATCGTATTAACTGTTACTTTTAGCCTTATTGCTGTTATTATTATTGTAATAACTCTTATTTTTATCCTTCTTTCTATTATTATTATCATTATAACTATTATTTTCAGCCTTATTCCTATTTTATCATCGTATTAACTCTTACTTTTATCCTTATTACTATTATTATTATCGTAATAACTCTTATTTTTATCCTTCTTTCTATTATTATTATCATTATAACTATTATTTTCAGGCTTATTCCTAATTTTATCATGTAATAACTCTTACTTTTATCCTTATTACTATTATTATTATCGAAATAACTCTTATTTTTATCCTTATTACTATTATTATTATCGTAATAACTCTTATTTTTATCCTTATTTCTATTATTATTATCATTACAACTATTATTTTCAGCCTTATTCCTAATTTTATCATGTAATAACTCTTACTTTTATCCTTATTACTATTATTATTATCGAAATAACTCTTATTTTTATCCTTATTACTATTATTATTATCGTAATAACTCTTATTTTTATCCTTATTTCTATTATTATTATCGTAATAACTATCATTTTTATCCTTCTTTCTATTATTATTATCATTATAACTACTATTTTCAGCCTTATTCCTATTTTTATCATGTAATAACTCTTACTTTTATCCTTATTACTATTATTATTATCGAAATAACTCTTATTTTAATCCTTATTACTATTATTATTATCGTAATAACTCTTATTTTTATCCTTATTTCTATTATTATTATCATTATAACTATTATTTTCAACCTTATTCCCATTTTTATTATGTAATGACTCTTATTTTTATCCTTATTACTATTATTATTATCGTAATAACTCTTATTTTTGTCCTTATTCCTATTTTATCATCGTATTAACTCTTACTTTTATCCTTATTACTATTATTATTATCGTAATAACTCTTATTTTTATCCTTATTACTATTATTATTATCGTAATAACTCTTATTTTTATCCTTCTTTCTATTATTATTATCATTATAACTATTATTTTCAGCCTTATTCCTATTTTTATCATGTAATAACTCTTACTTTTATCCTTATTACTATTATTATTATCGTAATAACTCTTATTTTTATCCTTATTGCTATTTTATCATCGTATTAACTCTTACTTTTATCCTTATTACTATTATAATTATCGAAATAACTCTTACTTTTAGCCTTATTACTGTTATTATTATCGTAATAACTCTTATTTTTATCCCTCTTTCTATTATTATTATCAATATAACTATTATTTTCAGCCTTATTCCTATTTTTATCATGTAATAACTCTTACTTTTATCCTTATTACTATTATTATTATCGTAATAACTCTTATTTTTATCCTTATTACAATTATTATTATCGTAATAACTCTTATTTTTATCCTTATTTATATTATTGTTATCATTATAACTATTATTTTGAGCCTTATTCCTTTTTATCTTGTAATAACTCTTATTTTTATCCTTATTACTATTATTATTATCGTAATAACTCTTATTTTTGTCCTTATTCCTATTTTATCATCGTATTAACTCTTACTTTTATCCTTATTACTATTATTATTATCGAAATAACTCTTATTTTTATCCTTATTCCTATTTTAATTATCGTAATAACTATTATTTTTATCCTTATTCCCATTTTATCATCGTATTAACTCTTACTTTTATCCTTATTACTATTATTATTATCGTAATAACTATTACTTTCAGCCATATTCCTATTTTTATTATGTAATAACTCTTATTTTTATCCTTATTTCTATTATTATTATCATTATAACTATTATTTTCAGCCTTACTCCTATTTTTATCATGTAATAACTCTTATTTTAATACTTATTTCTATTATTATTATCGTAATAACTCTTATTTTTATCCTTATAACTATTATTATTGTCGTAATAACTCTTATTTTTGTCCTTATTCCTATTTTATCATCGTATTAACTCTGACTTTTAGCCTTATTACTGTTATTATTATCGTAATAACTCTTATTTTTGTCCTTATTCCTATTTTGTCATCGTATTAACTCTTACTTTTAGCCTTATTACTGTTATTATTATCGTAATAACTCTTATTTTTATCCTTCTTTCTATTATTATTATCATTATTACTATTATTTTCAGCCTTATTCCTATTTTATCATCGTATTAACTCTTACTTTTATCCTTATTACTATTATTATTATCGTAATAACTCTTATTTTTATCCTTCTTTCTATTATTATTATCATTATAACTATTATTTTCAGCCTTATTCCTAATTTTGTCATGTAATAACTCTTACTTTTATCTTTATTACTATTATTATTATCGAAATAACTCTTATTTTTATCCTTATTACTATTATTATTATCGTAATAACTCTTATTTTTATCCCTTATTCCTATTTTGTCATCGTATTAACTCTTACTTTTAGCCTTATTACTGTTATTATTATCGTAATAACTCTTATTTTTGTCCTTATGCCTATTTTATCATCGTATTAACTCTTACTTTTATCCTTATTACTATTATTATTATCGTAATAACTCTTATTTTTATCCTTATTACTATTATTATTATCGTAATAACTCTTATTTTTATCCTTCTTTCTACTATTATTATCATTATAACTATTATTTTCAGCCTTATTCCTATTTTTATCATGTAATAACTCTTACATTTATCCTTATTACTATTATTATTATCGAAATAACTCTTATTTTTATCCTTATTACTATTATTATTATCGTAATAACTCTTATTTTTATCCTTCTTTCTACTATTATTATCATTATAACTATTATTTTCAGCCTTATTCCTATTTTTATCATGTAATAACTCTTATTTTTATCCTTATTACTATTATTATTATCGTAATAACTCTTATTTTTGTCCTTATTCCTATTTTATCATCGTATTAACTCTTACTTTTATCCTTATTACTATTATTATTATCGTAATAACTCTTATTTTTATCTTTATTTCTATTATTATTATCATTATAAACTATTATTTTCAGCCTTATTCTTATTTTTATTATGTAATAACTCTTATTTTTATCCTTATTACTATTATTATTATCGTAATAACTATTACTTTCTGCCATATTCCTATTTTTATTATGTAATAACTCTTATTTTTATCCTTATTTCTATTATTATTATCGTAATAACTCTTATTTTTATCCGTATAACTATTATTATTATCGTATTAGCTCTTATTTTTATCCATATTACTATTATTATTATCGTAATAACTCTTTTCTTTATCCTTATTTCTATTATTATTATCATTATAACTATTATTTTCAGCCTTATTCCTATTTTTATCATGAAATAACTCTTACTTTTATCCTTATTACTATTATTATTATCGAAATAACTCCTATTTTTATCCTTATTTCTATTATTATGATCGTAATAACTCTTATTTTTATCCTCATTAATATTATTATTATCGTAATAACTCTTATTTTTATCCTTATAACTGTTATTATTATCGTAATAACTCTTATTTTTATACTTATTTATATTATTATTATCATTATAACTATAATTTTCAGCCTTATTCCTTTTTATCTTGTAATAACTCTTATTTTTATCCTTATTACTATTATTATTATCGTAATAACTCTTATTTTTGTCCTTATTCCTATTTTATCATCGTATTAACTCTTACTTTTATCCTTATTACTATTATTATTATCGTAATAACTCATATTTTTATCCTTATTACTATTATTATTATCGTAATAACTCTTATTTTTATCCTTCTTTCTACTATTATTATCATTATAACTATTATTTTCAGCCTTATTCCTATTTTTATCATGTAATAACTCTTACATTTATCCTTATTACTATTATTATTATCGAAATAACTCTTATTTTTATCCTTATTACTATTATTATTATCGTAATAACTCTTATTTTTATCCTTCTTTCTACTATTATTATCATTATAACTATTATTTTCAGCCTTATTCCTATTTTTATCATGTAATAACTCTTATTTTTATCCTTATTACTATTATTATTATCGTAATAACTCTTATTTCTGTCCTTATTCCTATTTTATCATCGTATTAACTCTTACTTTTATCCTTATTACTATTATTATTATCGTAATAACTCATATTTTTATCCTTATTACTATTATTATTATCGTAATAACTCTTATTTTTATCCTTCTTTCTACTATTATTATCATTATAACTATTATTTTCAGCCTTATTCCTATTTTTATCATGTAATAACTCTTACATTTATCCTTATTACTATTATTATTATCGAAATAACTATTACTTTCTGCCATATTCGTATTTATATTATGTAATAACTCTTATTTTTATCCTTATTTCTATTATTATTATCGTAATAACTCTTATTTTTATCCGTATAACTATTATTATTATCGTAATAACTCATATTTTTATCCTTATTACTATTATTATGATCGTAATAACTCTTATTTTTATCCTTCTTTCTACTATTATTATCATTATAACTATTATTTTCAGCCTTATTCCTATTTTTATCATGTAATAACTCTTATTTTTATCCTTATTACTATTATTATTATCGTAATAACTCTTATTTTTGTTCTTATTCCTATTTTATCATCGTATTAACTCTTACTTTTATCCTTATTACTATTATTATTATCGTAATAACTCTTATTTTTATCTTTATTTCTATTATTATTATCGTAATAACTCTTATTTTTATCCGTATAACTATTATTATTATCGTATTAGCTCTTATTTTTATCCATATTACTATTATTATTATCGGAATAACTCTTTTCTTTATCCTTATTTCTATTATTATTATCATTATAACTATTATTTTCAGCCTTATTCCTATTTTTATCATGAAATAACTCTTACTTTTATCCTTATTACTATTATTATTATCGAAATAACTCCTATTTTTATCCTTATTTCTATTATTATGATCGTAATAACTCTTATTTTTATCCTCATTAATATTATTATTATCGTAATAACTCTTATTTTTATCCTTATAACTGTTATTATTATCGTAATAACTCTTATTTTTATACTTATTTATATTATTATTATCATTATAACTATAATTTTCAGCCTTATTCCTTTTTATCTTGTAATAACTCTTATTTTTATCCTTATTACTATTATTATTATCGAAATAACTCCTATTTTTATCCTTATTTCTATTATTATGATCGTAATAACTCTTATTTTTATCCTTCTTTCTACTATTATTATCATTATAACTATTATTTTCAGCATTATTCCTATTTTTATCATGTAATAACTCTTACATTTATCCTTATTACTATTATTATTATCGAAATAACTCTTATTTTTATCCTTATTACTATTATTATTATCGTAATAACTCTTATTTTTATCCTTCTTTCTACTATTATTATCATTATAACTATTATTTTTCAGCCTTATTCCTATTTTTATCATGTAATAACTCTTATTTTTATCCTTATTACTATTATTATTATCGTAATAACTCTTATTTTTGTCCTTATTCCTATTTTATCATCGTATTAACTCTTACTTTTATCCTTATTACTATTATTATTATAGTAATAACTCTTATTTTTATCTTTATTTCTATTATTATTATCATTATAACTATTATTTTCAGCCATATGCTTATTTTTATTATGTAATAACTCTTATTTTTATCCTTATTACTATTATTATTATCGAAATAACTCCTATTTTTATCCTTATTTCTATTATTATGATCGTAATAACTCTTATTTTTATCCTTCTTTCTACTATTATTATCATTATAACTATTATTTTCAGCCTTATTCCTATCTTTATCATGTAATAACTCTTATTTTTATCCTTATTACTATTATTATTATCGTAATAACTCTTATTTTTGTCCTTATTCCTATTTTATCATCGTATTAACTCTTACTTTTATCCTTATTACTATTATTATTATCGTAATAACTCTTATTTTTATCTTTATTTCTATTATTATTATCGTAATAACTCTTATTTTTGTCCTTATTCCTATTTTATCATCGTATTAACTCTTACTTTTATCCTTATTACTATTATTATTATAGTAATAACTCTTATTTTTATCTTTATTTCTATTATTATTATCATTATAACTATTATTTTCAGCCTTATTCTTATTTTTATTATGTAATAACTCTTATTTTTATCCTTATTACTATTATTATTATCGTAATAGCTATTACTTTCTGCCATATTCCTATTTTTATTATGTAATAACTCTTATTTTTGTCCTTATAACTATAATTATTGTCGTAATAACTCTTATTTTTGTCCTTATTCCTATTTTATCAGCGTATTAACTCTGACTTTTAGCCTTATTACTGTTATTATTATCGTAATAACTCTTATTTTTGTCCTTATTCCTATTTTGTCATCGTATTAACTCTTACTTTTAGCCTTATTACTGTTATTATTATCGTAATAACTCTTATTTTTATCCTTCTTTCTATTATTATTATCATTATAACTATTATTTTCAGCCTTATTCCTAATTTTATCATGTAATAACTCTTACTTTTATCCTTATTACTATTATTATTATCGAAATAACTCTTATTTTTATCCTTATTACTATTATTTTTATCGTAATAACTCTTATTTTTATCCTTCTTTCTACTATTATTATCATTATAACTATTATTTTCAGCATTATTCCTATTTTTATCATGTAATAACTCTTACATTTATCCTTATTACTATTATTATTATCGAAATAACTCTTATTTTTATCCTTATTACTATTATTATTATCGTAATAACTCTTATTTTTATCCTTCTTTCTACTATTATTATCATTATAACTATTATTTTCAGCCTTATTCCTATTTTTATCATGTAATAACTCTTATTTTTATCCTTATTACTATTATTATTATCGTAGTAACTCTTATTTTTGTCCTTATTCCTATTTTATCATCGTATTAACTCTTACTTTTATCCTTATTACTATTATTATTATAGTAATAACTCTTATTTTTATCTTTATTTCTATTATTATTATCATTATAACTATTATTTTCAGCCTTATGCTTATTTTTATTATGTAATAACTCTTATTTTTATCCTTATTACTATTATTATTATCGAAATAACTCCTATTTTTATCCTTATTTCTATTATTATGATCGTAATAACTCTTATTTTTATCCTTCTTTCTACTATTATTATCATTATAACTATTATTTTCAGCCTTATTCCTATCTTTATCATGTAATAACTCTTATTTTTATCCTTATTACTATTATTATTATCGTAATAACTCTTATTTTTGTCCTTATTCCTATTTTATCATCGTATTAACTCTTACTTTTATCCTTATTACTATTATTATTATCGAAATAACTCTTATTTTTATCCTTATTCCTATTTTAATTATCGCAATAACTATTATTTTTATCCTTATTCCCATTTTATCATCGTATTAACTCTTACTTTTATCCTTATTACTATTATTATTATCGTAATAACTATTACTTTCAGCCATATTCCCATTTTTATTATGTAATAACTCTTATTTTTATCCTTATTTCTATTATTATTATCGTAATAACTCTTATTTTTATCCTTATAACTATTATTATTATCGTAATAACTCTTATTTTTGTCCTTATTCCTATTTTATCATCGTATTAACTCTTACTTTTATCCTTATTGGTATTATTATTATCGTAATAACTCTTATTTTTATCCTTATTACTATTATTATTATCGTAATAACTATCATTTTTATCCTTCTTTCTATTATTATTATCATTATAACTACTATTTTCAGCCTTATTCCTATTTTTATCATGTAATAACTCTTACTTTTATCCTTATTACTATTATTATTATCGAAATAACTCTTATTTTAATCCTTATTACTATTATTATTATCGTAATAACTCTTATTTTTATCCTTATTTCTATTATTATTATCATTATAACTATTATTTTCAACCTTATTCCCATTTTTATTATGTAATGACTCTTATTTTTATCCTTATTAATATTATTATTATCGTAATAACTCTTATTTTTATCCTTATAACTGTTATTATTATCGTAACAACTCATATTTTTATACTTATTAATATTATTATTATCATTATAACTATAATTTTCAGCCTTATTCCTATTTTTATCATGTAATAACTCTTATTTTTATCCTTATTACTATTATTATTATCGTAATAACTCTTATTTTTGTCCTTATTCCTATTTTATCATCGTATTAACTCTTACTTTTATCCTTATTACTATTATTATTATCGTAATAACTCTTATTTTTATCTTTATTTCTATTATTATTATCATTATAACTATTATTTTCAGCCTTATTCTTATTTTTATTATGTAATAACTCTTATTTTTATCCTTATTTCTATTATTATTATCATTATAACTATTATTTTCAGCCTTACTCCTATTTTTATCATGTAATAACTCTTATTTTTATCCTTCTTTCTATTATTATTATCATTATAACTATTATATTCAGCCTTATTCCTAATTTTATCATGTAATAACTCTTACTTTTATACCTATTACTACTATTATTATCGAAATAACTCTTATTTTTATCCTTATTACTATTATTATTATCGTAATAACTCTTATTTTTATCCTTTTTTCTATTATTATTATCATTACAACTATTATTTTCAGCCTTATTCCTATTTTTATCATGTAATAACTCTTACTTTTATCCTTATTACTATTATTATTATCGTAATAACCTCTTATTTTTATCCTTCTTTCTATTATTATTATCATTATATCTATTATTTTCAGCCTTATTCCTAATTTTATCATGTAATAACTCTTACTTTTATCCTTATTACTATTATTATTATCGAAATAACTCTTATTTTTATCCTTATTACTATTATTATTATCGTAATAACTCTTATTTTTGTCCTTATTTCTATTATTATTATCATTACAACTATTATTTTCAGCCTTATTCCTATTTTTATCATGTAATAACTCTTAGTTTTATCCTTATTACTATTATTATTATCGTAATAACTCTTATTTTTATCCTTCTTTCTATTATTATTATCATTATATCTATTATTTTCAGCCTTATTCCTAATTTTATCAGGTAATAACTCTTACTTTTATCCTTATTACTATTATTATTACCGAAATAACTCTTATTTTTATCCTTATTACTATTATTATTATCGTAATAACTCTTATTTTTGTCCTTATTTCTCTTATTATTATCATTACAACTATTATTTTCAGCCTTATTCCTATTTTTATCATGTAATAACTCTTACTTTTATCCTTATTACTATTATTATTATCGAAATAACTCTTATTTTTATCCTTATTTCTATTATTATTATCATTATAACTATTATTTTCAACCTTATTCCCATTTTTATTATGTAATGACTCTTATTTTTATCCTTATTAATATTATTATTATCGTAATAACTCTTATTTTTATCCTTATTTATATTATTATTATCATTATAACTATTATTTTGAGCCTTATTCCTTTTTATCTTGTAATAACTCTTATTTTTTTCCTTATAACTATTATTATTATCGTAATAACTCTTATTTTTGTCCTTATTCCTATTTTATCATCGTATTAACTCTTACTTTTATCCTTATTACTATTATTATTATCGAAATAACTCTTATTTTTATCCTTATTCCTATTTTAATTATCGTAATAACTATTATTTTTATCCTTATTCCCATTTTATCATCGTATTAACTCTTACTTTTATCCTTATTACTATTATTATTATCGTAATAACTATTACTTTCAGCCATATTCCTATTTTTATTATGTAATAACTCTTATTTTTATCCTTATTTCTATTATTATTATCGTAATAACTCTTATTTTTTATCCTTATTACTATTATTATTATCGTAATAACTCTTATTTTTGTCCTTATTCCTATTTTAGCATCGTATTAACTCTTACTTTTATCCTTATTACTATTATTATTATCGTAATAACTCATATTTTTATCCTTATTACTATTATTATTATCGTAATAACTCTTATTTTTATCCTTCTTTCTACTATTATTATCATTATAACTATTATTTTCAGCCTTATTCCTATTTTTATCATGTAATAACTCTTACATTTATCCTTATTACTATTATTATTATCGAAATAACTCTTATTTTTATCCTTATTACTATTATTATTATCGTAATAACTCTTATTTTTATCCTTCTTTCTACTATTATTATCATTATAACTATTATTTTCAGCCTTATTCCTATTTTTATCATGTAATAACTCTTATTTTTATCCTTATTACTATTATTATTATCGCAATAACTCTTATTTTTGTCCTTATTCCTATTTTATCATCGTATTAACTCTTACTTTTATCCTTATTACTATTATTATTATCGTAATAACTCTTATTTTTATCTTTATTTCTATTATTATTATCATTATAACTATTATTTTCAGCCTTATTCTTATTTTTATTATGTAATAACTCTTATTTTTATCCTTATTTCAATTATTATGATCGTAATAACTCTTATTTTTATCCTCATTAATATTATTATTATCGTAATAACTCTTATTTTTATCCTTATAACTGTTATTATTATCGTAATAACTCTTATTTTTATACTTATTTATATTATTATTATCATTATAACTATAATTTTCAGCCTTATTCCTTTTTATCTTGTAATAACTCTTATTTTTTATCCTTATTACTATTATTATTATCGTAATAACTCTTATTTTTGTCCTTATTCCTATTTTATCATCGTATTAACTCTTACTTTTATCCTTATTACTATTATTATTATCGTAATAACTCATATTTTTATCCTTATTACTATTATTATTATCGTAATAACTCTTATTTTTATCCTTCTTTCTACTATTATTATCATTATAACTATTATTTTCAGCCTTATTCCTATTTTTATCATGTAATAACCTTATTTTTATCCTTATTACTATTATTATTATCGAAATAACTCTTATTTTTTATCCTTATTACTATTATTATTATCGTAATAACTCTTATTTTTATCCTTCTTTCTACTATTATTATCATTATAACTATTATTTTCAGCCTTATTCCTATTTTTATCATGTAATAACTCTTATTTTTATCCTTATTACTATTATTATTATCGCAATAACTCTTATTTTTGTCCTTATTCCTATTTTATCATCGTATTAACTCTTACTTTTATCCTTATTACTATTATTATTATCGTACTAACTCTTATTTTTATCTTTATTTCTATTATTATTATCATTATAACTATTATTTTCAGCCTTATTCTTATTTTTATTATGTAATAACTCTTATTTTTATCCTTATTTCTATTATTATTATCGTAATAACTCTTATTTTTTATCCGTATAACTATTATTATTATCGTATTAGCTCTTATTTTTATCCATATTACTATTATTATTATCGTAATAACTCTTTTCTTTATCCTTATTTCTATTATTATTATCATTATAACTATTATTTTCAGCCTTATTCCTATTTTTATCATGTAATAACTCTTATTTTTATCCTTATTACTATTATTATTATCGTAATAACTCTTATTCTTGTCCTTATTCCTATTTTATCATCGTATTAACTCTTACTTTTATCCTTATTACTATTATTATTATCGTAATAACTCTTATTTTTATCTTTATTTCTATTATTATTATCATTATAACTATTATTTTCAGCCTTACTCTTATTTTTATCATGTAATAACTCTTACTTTTATCCTTATTACTATTATTATTATCGAAATAACTCTTATTTTTATCCTTATTCCTATTTTAATTATCGTAATAACTATTATTTTTATCCTTATTCCCATTTTATCATCGTATTAACTCTTACTTTTATCCTTATTACTATTATTATTATCGTAATAACTCTTATTTTTATCCTTATTACAATTATTATTATCGTAATAACTCTTATTTTTATCCTTATTTATAGTATTATTATCATTATAACTATTATTTTGAGCCTTATTCCTTTTTATCTCGTAATAACTCTTATTTTTATCCTTATTACTATTATTATTATCGTAATAACTCTTATTTTTGTCCTCATTCCTATTTTATCATCGTATTAACTCTTACTTTTATCCTTATTACTATTATTATTATCGTAATAACTATTACTTTCAGCCATATTCCTATTTTTATTATGTAATAACTCCTATTTTTATCCTTATTTCTATTATTATTATCGTAATAACTCTTATTTTATCCTTATAACTATTATTATTGTCGTAATAACTCTTATTTTTGTCCTTATTCCTATTTTATCAGCGTATTAACTCTGACTTTTAGCCTTATTACTGTTATTATTATCGTAATAACTCTTATTTTTGTCCTTATTCCTATTTTGTCATCGTATTAACTCTTACTTTTAGCCTTATTACTGTTATTATTATCGTAATAACTCTTATTTTTATCCTTATTACTATTATTATTATCGTTATAGCTAATGTTTCAGCCTTATTCCTATTTTTATTATCGTAATAACTCTTATTTATATCGTTGTTAATATTATTATTATCGAAATAACTACCATTTTTATCCTTATTACTATTATTCTTAACGTAATAACTCTTATTTTTGTGCTTATTTCTATTAGTATTATCATTATAACTATTATTTTTATCCTTATTACTATTATTCTTATGGTAATGACTCTTATTTTTATCCTTATTAATATTATTATTACCATTATAACTATAATTTTCAGCCTTGTTCCTATTTTTATCATGTAATAACTCTTATTTTTATCCTCATTTCTATTATTATTATCATTATAACTATTATTTTCAGCCTTATTTCTATTTTTATTATCTCGTAACTCTTAATTTTATCCTTATTACTATTATTATTATCGTAATATCCGTTATTTTTATCCTTATTACTATTATTATTATTCTTATTACTATTATTTTCAGCCTTATTCGTAATTTCATTATCTAATAACTCTTATTTTTATAATTATTACTATTATTATTATCGTAATAACTCTTATTTTTATCTTTATTACTATTATTATTATCGTTATAACTAATGTTTCAGCCTTATTCCTATTTTTATTATCGTAATAACTCTTATTTATATCGTTGTTAATATTATTATTATCGAAATAACTACTATTTTTATCCTTATTACTATTATTCTTAACGTAATAACTCTTATTTTTGTGGTTATTAATATTATTATTATCATTATAACTATTATTTTCAGCCTTGTTCCTATTTTTATTATCCAATAACTTTTATTTTTATCCGTACTACTATTATTATTATCGTAATATCTGTTAGTTTTATCCTTATTACTATTATTATTATCGTAATAACTCTTATTTTTATCCTTATTACTATTATTATTATCGTTATAGCTAATGTTTCAGCCTTATTCCTATTTTTATTATCGTAATAACTCTTATTTATATCGTTGTTAATATTATTATTATCGAAATAACTACCATTTTTATCCTTATTACTATTATTCTTAACGTAATAACTCTTATTTTTGTGCTTATTTCTATTATTATTATCATTATAACTATTATTTTTATCCTTATTACTATTATTCTTATGGTAATGACTCTTATTTTTATCCTTATTAATATTATTATTACCATTATAACTATAATTTTCAGCCTTGTTCCTATTTTTATCATGTAATAACTCTTATTTTTATCCTCATTTCTATTATTATTATCATTATAACTATTATTTTCAGCCTTATTTCTATTTTTATTATCTCGTAACTCTTAATTTTATCCTTATTACTATTATTATTATCGTAATATCTGTTAGTTTTATCCTTATTACTATTATTATTATCGTAATATCCGTTATTTGTATCCATATTACTATTATTATTATTCTTATTACTATTATTTTCAGCCTTATTCGTACTTTCATTATCTAATAACTCTTACTTTTATCCTTATTACTATTATTATTATCGTAATTACTCTTATTTTCAGCCATATTCCAATTTTTATTATCCAATGACTCTTATTTTTATCCGTACTACTATTATTATTATCGTAATATCTGTTAGTTTTATCCTTATTACTATTATTATTATCGTAATATCCGTTATTTTTATCCTTATTACTATTATTATTATTCTTATTACTATTATTTTCAGCCTTATTCGTAATTTCATTATCTAATAACTCTTATTTTTATCCTTATTACTATTATTATTATCGCAATAACTATTATTTTTATCCTTATTACTATTATTCTTAACGTAATAACTCTTATTTTTGTGCTTATTAATATTATTATTATCATTATAACTATTATTTTCAGCCTTGTTCCTATTTTTATCATGTAATAACTCTTATTTTTATCCTTATTGCTATTATCATTATCGTAATATCCGTTATTTTTATCCTTATTACTATTATTATTATTCTCATTACTATTATTTTCAGCCTTATCCGTTATTTTTATCCTTATTACTATTATTATGATTCTTATTACTATTATTTTCAGCCTTATTCGTAATTTCATTATCTAATAACTCTTATTTTTATCCTTATTACTATTATTATTATCGTTATAGCTAATGTTATCAGCCTTATTCCTATTTTTATTATCCAATAACTCTTATTTTTATCCTTATTTCTATTATTATTATCATTATACCTATTATTTTCAGCCTTGTTTCTAATTTTATTATCGTAATAACTCTTATTTTTATCCTTATTTCTACTATTATTATCGTAATATCCGTTATTTTTATCCTTATCACTATTATTATTATTCTTATTACTATTATTTGCAGCCTAATTCGTTCCTTCATTATCTAATAACACTTATTTTTATCCTTATTTCTATTATCATTATAGTAATAACTCTTATTTTTATCCTTATTACTATTATTATTATCATAATAACTCTTATTTTTATCCTTATTAATATTATTATTATCATTATAACTATTATTTTCAGCCTTGTTCCTATTTTTATCATGTAATAACTCTTATTTTTATCCTTATTTCTATTATTATTATCATTATAACTATTATTTTCAGCCTTATTTCTATTTTTATTATCTCGTAACTCTTAATTTTATCCTTATTACTATTATTATTATCGTAATATCCGTTATTTTTATCCTTATTACTATTATTATTCTTATTACTATTATTTTCAGCCTTATCCGTTATTTTTATCCCTATTACTATTATTATTATTCTTATTACTATTATTTTCAGCCTTATTCGTAATTTCATTATCTAATAACTCTTATTTCTATCCTTATTACTATTATTATTATTCTTATTACTATTATTTTCAGCCTTATCCGTTATTTTTATCCTTATTACTATTATTATGATTCTTATTAGTATTATTTTCAGCCTTATTCGTAATTTCATTATCTAATAACTCTTATTTTTATCCTTATTTCTATTATTATTATCATTATAACTATTATTTTCAGCCTTATTTCTATTTTTATTATCTAGAAACTCTTATTTTTATCCTTATTACTATTATTATTATCGTAATTACTCTTATTTTTATCCTTGTCTCTATTATTATTATCATTATAACTATTATTTTCAGCCTTATTCCTATTTTTATTATCCAATAACTCTTATTTTTATCCTTATTACTATTATTATTATCGTAATAACTCTTATTTTTATCCTTATTAATATTATTATTATCATTATAACAATTATTTTCAGCCTTATTCCTATTTTTATTATGTAATAACTCTTATTTTTATCCTTATTACTATTATTATTATCGTAATAACTATTATTTTTATCCTTATTACTATTATTCTTAACGTAATAACTCTTATTTTTATCCTTATTTCTATTAATATTGTCATTATAACTATTATTTTCAGCCTTATTTCTATTCTTATTATCTAGTAACTCTTATTTTTATCCTTATTACTATTATTATTATCGTGATATCCGTTATTTCTATCCTTATTACAATTATTATTATTCTTATTACTATTATTTTCAGCCTTAGCCGTTATTTTTATCTCTATTACTATTATTATTATTATTATTACTATTATTTTCAGCCTTATTCGTAATTTCATTATCTAATAACTCTTATTTCTATCCTTATTACTATTATTATCATTCTTATTACTATTATTTTCAGCCTTATTCGTAATTTCATTATCTAATAACTCTTATTTTCAACCTTGGTACTATTGTTATTATCGTAATAACTCTTATTTTCAGCCTTATTACTATTCTTATTATCGTAATAACTCTTACTTTCGGCCTTATTACTATTCTTCTTGTCGTAATAACTCTTATTTTTATCCCTATTACTATTATTATTATCGTAATAACTTCTATTTCTATCCTTATTTCTATCTTTATTATCATTATAACTATTATTTTCAGCCATATTCCTATTTTTATTTATCAATAACTCTTATTATTATCCTTATTACTATTATTATTATCGTCATAGCTAATGTTTTCAGCCTTATTCCTATTTTTATTATCGTAATAAGTCTTATTTTTATCCTTATTACTATTATTATTATCGTAATAACTATTATTTTTATCCTTATTACTATTATTCTTAACGTAATAACTCTTATTTTTATCCTTATTTCTATTATTATTATCACTATAACTATTATTTTCAGCCTTATTCCTATTTTTATTATCGTAATAACTCTTATTTTTATCCTTAATACTATTATCACTATCGTAATAACTCTTATTTTTTTCCTTATTACTATTAATATTATCGTAATAACTCTTATTTTTATCCTTATTTCTATTATCATTATAGTAATAGCTCTTATTTTTATCCTTATTACTATTATTATTATCATAATTACTCTTATTTTTATCCTTATTTCTATTATTATTATCATTATAACTATTATTTTCAGCCTTATTCCTATTTTTATTATCCAATAACTCTTATTTTTATCCTTATTACTTCTTTCATTATCGTAATATCTGTTAGTTTTATCCTTATTACTATTATTATTATCGTAATATCCGTTATTTGTATCCATATTACTATTATTATTATTCTTATTACTATTATTTTCAGCCTTATTCGTACTTTCATTATCTAATAACTCTTACCTTTATCCTTATTACTATTATTATTATCGTAATTACTCTTATTTTCAGCCATATTCCAATTTTTATTATCCAATGACTCTTATTTTTATCCGTACTACTATTATTATTATCGTAATATCTGTTAGTTTTATCCTTATTACTATTATTATTATCGTAATATCCGTTATTTTTATCCTTATTACTATTATTATTCTTATTACTATTATTTTCAGCCTTATCCGTTATTTTTATCCCTATTACTATTATTATTATGCTTATTACTATTATTTTCAGCCTTATTCCTATTTTTATTATCCAATAACTCTTATTTTTATCCGTACTACTATTATTCTTATCGTAATATCTGTAAGTTTTATCCTTATTACTATTATTACTATCGTAATAACCATTATTTTTATCCTTATTTCTATTTTTATTATCATTATAACTATTATTTTCAGTCTTCTTCCTATCTTTATTATCCAATAACTCTTATTTTTATCCTTATTACTATTATTATTATCGTAATAACTCTTATTTTTATCTTTATTACTATTATTATTATCGTTATAACTAATGTTTCAGCCTTATTCCTATTTTTATTATCGTAATAACTCTTATTTATATCGTTGTTAATATTATTATTATCGAAATAACTACCATTTTTATCCTTATTACTATTATTCTTAACGTAATAACTCCTATTTTTGTGCTTATTTCTATTATTATTATCATTATAACTATTATTTTTATCCTTATTGCTATTATTCTTATGGTAATGACTCTTATTTTTATCCTTATTAATATTATTATTACCATTATAACTATAATTTTCAGCCTTGTTCCTATTTTTATCATGTAATAACTCTTATTTTTACCCTCATTTCTATTATTATTATCATTATAACTATTATTTTCAGCCTTATTTCTATTTTTATTATCTCGTAACTCTTAATTTTATCCTTATTACTATTATTATTATCGTAATATCCGTTATTTTTATCCTTATTACTATTATTATTATTCTTATTACTATTATTTTCAGCCTTATTCGTAATTTCATTATCTAATAACTCTTATTTTTATCCTTATTACTATTATTATTATCGTAATAACTAATGTTTCAGCCTTATTCCTATTTTTATTATCGTAATAACTCTTATTTCTATCGTTGTTAATATTATTATTATCGAAATAACTACTATTTTTATCCTTATTACTATTATTCTTAACGTAATAACTCTTATTTTTGTGCTTATTAATATTATTATTATCATTATAACTATTATTTTCAGCCTTGTTCCTATTTTTATCATGTAATAACTCTTATTTTTATCCTTATTAATATTATTATTATCATTATAAATATTATTTTCAGCCTTGTTCCTATTTTTATCATGTAATAACTCTTATTTATATCCTTATTACTATTATCATTATAGTAATTACTCTTATTTTTATCCTTATTTCTATTATTATTATCATTATAACTATTATTTTCAGCCTTATTCCTATTTTTATTATCCAATAAGTTTTATTTTTATCCGTACTACTATTATTATTATCGTAATATCTGTTAGTTTTATCCTTATTACTATTATTATTATCGTAATATCCGTTATTTTTATCCTTATTACTATTATTATTATTCTTATTACTATTATTTTCAGCCTTATTCGTAATTTCATTATCTAATAACTCTTATTTTTATCCTTATTACTATTATTATTATCGAAATAACCACTATTTTTATCCTTATTACTATTATTCTTAACGTAATAACTCTTATTTTTATCCTTATTAATATTATTATTATCATTATAACTATTATTTTCAGCCTTGTTCCTATTTTTATCATGTAATAACTCTTATTTTTATCCTTATTTCTATTATTATTATCATTATAACTATTATTTTCAGCCTTATTCCTATTTTTATTATCCAATAACTTTTATTTTTATCCGTACTACTATTATTATTATCGTAATATCTGTTAGTTTTATCCTTATTACTATTATTATTATCGTAATATCCGTTATTTTTATCCTTATTACTATTATTATTATTCTTATTACTATTATTTTCAGCCTTATTCGTAATTTCATTATCTAATAACTCTTATTTTTATCCTTATTACTATTATTATTATCGCAATAACTATTATTTTTATCCTTATTACTATTATTCTTAACGTAATAACCCTTATTTTTGTGCTTATTAATATTATTATTATCATTATAACTATTATTTTCAGCCTTGTTCCTATTTTTATCATGTAATAACTCTTATTTTTATCCTTATTACTATTATCATTATCGTAATATCCGTTATTTTTATCCTTATTACTATTATTATTATTCTTATTACTATTATTTTCAGCCTTATCCGTTATTTTTATCCTTATTACTATTATTATGATTCTTATTACTATTATTTTCAGCCTTATTCGTAATTTCATTATCTAATAACTCTTATTTTTATCCTTATTACTATTATTATTATCGTTATAGCTAATGTTTTCAGCCTTATTCCTATTTTTATTATCGTAATAACTCTTATTTTTATCCTTATTACTATTATTATTATCGTAATAACTATTATTTTTATCCTTATTACTATTATTCTTAACGTAATAACTCTTATTCTTATCCTTATTTCTATTTTTATTATCCAATAACTCTTATTTTTATCCTTATTACTATTATTATTATCGTAATAACTATTATTTTTATCCTTATTAGTATTATTCTTAACGTAATAACTCTTATTCTTACCCTTATTTCTATTTTTATTATCCAATAACTCTTATTTTTATCCTTATTACTATTATTATTATCGTAATTACTCTTATTTTTATCCTTGTCTCTATTATTATTATCATTATAACTATTATTTTCAGCCTTATTCCTATTTTTATTATCCAATAACTCTTATTTTTATCCTTATTTCTATTATTATTATCATTATACCTATTATTTTCAGCCTTATTTCTAATTTTATTATCGTAATAACTCTTATTTTTATCCTTATTTCTACTATTATTATCGTAATATCCGTTATTTTTATCCTTATCACTATTATTATTATTCTTATTACTATTATTTGCAGCCTAATTCGTTCCTTCATTATCTAATAACACTTATTTTTATCCTTATTTCTATTATCATTATAGTAATAACTCTTATTTTTATCCTTATTACTATTATTATTATCATAATAACTCTTATTTTTATCCTTATTAATATTATTATTATCATTATAACTATTATTTTCAGCCTTGTTCCTATTTTTATCATGTAATAACTCTTATTTTTATCCTTATTTCTATTATTATTATCATTATAACTATTATTTTCAGCCTTATTTCTATGTTTATTATCTAGTAACTCTTATTTTTATCCTTATTACTATTATTATTATCGTAATTACTCTTATTTTTATCCTTATTTCTAATATTATTATCATTATAACTATTATTTTCAGTCTTCTTCCTATCTTTATTATCCAATAACTCTTATTTTTATCCTTATTACTATTATTATTATCGTAATAACTCTTATTTTTATCTTTATTACTATTATTATTATCGTTATAACTAATGTTTCAGCCTTATTCCTATTTTTATTATCGTAATAACTCTTATTTATATCGTTGTTAATATTATTATTATCGAAATAACTACCATTTTTATCCTTATTACTATTATTCTTAACGTAATAACTCCTATTTTTGTGCTTATTTCTATTATTATTATCATTATAACTATTATTTTTATCCTTATTGCTATTATTCTTATGGTAATGACTCTTATTTTTATCCTTATTAATATTATTATTACCATTATAACTATAATTTTCAGCCTTGTTCCTATTTTTATCATGTAATAACTCTTATTTTTACCCTCATTTCTATTATTATTATCATTATAACTATTATTTTCAGCCTTATTTCTATTTTTATTATCTCGTAACTCTTAATTTTATCCTTATTACTATTATTATTATCGTAATATCCGTTATTTTTATCCTTATTACTATTATTATTATTCTTATTACTATTATTTTCAGCCTTATTCGTAATTTCATTATCTAATAACTCTTATTTTTATCCTTATTACTATTATTATTATCGTAATAACTAATGTTTCAGCCTTATTCCTATTTTTATTATCGTAATAACTCTTATTTCTATCGTTGTTAATATTATTATTATCGAAATAACTACTATTTTTATCCTTATTACTATTATTCTTAACGTAATAACTCTTATTTTTGTGCTTATTAATATTATTATTATCATTATAACTATTATTTTCAGCCTTGTTCCTATTTTTATCATGTAATAACTCTTATTTTTATCCTTATTAATATTATTATTATCATTATAAATATTATTTTCAGCCTTGTTCCTATTTTTATCATGTAATAACTCTTATTTATATCCTTATTACTATTATCATTATAGTAATTACTCTTATTTTTATCCTTATTTCTATTATTATTATCATTATAACTATTATTTTCAGCCTTATTCCTATTTTTATTGTCCAATAAGTTTTATTTTTATCCGTACTACTATTATTATTATCGTAATATCTGTTAGTTTTATCCTTATTACTATTATTATTATCGTAATATCCGTTATTTTTATCCTTATTACTATTATTTTCAGCCTTATTCGTAATTTCATTATCTAATAACTCTTATTTTTATCCTTATTACTATTATTATTATCGAAATAACCACTATTTTTATCCTTATTACTATTATTCTTAACGTAATAACTCTTATTTTTATCCTTATTAATATTATTATTATCATTATAACTATTATTTTCAGCCTTGTTCCTATTTTTATCATGTAATAACTCTTATTTTTATCCTTATTTCTATTATTATTATCATTATAACTATTATTTTCAGCCTTATTCCTATTTTTATTATCCAATAACTTTTATTTTTATCCGTACTACTATTATTATTATCGTAATATCTGTTAGTTTTATCCTTATTACTATTATTATTATCGTAATATCCGTTATTTTTATCCTTATTACTATTATTATTATTCTTTTTACTATTATTTTCAGCCTTATTCGTAATTTCATTATCTAATAACTCTTATTTTTATCCTTATTACTATTATTATTATCGCAATAACTATTATTTTTATCCTTATTACTATTATTCTTAACGTAATAACTCTTATTTTTGTGCTTATTAATATTATTATTATCATTATAACTATTATTTTCAGCCTTGTTCCTATTTTTATCATGTAATAACTCTTATTTTTATCCTTATTAATATTATTATTATCATTATAAATATTATTTTCAGCCTTGTTCCTATTTTTATCATGTAATAACTCTTATTTATATCCTTATTACTATTATCATTATAGTAATTACTCTTATTTTTATCCTTATTTCTATTATTATTATCATTATAACTATTATTTTCAGCCTTATTCCTATTTTTATTATCCAATAAGTTTTATTTTTATCCGTACTACTATTATTATTATCGTAATATCTGTTAGTTTTATCCTTATTACTATTATTATTATCGTAATATCCGTTATTTTTATCCTTATTACTATTATTATTATTCTTATTACTATTATTTTCAGCCTTATTCGTAATTTCATTATCTAATAACTCTTATTTTTATCCTTATTACTATTATTATTATCGAAATAACCACTATTTTTATCCTTATTACTATTATTCTTAACGTAATAACTCTTATTTTTATCCTTATTAATATTATTATTATCATTATAACTATTATTTTCAGCCTTGTTCCTATTTTTATCATGTAATAACTCTTATTTTTATCCTTATTTCTATTATTATTATCATTATAACTATTATTTTCAGCCTTATTCCTATTTTTATTATCCAATAACTTTTATTTTTATCCGTACTACTATTATTATTATCGTAATATCTGTTAGTTTTATCCTTATTACTATTATTATTATCGTAATATCCGTTATTTTTATCCTTATTACTATTATTATTATTCTTATTACTATTATTTTCAGCCTTATTCGTAATTTCATTATCTAATAACTCTTATTTTTATCCTTATTACTATTATTATTATCGCAATAACTATTATTTTTATCCTTATTACTATTATTCTTAACGTAATAACCCTTATTTTTGTGCTTATTAATATTATTATTATCATTATAACTATTATTTTCAGCCTTGTTCCTATTTTTATCATGTAATAACTCTTATTTTTATCCTTATTACTATTATCATTATCGTAATATCCGTTATTTTTATCCTTATTACTATTATTATTATTCTTATTACTATTATTTTCAGCCTTATCCGTTATTTTTATCCTTATTACTATTATTATGATTCTTATTACTATTATTTTCAGCCTTATTCGTAATTTCATTATCTAATAACTCTTATTTTTATCCTTATTACTATTATTATTATCGTTATAGCTAATGTTTTCAGCCTTATTCCTATTTTTATTATCGTAATAACTCTTATTTTTATCCTTATTACTATTATTATTATCGTAATAACTATTATTTTTATCCTTATTACTATTATTCTTAACGTAATAACTCTTATTCTTATCCTTATTTCTATTTTTATTATCCAATAACTCTTATTTTTATCCTTATTACTATTATTATTATCGTAATAACTATTATTTTTATCCTTATTAGTATTATTCTTAACGTAATAACTCTTATTCTTACCCTTATTTCTATTTTTATTATCCAATAACTCTTATTTTTATCCTTATTACTATTATTATTATCGTAATTACTCTTATTTTTATCCTTGTCTCTATTATTATTATCATTATAACTATTATTTTCAGCCTTATTCCTATTTTTATTATCCAATAACTCTTATTTTTATCCTTATTTCTATTATTATTATCATTATACCTATTATTTTCAGCCTTATTTCTAATTTTATTATCGTAATAACTCTTATTTTTATCCTTATTTCTACTATTATTATCGTAATATCCGTTATTTTTATCCTTATCACTATTATTATTATTCTTATTACTATTATTTGCAGCCTAATTCGTTCCTTCATTATCTAATAACACTTATTTTTATCCTTATTTCTATTATCATTATAGTAATAACTCTTATTTTTATCCTTATTACTATTATTATTATCATAATAACTCTTATTTTTATCCTTATTAATATTATTATTATCATTATAACTATTATTTTCAGCCTTGTTCCTATTTTTATCATGTAATAACTCTTATTTTTATCCTTATTTCTATTATTATTATCATTATAACTATTATTTTCAGCCTTATTTCTATGTTTATTATCTAGTAACTCTTATTTTTATCCTTATTACTATTATTATTATCGTAATTACTCTTATTTTTATCCTTATTTCTAATATTATTATCATTATAACTATTATTTTCAGTCTTCTTCCTATCTTTATTATCCAATAACTCTTATTTTTATCCTTATTACTATTATTATTATCGTAATAACTCTTATTTTTATCTTTATTACTATTATTATTATCGTTATAACTAATGTTTCAGCCTTATTCCTATTTTTATTATCGTAATAACTCTTATTTATATCGTTGTTAATATTATTATTATCGAAATAACTACCATTTTTATCCTTATTACTATTATTCTTAACGTAATAACTCCTATTTTTGTGCTTATTTCTATTATTATTATCATTATAACTATTATTTTTATCCTTATTGCTATTATTCTTATGGTAATGACTCTTATTTTTATCCTTATTAATATTATTATTACCATTATAACTATAATTTTCAGCCTTGTTCCTATTTTTATCATGTAATAACTCTTATTTTTACCCTCATTTCTATTATTATTATCATTATAACTATTATTTTCAGCCTTATTTCTATTTTTATTATCTCGTAACTCTTAATTTTATCCTTATTACTATTATTATTATCGTAATATCCGTTATTTTTATCCTTATTACTATTATTATTATTCTTATTACTATTATTTTCAGCCTTATTCGTAATTTCATTATCTAATAACTCTTATTTTTATCCTTATTACTATTATTATTATCGTAATAACTAATGTTTCAGCCTTATTCCTATTTTTATTATCGTAATAACTCTTATTTCTATCGTTGTTAATATTATTATTATCGAAATAACTACTATTTTTATCCTTATTACTATTATTCTTAACGTAATAACTCTTATTTTTGTGCTTATTAATATTATTATTATCATTATAACTATTATTTTCAGCCTTGTTCCTATTTTTATCATGTAATAACTCTTATTTTTATCCTTATTAATATTATTATTATCATTATAAATATTATTTTCAGCCTTGTTCCTATTTTTATCATGTAATAACTCTTATTTATATCCTTATTACTATTATCATTATAGTAATTACTCTTATTTTTATCCTTATTTCTATTATTATTATCATTATAACTATTATTTTCAGCCTTATTCCTATTTTTATTGTCCAATAAGTTTTATTTTTATCCGTACTACTATTATTATTATCGTAATATCTGTTAGTTTTATCCTTATTACTATTATTATTATCGTAATATCCGTTATTTTTATCCTTATTACTATTATTATTATTCTTATTACTATTATTTTCAGCCTTATTCGTAATTTCATTATCTAATAACTCTTATTTTTATCCTTATTACTATTATTATTATCGAAATAACCACTATTTTTATCCTTATTACTATTATTCTTAACGTAATAACTCTTATTTTTATCCTTATTAATATTATTATTATCATTATAACTATTATTTTCAGCCTTGTTCCTATTTTTATCATGTAATAACTCTTATTTTTATCCTTATTTCTATTATTATTATCATTATAACTATTATTTTCAGCCTTATTCCTATTTTTATTATCCAATAACTTTTATTTTTATCCGTACTACTATTATTATTATCGTAATATCTGTTAGTTTTATCCTTATTACTATTATTATTATCGTAATATCCGTTATTTTTATCCTTATTACTATTATTATTATTCTTTTTACTATTATTTTCAGCCTTATTCGTAATTTCATTATCTAATAACTCTTATTTTTATCCTTATTACTATTATTATTATCGCAATAACTATTATTTTTATCCTTATTACTATTATTCTTAACGTAATAACTCTTATTTTTGTGCTTATTAATATTATTATTATCATTATAACTATTATTTTCAGCCTTGTTCCTATTTTTATCATGTAATAACTCTTATTTTTATCCTTATTAATATTATTATTATCATTATAAATATTATTTTCAGCCTTGTTCCTATTTTTATCATGTAATAACTCTTATTTATATCCTTATTACTATTATCATTATAGTAATTACTCTTATTTTTATCCTTATTTCTATTATTATTATCATTATAACTATTATTTTCAGCCTTATTCCTATTTTTATTATCCAATAAGTTTTATTTTTATCCGTACTACTATTATTATTATCGTAATATCTGTTAGTTTTATCCTTATTACTATTATTATTATCGTAATATCCGTTATTTTTATCCTTATTACTATTATTATTATTCTTATTACTATTATTTTCAGCCTTATTCGTAATTTCATTATCTAATAACTCTTATTTTTATCCTTATTACTATTATTATTATCGAAATAACCACTATTTTTATCCTTATTACTATTATTCTTAACGTAATAACTCTTATTTTTATCCTTATTAATATTATTATTATCATTATAACTATTATTTTCAGCCTTGTTCCTATTTTTATCATGTAATAACTCTTATTTTTATCCTTATTTCTATTATTATTATCATTATAACTATTATTTTCAGCCTTATTTCTAATTTTATTATCGTAATAACTCTTATTTTTATCCTTATTTCTACTATTATTATCGTAATATCCGTTATTTTTATCCTTATCACTATTATTATTATTCTTATTACTATTATTTGCAGCCTAATTCGTTCCTTCATTATCTAATAACACTTATTTTTATCCTTATTTCTATTATCATTATAGTAATAACTCTTATTTTTATCCTTATTACTATTATTATTATCATAATAACTCTTATTTTTATCCTTATTAATATTATTATTATCATTATAACTATTATTTTCAGCCTTGTTCCTATTTTTATCATGTAATAACTCTTATTTTTATCCTTATTTCTATTATTATTATCATTATAACTATTATTTTCAGCCTTATTTCTATGTTTATTATCTAGTAACTCTTATTTTTATCCTTATTACTATTATTATTATCGTAATTACTCTTATTTTTATCCTTATTTCTAATATTATTATCATTATAACTATTATTTTCAGTCTTCTTCCTATCTTTATTATCCAATAACTCTTATTTTTATCCTTATTACTATTATTATTATCGTAATAACTCTTATTTTTATCTTTATTACTATTATTATTATCGTTATAACTAATGTTTCAGCCTTATTCCTATTTTTATTATCGTAATAACTCTTATTTATATCGTTGTTAATATTATTATTATCGAAATAACTACCATTTTTATCCTTATTACTATTATTCTTAACGTAATAACTCCTATTTTTGTGCTTATTTCTATTATTATTATCATTATAACTATTATTTTTATCCTTATTGCTATTATTCTTATGGTAATGACTCTTATTTTTATCCTTATTAATATTATTATTACCATTATAACTATAATTTTCAGCCTTGTTCCTATTTTTATCATGTAATAACTCTTATTTTTACCCTCATTTCTATTATTATTATCATTATAACTATTATTTTCAGCCTTATTTCTATTTTTATTATCTCGTAACTCTTAATTTTATCCTTATTACTATTATTATTATCGTAATATCCGTTATTTTTATCCTTATTACTATTATTATTATTCTTATTACTATTATTTTCAGCCTTATTCGTAATTTCATTATCTAATAACTCTTATTTTTATCCTTATTACTATTATTATTATCGTAATAACTAATGTTTCAGCCTTATTCCTATTTTTATTATCGTAATAACTCTTATTTCTATCGTTGTTAATATTATTATTATCGAAATAACTATTATTTTTATCCTTATTACTATTATTCTTAACGTAATAACTCTTATTTTTGTGCTTATTAATATTATTATTATCATTATAACTATTATTTTCAGCCTTGTTCCTATTTTTATCATGTAATAACTCTTATTTTTATCCTTATTAATATTATTATTATCGTTATAAATATTATTTTCAGCCTTGTTCCTATTTTTATCATGTAATAACTCTTATTTATATCCTTATTACTATTATCATTATAGTAATTACTCTTATTTTTATCCTTATTTCTATTATTATTATCATTATAACTATTATTTTCAGCCTTATTCCTATTTTTATTATCCAATAAGTTTTATTTTTATCCGTACTACTATTATTATTATCGTAATATCTGTTAGTTTTATCCTTATTACTATTATTATTATCGTAATATCCGTTATTTTTATCCTTATTACTATTATTATTATTCTTATTACTATTATTTTCAGCCTTATTCGTAATTTCATTATCTAATAACTCTTATTTTTATCCTTATTACTATTATTATTATCGAAATAACCACTATTTTTATCCTTATTACTATTATTCTTAACGTAATAACTCTTATTTTTATCCTTATTAATATTATTATTATCATTATAACTATTATTTTCAGCCTTGTTCCTATTTTTATCATGTAATAACTCTTATTTTTATCCTTATTTCTATTATTATTATCATTATAACTATTATTTTCAGCCTTATTCCTATTTTTATTATCCAATAACTTTTATTTTTATCCGTACTACTATTATTATTATCGTAATATCTGTTAGTTTTATCCTTATTACTATTATTATTATCGTAATATCCGTTATTTTTATCCTTATTACTATTATTATTATTCTTATTACTATTATTTTCAGCCTTATTCGTAATTTCATTATCTAATAACTCTTATTTTTATCCTTATTACTATTATTATTATCGCAACAACTATTATTTTTATCCTTATTACTATTATTCTTAACGTAATAACTCTTATTTTTGTGCTTATTAATATTATTATTATCATTATAACTATTATTTTCAGCCTTGTTCCTATTTTAATCTGTAATAACTCTTATTTTTATCCTTATTACTATTATCATTATCGTAATATCCGTTATTTTTATCCTTATTACTATTATTATTATTCTTATTACTATTATTTTCAGCCTTATCCGTTATTTTTATCCTTATTACTATTATTATGATTCTTATTACTATTATTTTCAGCCTTATTCGTAATTTCATTATCTAATAACTCTTATTTTTATCCTTATTACTATTATTATTATCGTTATAGCTAATGTTTTCAGCCTTATTCCTATTTTTATTATCGTAATAACTCTTATTTTTATCCTTATTACTATTATTATTATCGTAATAACTATTATTTTTATCCTCATTTCTATTATTATTATCATTATAACTATTATTTTCAGCCTTATTTCTAGTTTTATTATCTCGTAACTCTTAATTTTATCCTTATTACTATTATTATTATCGTAATATCCGTTATTTTTATCCGTATTACTATTATTATTATTCTTATTACTATTATTTTCAGCCTTATTCGTAATTTCATTATCTAATAACTCTTATTTTTATCCTTATTACTATTATTATTATCGTAATAACT
>CAMAOD020000255.1:0-30224 GCA_945859595.2 Megachile willughbiella
CACTTGTTTTTATCCGTATTACTATCATTATTATCGTAATATCTGTTATTTTTTCCTTCTTAGAATTATTATTATCGTTATAACTATTATTTGCAGCCTTATTACTATTATTATTATATAAATAACTCTGATTTTTATCCATATTACTATTATTATTATCGTTATAACTAATGTTTTTAGCCTTATTCCCATCTTTATTATCGTAATAACTATTATTTTTATTCTTATTACAATTATTATTATCGCAATAACACTTGTTTTTATCCTTATTTCTATTATTATTATCGTAATAGCTTTCATTTTTATCCGTATTGCTATTATTATTATCATTATAACTATTATTTACATCCTTATTCCTATTTTTATAACGTAATAACTCTCATTTTTATTCTTATTACTATTATTATTATCATGATAACTATTATTTTCATCCTTATTCCTATTTTTATAACGTAATAACTCCTACCTTTAACCTTATTACTGTTATTATTATCATTTAACTATTATTTTCAGCCTTATTCCTATTTTTATTATATAATAACTCTTATTTTTATCCTTATTACAATTATTATTATCGTAATAACTATTATTTTCAGTCTTATCACTATTATTATTAAATAAATAACTCTTATTTTTATCCTTATTCCTATTTATATTATCGTAATAACTCTTATTTTTATCCTTATTACTACTATTATTATCGTAATAACTCTTATTTTTATCCTTATTACTATTATTATTATCGTAATAACTCTTATTTTTATCCTTATTACTATTATTATTATCGTAATAACTATTATTTTCAGCCTTATCACTATTATTATTATATAAATAACCCTTCTTTTTATCCTTATTCCTGTTTGTATTATCGTAATAACTCTTATTTTTATCCTTATAACTATTATTATTATCGTAATAACTATTATTTTCAGACTTATCACTATTATTATTATATAAATAACTCTTATTTTTATCCTTATTTCTATTATTATTATCGTAATATCTCTTATTTTTATCCTTATCACTATTATTATTATATAAATAACTCTTATTTTTATCCTTATTTCTATGATTATTATCGTAATAACTATTATTTTCAGCCTTATCACTATTATTATTATATAAATAACCCTTCTTTTTATCCTTATTACTGTTATTATTCTCGTTATAACTAATGTTTGCAGCCTTATTCCTATTTTTATTATCATAATAACTCTTGTTTTTATCCGTATTACTATCATTATTATCGTAATATCTGTTATTTTTTCCTTCTTAGAATTATTATTATCGTTATAACTATTATTTGCAGCCTTATTACTATTATTTTTATATAAATAACTCTGATTTTTATCCTTATTCCTATTTTTATTATCGTAATAACTCTTATTTTTATCCTTATTACTATTATTATTATCGTAATAACTCTTATTTTTATCCTTATTACTATTATTATTATCGTAATAACTCTTATTTTTATCCTTATTACTATTATTATTATCGTAATAACTATTATTTTCAGCCTTATCACTATTATTATTATATAAATAACTTTTATTTTTCTCCCTATTCCTATTTTTATTATCGTAATAACTCTTATTTTTATCCTTCTTACTATTATTATTATCGTAATAATTCTTATTTTTATCCTTATTACTATTATTAGTATTGTCATAACTCTTATTTTTATCCTTATTTCTATTATTATTATCATTATAACTATTATTTTCAGCCTTATTCCTGTTTTTATCATGTAATAACTCTTATTTTTATCCTTATTACTGTTATTATTCTCGTTATAACTAATGTTTGCAGCCTTATTCCTATTTTTATTATCATAATAACTCTTGTTTTTATCCGTATTACTATCATTATTATCGTAATATCTGTTATTTTTTCCTTCTTAGAATTATTATTATCGTTATAACTATTATTTGCAGCCTTATTACTATTATTTTTATATAAATAACTCTGATTTTTATCCTTATTCCTATTTTTATTATCGTAATAACTCTTATTTTTATCCTTATTACTATTATTATTATCGTAATAACTCTTATTTTTATCCTTATTACTATTATTATTATCGTAATAACTCTTATTTTTATCCTTATTACTATTATTATTATCGTAATAACTATTATTTTCAGCCTTATCACTATTATTATTATATAAATAACTCTTATTTTTCTCCCTATTCCTATTTTTATTATCGTAATAACTCTTATTTTTATCCTTCTTACTATTATTATTATCGTAATAATTCTTATTTTTATCCTTATTACTATTATTAGTATTGTCATAACTCTTATTTTTATCCTTATTTCTATTATTATTATCATTATAACTATTATTTTCAGCCTTATTCCTGTTTTTATCATGTAATAACTCTTATTTTTATCCTTATTACTGTTATTATTCTCGTTATAACTAATGTTTGCAGCCTTATTCCTATTTTTATTATCATAATAACTCTTGTTTTTATCCGTATTACTATCATTATTATCGTAATATCTGTTATTTTTTCCTTCTTACAATTATTATTATCGTTATAACTATTATTTGCAGCCTTATTACTATTATTATTATATAAATAACTCTGATTTTTATCCATATTACTATTATTATTATCGTTATAACTAATGTTTTTAGCCTTATTCCCATCTTTATTATCGTAATAACTATTATTTTTATTCTTATTACAATTATTATTATCGCAATAACTCTTATTTTTATCCTTATTTCTATTATTATTATCGTAATAGCTTTCATTTTTGTCCGTATTGCTATTATTATTATCATTATAACTATTATTTACATCCTTATTCCTATTTTTATAATGTAATAACTCTCATTTTTATCCTTATTACTATTATTATTATCATTATAACTATTATTTTCATCCTTATTCCTATTTTTATTACGTAATAACTCCTACCTTTATCCTTATTACTGTTATTATTATCATTTAACTATTATTTTCAGCCTTATTCCTATTTTTATTATATAATAACTCTCACTTTTATCCTTATTACTATTATTATTATCGTAATAACTCTTATTTTTATCCTTCTTACTACTATTATTATCGTAATAACTCTTATTTTTATCCTTATTACTATTATTATTATCGTAATAACTCTTATTTTTATCCTTATTACTATTATTATTATCGTAATAACTATTATTTTCAGCCTTATCACTATTATTATTATATAAATAACCCTTCTTTTTATCCTTATTCCTATTTGTATTATCGTAATAACTCTTATTTTTATCCTTATAACTATTATTATTATCGTAATAACTATTATTTTCAGCCTTATCACTATTATTATTATATAAATAACCCTTCTTTTTATCCTTATTCCTATTTGTATTATCGTAATAACTCTTATTTTTATCCTTATCACTATTATTATTATATAAATAACTCTTATTTTTATCCTTATTACTATTATTATTATCGTAATAACTCTTATTCTTATCCTTATTACTATTATTATTATCGTAATAACTCTTATTTTTATCCTTATTCCTATTTTATCATCGTATTAACTCTAACTTTTATCCTTATTACTATTATTATTATCATTATAACTATTATTTTCAGCCTTATCACTATTATTATTATATAAATAACTCTTATTTTTATCCTTATTACTGTTATTATTCTCGTTATAACTAATGTTTGCAGCCTTATTCCTATTTTTATTATCATAATAACTCTTGTTTTTATCCGTATTACTATCATTATTATCGTAATATCTGTTATTTTTTCCTTCTTAGAATTATTATTATCGTTATAACTATTATTTGCAGCCTTATTACTATTATTATTATATAAATAACTCTGATTTTTATCCATATTACTATTATTATTATCGTTATAACTAATGTTTTTAGCCTTATTCCCATCTTTATTATCGTAATAACTATTATTTTTATTCTTATTACAATTATTATTATCGCAATAACACTTATTTTTATCCTTATTTCTATTATTATTATCGTAATAGCTTTCATTTTTATCCGTATTGCTATTATTATTATCATTATAACTATTATTTACATCCTTATTCCTATTTTTATAATGTAATAACTCTCATTTTTATCCTTATTACTATTATTATTATCGTAATAACTATTATTTTCAGCCTTATCACTATTATTATTATATAAATAACCCTTCTTTTTATCCTTATTCCTATTTGTATTATCGTAATAACTCTTATTTTTATCCTTATCACTATTATTATTATATAAATAACTCTTATTTTTATCCTTATTACTATTATTATTATCGTAATAACTCTTATTCTTATCCTTATTACTATTATTATTATCGTAATAACTCTTATTTTTATCCTTATTCCTATTTTATCATCGTATTAACTCTAACTTTTATCCTTATTACTATTATTATTATCATTATAACTATTATTTTCAGCCTTATTCCTATTTTTATCATGTAATAACTCTCACTTTTATCCTTATTACTATTATTGTTATCGTAATAACTCTTATTTTTATCCTTATTACTAATATTATTATCGTAATAACTCTTATTTTTATCCTTATAACTATTATTATTATCGTAATAACTCTTATTTTTATCCTTATTCCTATTTTTATTATCGTAATAACTCTTATTTTTATCCTTATTACTATTATTATTATCGTAATAACTCTTATTTTTATCCTTATTACTACTATTATTATCGTAATAACTCTTATTTTTATCCTTATTACTATTATTATTATCGTAATAACTATTATTTTCAGCCTTATCACTATTATTATTATATAAATAACTCTTATTTTTATCCTTATTACTGTTATTATTCTCGTTATAACTAATGTTTGCAGCCTTATTGCTATTTTTATTATCATAATAACTCTTGTTTTTATCCGTATTACTATCATTATTATCGTAATATCTGTTATTTTTTCCTTCTTAGAATTATTATTATCGTTATAACTATTTATGCAGCCTTATTACTATTATTATTATATAAATAACTCTGATTTTTATCCATATTACTATTATTATTATCGTTATAACTAATGTTTTTAGCCTTATTCCCATCTTTATTATCGTAATAACTATTATTTTTATTCTTATTACAATTATTATTATCGCAATAACACTTGTTTTTATCCTTATTTCTATTATTATTATCGTAATAGCTTTCATTTTTATCCGTATTGCTATTATTATTATCATTATAACTATTATTTTCAGCCTTATTCCTATTTTTATAATGTAATAACTCTCATTTTTATCCTTATTACTATTATTATTATCGTAATAACTATTATTTTCAGCCTTATCACTATTATTATTATATAAATAACCCTTCTTTTTATCCTTATTCCTATTTGTATTATCGTAATAACTCTTATTTTTAACCTTATCACTATTATTATTATATAAATAACTCTTATTTTTATCCGTATTACTATTATTATTATCGCAATAACTCTTATTCTTATCCTTATTACTATTATTATTATCGTAATAACTCTTATTTTTATCCTTATTCCTATTTTATCATCGTATTAACTCTAACTTTTATCCTTATTACTATTATTATTATCATTATAACTATTATTTTCAGCCTTATTCCTATTTTTATCATGTAATAACTCTCATTTTTATCCTTATTACTATTATTATTATCGTAATAACTCTTATTTTTATCCTTATTACTATTATTATTATCGTAATAACTATTATTTTCAGTCTTATCACTATTATTATTACATAAATAACTCTTATTTTTATCCTTATTCCTATTTTTATTACCGTAATAACTCTTATTTTTATCCTTATTACTATTATTATTATCGTAATAACTCTTATTTTTATCCTTATTACTATTATTATTATCGTAATAACTCTTATTTTTATCCTTATTACTATTATTATTATCGTAATAACTATTATTTTCAGCCTTATCACTATTATTATTATATAAATAACTCTTATTTTTATCCTTATTACTGTTATTATTCTCGTTATAACTAATGTTTGCAGCCTTATTCCTATTTTTATTATCATAATAACTCTTGTTTTTATCCGTATTACTATCATTATTATCGTAATATCTGTTATTTTTTCCTTCTTACAATTATTATTATCGTTATAACTATTATTTGCAGCCTTATTACTATTATTATTATATAAATAACTCTGATTTTTATGCATATTACTATTATCATTATCGTTATAACTAATGCTTTTAGCCTTATTCCCATCTTTATTATCGTAATAACTATTATTTTTATTCTTATTACAATTATTATTATTGCAATAACTCTTATTTTTATCCTTATTTCTATTATTATTATCGTAATAGCTTTCATTTTTATCCGTATTGCTATTATTATTATCATTATAACTATTATTTACATCCTTATTCCTATTTTTATAACGTAATAACTCTCATTTTTATTCTTATTACTATTATTATTATCATGATAACTATTATTTTCATCCTTATTCCTATTTTTATAACGTAATAACTCCTACCTTTAACCTTATTACTGTTATTATTATCATTTAACTATTATTTTCAGCCTTATTCCTATTTTTATTATATAATAACTCTTATTTTTATCCTTATTACAATTATTATTATCGTAATAACTATTATTTTCAGTCTTATCACTATTATTATTAAATAAATAACTCTTATTTTTATCCTTATTCCTATTTATATTATCGTAATAACTCTTATTTTTATCCTTATTACTACTATTATTATCGTAATAACTCTTATTTTTATCCTTATTACTATTATTATTATCGTAATAACTCTTATTTTTATCCTTATTACTATTATTATTATCGTAATAACTATTATTTTCAGCCTTATCACTATTATTATTATATAAATAACCCTTCTTTTTATCCTTATTCCTGTTTGTATTATCGTAATAACTCTTATTTTTATCCTTATAACTATTATTATTATCGTAATAACTATTATTTTCAGACTTATCACTATTATTATTATATAAATAACTCTTATTTTTATCCTTATTTCTATTATTATTATCGTAATATCTCTTATTTTTATCCTTATCACTATTATTATTATATAAATAACTCTTATTTTTATCCTTATTTCTATGATTATTATAGTAATAACTCTTATTTTTATCCTTATTACTATTATTATTATCGTAATAACTATTATTTTCAGTCTTATCACTATTATTATTATATAAATAACTCTTATTTTTATTCTTATTACTATTATTATTATCGTAATAACTCTTATTCTTATCCTTATTACTATTATTATTATCGTAATAACTCTTATTTTTATCCTTGTTCCTATTTTATCATCGTATTAACTCTAACTTTTATCCTTATTACTATTATTGTTATCATTATAACTATTATTTTCAGCCTTATTCCTATTTTTATCATGTAATAACTCTCACTTTTATCCTTATTACTATTATTATTATCGTAATAACTATTATTTTCAGCCTTATCACTATTATTATTATATAAATAACTCTTATTTTTATCCCTATTCCTATTTTTATTATCGTAATAACTCTTATTTTTATCCTTCTTACTATTATTATTATCGTAATAATTCTTATTTTTATCCTTATTACTATTATTAGTATTGTCATAACTCTTATTTTTATCCTTATTTCTATTATTATTATCATTATAACTGTTATTTTCAGCCTTATTCCTGTTTTTATCATGTAATAACTCTTATTTTTATCCTTATTACTGTTATTATTCTCGTTATAACTAATGTTTGCAGCCTTATTCCTATTTTTATTATCATAATAACTCTTGTTTTTATCCGTATTACTATCATTATTATCGTAATATCTGTTATTTTTTCCTTCTTACAATTATTATTATCGTTATAACTATTATTTGCAGCCTTATTACTATTATTATTATATAAATAACTCTGATTTTTATCCATATTACTATTATTATTATCGTTATAACTCATGTTTTTAGCCTTATTCCCATCTTTATTATCGTAATAACTATGATTTTTATTCTTATTACAATTATTATTATCGCAATAACTCTTATTTTTATCCTTATTTCTATTATTATTATCGTAATAGCTTTCATTTTTATCCGTATTGCTATTATTATTATCATTATAACTATTATTTACATCCTTATTACTATTATTATTATCATTATAACTATTATTTTCATCCTTATTCCTATTTTTATTACGTAATAACTCCTACCTTTATCCTTATTACTGTTATGATTATCATTTAACTATTATTTTCAGCCTTATTCCTATTTTTATTATATAATAACTCTTATTTTTATCCTTATTACAATTATTATTATCGTAATAACTATTATTTTCAGTCTTATCACTATTATTATTATATAAATAACTCTTATTTTTATCCTTATTCCTATTTTTATTATCGTAATAACTCTTATTTTTATCCTTATTACTATTATTATTATCGTAATACCTCTTATTTTTATCCTTATTACTATTATTATTATCGTAATAACTATTATTTTCAGCCTTATCACTATTATTATTATAAAAATAACCCTTCTTTTTATCCTTATTCCTATTTGTATTATCGTAATAACTCTTATTTTTATCCTTATAACTATTATTATTATCGTAATAACTATTATTTTCAGACTTATCACTATTATTATTATATAAATAACTCTTATTTTTATCCTTATTTCTATTATTATTATCGTAATATCTCTTATTTCTATCCTTATCACTATTATTATTATATAAATAACTCTTATTTTTATCCTTATTTCTATTATTATTATCGTAATAACTCTTATTTTTATCCTTATTACTATTATTATTATCGTAATACCTATTATTTTCAGTCTTATCACTATTATTATTATATAAATAACTCTTATTTTTATCCTTATTCCTATTTTTATTATCGTAATAGCTCTTATTTTTATCCTTATTACTATTATTATTATCGTAATAACTCTTATTTTTATCCTTATTTCTATTATTATTATCGTAATAACTCTTATTTTTATCCTTATAACTATTATTATTATCGTAATAACTCTTATTTTTGTCATTATAACTATTATTATTATCGTAATAGCTCTTATTTTTATCCTTATTCCTATTTCTATTATCGTAATAACTCTTATTTTTATCCGTATTTCTATTATTATTATCGTAATAACTCTTATTTTTATCCTTATAACTATTATTATTGTCGTAATAACTCTTATTTTTGTCCTTATTACTATTATTATTATCGTAATAACTCTTATTTTTATCCTTATAACTATTATTATTGTCGTAATAACTCATATTTTTGTCCTTATTCCTATTTTATCATCGTGTTAACTCTTACTTTTATCCTTATTACTATTATTATTATCGTAATAACTCTTATTTTTATCCTTAGTACTATTATTATTATCGTAATAACACTTATTTTTATCCTTATATCTATTATTATTATCATTATAACTATTACTTTCAGCCATATTTCTATTTTTATTATGTAATAACTCTTATTTTTATCCTTATAACTATTATTATTGTCGTAATAACTCTTATTTTTATCCTTATTCCTATTTTTATCATGTAATAACTCTTATTTTTATCCTTATTAATATTATTATTATCGTAATAACTCTTATTTTTATCCTTATTACTATTATTATTATCGTAATAACTCTTATTTTTATCCTTATTACTATTATTATTATCGTAATAACTCTTATTTTTATCCTTATTCCTATTTTTATCATGTAATAACTCTTATTTTTATCCTTATTAATATTATTATTATCGTAATAACTACTACTTTCAGCCATGTTCCTATTTTTATTATGTAATAACACTTATTTTTATCCTTATTTCTATTATTATTATCGTAATAACTCTTATTTTTATCCTTATAACTATTATTATTATCGTAATAACTCTTATTTTTGTCATTATAACTATTATTATTATCGTAATAGCTCTTATTTTTATCCTTATTCCTATTTCTATTATCGTAATAACTCTTATTTTTATCCGTATTTCTATTATTATTATCGTAATAACTCTTATTTTTATCCTTATAACTATTATTATTGTCGTAATAACTCTTATTTTTGTCCTTATTACTATTATTATTATCGTAATAACTCTTATTTTTATCCTTATAACTATTATTATTGTCGTAATAACTCATATTTTTGTCCTTATTCCTATTTTATCATCGTGTTAACTCTTACTTTTATCCTTATTACTATTATTATTATCGTAATAACTCTTATTTTTATCCTTAGTACTATTATTATTATCGTAATAACACTTATTTTTATCCTTATATCTATTATTATTATCATTATAACTATTAATCAGAGCCTTATTCCTATTTTTATCATGTAATAACTCTTATTTTTATCCTTATTACTATTATTATTATCGTAATAACTCTTATTTTTATCCTTATTCCTATTATTATTATCGTAATAACTATTACTTTCAGCCATATTTCTATTTTTATTATGTAATAACTCTTTTTTTTATCCTTATTTCTATTATTATTATCGTAATAACTCTTATTTTTATCCTTATAACTATTATTATTGTCGTAATAACTCTTATTTTTGTCCTTATTCCTATTTTATCATGGTATTAACTCTTGCTTTTATCCTTATTACTATTATTATTATCGTAATAACTCTTATTTTTATCCTTATTACTATTATTATTATCGTAATAACTCTTATTTTTATCCTTATTTCTATTATTATTATCATTATAACTATTATTTTGAGCCTTATTCCTATTTTTATCATGTAATAATTCTTATTTTTATCTTTATTACTATTATTATTATCGTAATAACTATTACTTTCAGCCATATTTCTATTTTTATTATGTAATAACTCTTTTTTTTATCCTTATTTCTATTATTATTATCGTAATAACTCTTATTTTTATCCTTATAACTATTATTATTGTCGTAATAACTCTTATTTTTGTCCTTATTCCTATTTTATCATGGTATTAACTCTTGCTTTTATCCTTATTACTATTATTATTATCGTAATAACTCTTATTTTTATCCTTATTACTATTATTATTATCGTAATAACTCTTATTTTTATCCTTATTTCTATTATTATTATCATTATAACTATTATTTTGAGCCTTATTCCTATTTTTATCATGTAATAATTCTTATTTTTATCTTTATTACTATTATTATTATCGTAATAACTATTACTTTCAGCCATATTCCTATTTTTATTATGTAATAACTCTTATTTTTATCCTTATTTCTATTATTATTATCATAATAACTCTTATTTTTATCCTTATAACTATTTTTATTATGTAATAACTCTTATTTTTATCCTTATTTCTATTATTATTATCATAACAACTCTTATTTTTATCCTTATAACTATTATTATTATCGTAATAACTCTTATTTTTATCCTTATTTCTATTATTATTATCGTAATAACTCTTATTTTTATCCTTATAACTATTATTATTTTCGTAATAACTCTTATTTTTGTCCTTATTCCTATTTTATCATCGTATTAGCTCTTGCTTTTATCCTTATTACTATTATTATTATCGTAATAACTCTTATTTTTATCCTTATTACTATTATTATTATCGTAATAACTCTTATTTTTATCCTTATTACTATTATTATTATCGTAATAACTCTTATTTTTATCCTTATTCCTATTTTTATCATGTAATAACTCTTATTTTTATCCTTATTAATATTATTATTATCGTAATAACTACTACTTTCAGCCATGTTCCTATTTTTATTATGTAATAACTCTTATTTTTATCCTTATTTCTATTATTATTATCGTAATAACTCTTATTTTTATCCTTATAACTATTATTATTATCGTAATAACTCTTATTTTTGTCATTATAACTATTATTATTATCGTAATAGCTCTTATTTTTATCCTTATTCCTATTTCTATTATCGTAATAACTCTTATTTTTATCCGTATTTCTATTATTATTATCGTAATAACTCTTATTTTTATCCTTATAACTATTATTATTGTCGTAATAACTCTTATTTTTGTCCTTATTACTATTATTATTATCGTAATAACTCTTATTTTTATCCTTATAACTATTATTATTGTCGTAATAACTCATATTTTTGTCCTTATTCCTATTTTATCATCGTGTTAACTCTTACTTTTATCCTTATTACTATTATTATTATCGTAATAACTCTTATTTTTATCCTTAGTACTATTATTATTATCGTAATAACACTTATTTTTATCCTTATATCTATTATTATTATCATTATAACTATTAATCAGAGCCTTATTCCTATTTTTATCATGTAATAACTCTTATTTTTATCCTTATTACTATTATTATTATCGTAATAACTATTACTTTCAGCCATATTTCTATTTTTATTATGTAATAACTCTTATTTTTATCCTTATAACTATTATTATTGTCGTAATAACTCTTATTTTTGTCCTTATTCCTATTTTATCATCGTATTAGCTCTTGCTTTTATCCTTATTACTATTATTATTATCGTAATAACTCTTATTTTTATCCTTATTACTATTATTATTATCGTAATAACTCTTATTTTTATCCTTATTACTATTATTATTATCGTAATAACTCTTATTTTTATCCTTATTCCTATTTTTATCATGTAATAACTCTTATTTTTATCCTTATTAATATTATTATTATCGTAATAACTACTACTTTCAGCCATGTTCCTATTTTTATTATGTAATAACACTTATTTTTATCCTTATTTCTATTATTATTATCGTAATAACTCTTATTTTTATCCTTATAACTATTATTATTATCGTAATAACTCTTATTTTTGTCATTATAACTATTATTATTATCGTAATAGCTCTTATTTTTATCCTTATTCCTATTTCTATTATCGTAATAACTCTTATTTTTATCCGTATTTCTATTATTATTATCGTAATAACTCTTATTTTTATCCTTATAACTATTATTATTGTCGTAATAACTCTTATTTTTGTCCTTATTACTATTATTATTATCGTAATAACTCTTATTTTTATCCTTATAACTATTATTATTGTCGTAATAACTCATATTTTTGTCCTTATTCCTATTTTATCATCGTGTTAACTCTTACTTTTATCCTTATTACTATTATTATTATCGTAATAACTCTTATTTTTATCCTTAGTACTATTATTATTATCGTAATAACACTTATTTTTATCCTTATATCTATTATTATTATCATTATAACTATTAATCAGAGCCTTATTCCTATTTTTATCATGTAATAACTCTTATTTTTATCCTTATTACTATTATTATTATCGTAATAACTCTTATTTTTATCCTTATTCCTATTATTATTATCGTAATAACTATTACTTTCAGCCATATTTCTATTTTTATTATGTAATAACTCTTTTTTTTATCCTTATTTCTATTATTATTATCGTAATAACTCTTATTTTTATCCTTATAACTATTATTATTGTCGTAATAACTCTTATTTTTGTCCTTATTCCTATTTTATCATGGTATTAACTCTTGCTTTTATCCTTATTACTATTATTATTATCGTAATAACTCTTATTTTTATCCTTATTACTATTATTATTATCGTAATAACTCTTATTTTTATCCTTATTTCTATTATTATTATCATTATAACTATTATTTTGAGCCTTATTCCTATTTTTATCATGTAATAATTCTTATTTTTATCTTTATTACTATTATTATTATCGTAATAACTATTACTTTCAGCCATATTTCTATTTTTATTATGTAATAACTCTTTTTTTTATCCTTATTTCTATTATTATTATCGTAATAACTCTTATTTTTATCCTTATAACTATTATTATTGTCGTAATAACTCTTATTTTTGTCCTTATTCCTATTTTATCATGGTATTAACTCTTGCTTTTATCCTTATTACTATTATTATTATCGTAATAACTCTTATTTTTATCCTTATTACTATTATTATTATCGTAATAACTCTTATTTTTATCCTTATTTCTATTATTATTATCATTATAACTATTATTTTGAGCCTTATTCCTATTTTTATCATGTAATAATTCTTATTTTTATCTTTATTACTATTATTATTATCGTAATAACTATTACTTTCAGCCATATTCCTATTTTTATTATGTAATAACTCTTATTTTTATCCTTATTTCTATTATTATTATCATAATAACTCTTATTTTTATCCTTATAACTATTATTATTGTCGTAATAACTCTTATTTTTGTCCTTATTCCTATTTTATCATGGTATTAACTCTTGCTTTTATCCTTATTACTATTATTATTATCGTAATAACTCTTATTTTTATCCTTATTACTATTATTATTATCGTAATAACTCTTATTTTTATCCTTATTTCTATTATTATTATCATTATAACTATTATTTTGAGCCTTATTCCTATTTTTATCATGTAATAATTCTTATTTTTATCTTTATTACTATTATTATTATCGTAATAACTATTACTTTCAGCCATATTCCTATTTTTATTATGTAATAACTCTTATTTTTATCCTTATTTCTATTATTATTATCATAATAACTCTTATTTTTATCCTTATAACTATTTTTATTATGTAATAACTCTTATTTTTATCCTTATTTCTATTATTATTATCATAACAACTCTTATTTTTTATCCTTATAACTATTATTATTATCGTAATAACTCTTATTTTTATCCTTATTTCTATTATTATTATCGTAATAACTCTTATTTTTATCCTTATAACTATTATTATTTTCGTAATAACTCTTATTTTTGTCCTTATTCCTATTTTATCATCGTATTAGCTCTTGCTTTTATCCTTATTACTATTATTATTATCGTAATAACTCTTATTTTTATCCTTATTACTATTATTATTATCGTAATAACTCTTATTTTTATCCTTATTACTATTATTATTATCGTAATAACTCTTATTTTTATCCTTATTCCTATTTTTATCATGTAATAACTCTTATTTTTATCCTTATTAATATTATTATTATCGTAATAACTACTACTTTCAGCCATGTTCCTATTTTTATTATGTAATAACACTTATTTTTATCCTTATTTCTATTATTATTATCGTAATAACTCTTATTTTTATCTTTATTTCTATTATTATTATCGTAATAACTCTTATTTTTATCCTTATAACTATTATTATTATCGTACTAACTCTTATTTTTGTCATTATAACTATTATTATTATCGTAATAGCTCTTATTTTTATCCTTATTCCTATTTCTATTATCGTAATAACTCTTATTTTTATCCGTATTTCTATTATTATTATCGTAATAACTCTTATTTTTATCCTTATAACTATTATTATTGTCGTAATAACTCTTATTTTTGTCCTTATTACTATTATTATTATCGTAATAACTCTTATTTTTATCCTTATAACTATTATTATTGTCGTAATAACTCATATTTTTGTCCTTATTCCTATTTTATCATCGTGTTAACTCTTACTTTTATCCTTATTACTATTATTATTATCGTAATAACTCTTATTTTTATCCTTAGTACTATTATTATTATCGTAATAACACTTATTTTTATCCTTATATCTATTATTATTATCATTATAACTATTAATCAGAGCCTTATTCCTATTTTTATCATGTAATAACTCTTATTTTTATCCTTATTACTATTATTATTATCGTAATAACTATTACTTTCAGCCATATTTCTATTTTTATTATGTAATAACTCTTATTTTTATCCTTATAACTATTATTATTGTCGTAATAACTCTTATTTTTGTCCTTATTCCTATTTTATCATCGTATTAGCTCTTGCTTTTATCCTTATTACTATTATTATTATCGTAATAACTCTTATTTTTATCCTTATTACTATTATTATTATCGTAATAACTCTTATTTTTATCCTTATTACTATTATTATTATCGTAATAACTCTTATTTTTATCCTTATTCCTATTTTTATCATGTAATAACTCTTATTTTTATCCTTATTAATATTATTATTATCGTAATAACTACTACTTTCAGCCATGTTCCTATTTTTATTATGTAATAACACTTATTTTTATCCTTATTTCTATTATTATTATCGTAATAACTCTTATTTTTATCCTTATTTCTATTATTATTATCGTAATAACTCTTATTTTTATCCTTATAACTATTATTATTATCGTAATAACTCTTATTTTTGTCATTATAACTATTATTATTATCGTAATAGCTCTTATTTTTATCCTTATTCCTATTTCTATTATCGTAATAACTCTTATTTTTATCCTTATTTCTATTATTATTATCGTAATAACTCTTATTTTTATCCTTATAACTATTATTATTGTCGTAATAACTCTTATTTTTGTCCTTATTCCTATTTTATCATGGTATTAACTCTTGCTTTTATCCTTATTACTATTATTATTATCGTAATAACTCTTATTTTTATCCTTATTACTATTATTATTATCGTAATAACTCTTATTTTTATCCTTATTTCTATTTTTATCATGTAATAACTGTTATTTTTATCCTTATTAATATTATTATTATCGTAATAACTACTACTTTCAGCCATGTTCCTATTTTTATTATGTAATAACTCTTATTTTTATCCTTATTGCTATTTTTATTATCGTAATAACTCTTATTTTTATCCTTATTCCTATTTTATCATCGTATTAACTCTTACTTTTATCCTTATTACTATTATTATGGTCGTAATAACTCTTATTTTTATCCTTAATTCTATTATTATTATCGTATTAGCTCTTATTTTTATCCTTATTACTATTATTATTATCGAAATAACTCTTATTTTTATCCTTATTTCTATTATTATTATCGTATTATCTCTTATTTTTATCCTTATTACTATTATTATTATCGCAATAACTCTTATTTTTATCCTTATTCCTATTATTATTATCGTAATAACTATTACTTTCAGCCTTATTTCTATTTTTATTATGTAATAACTCTTTTTTTTATCCTTATTTCTATTAATATTATCGTAATAACTCTTATTTTTATCCTTATAACTATTATTATTGTCGTAATAACTCTTATTTTTGTCCTTATTCCTATTTTATCATGGTATTAACTCTTGCTTTTATCCTTATTACTATTATTATTATCGTAATAACTCTTATTTTTATCCTTATTACTATTATTATTATCGTAATAACTCTTATTTTTATCCTTATTACTATTATTATTATCGTAATAACTCTTATTTTTATCCTTATTACTATTATTATTATCGTAATAACTCTTATTTTTATCCATATTCCTATTTTTATCATGTAATAACTCTTATTTTTATCCTTATTAATATTATTATTATCGTAATAACTACTACTTTCAGCCATGTTCCTATTTTTATTATGTAATAACTCTTATTTTTATCCTTATTGCTATTTTTATTATCGTAATAACTCTTATTTTTATCCTTATTTCTATTATTATTATCGTATTAGCTCTTATTTTTATCCTTATTACTATTATTATGGTCGTAATAACTCTTATTTTTATCCTTATTCCTATTTTATCATCGTATTAACTCTTACTTTTATCCTTATTACTATTATTATGGTCGTAATAACTCTTATTTTTATCCTTATTTCTATTATTATTATCGTATTAGCTCTTATTTTTATCCTTATTACTATTATTATTATCGTAATAACTCTTATTTTTATCCTTATTCCTATTATTATTATCGTAATAACTATTACTTTCAGCCATATTTCTATTTTTATTATGTAATAACTCTTTTTTTTATCCTTATTTCTATTATTATTATCGTAATAACTCTTATTTTTATCCTTATAACTATTATTATTGTCGTAATAACTCTTATTTTTGTCCTTATTCCTATTTTTATCATGGTATTAACTCTTGCTTTTATCCTTATAACTATTATTATTGTCGTAATAACTCATATTTTTGTCCTTATTCCTATTTTATCATCGTGTTAACTCTTACTTTTATCCTTATTACTATTATTATTATCGTAACAACTCTTATTTTTATCCTTATTACTATTATTATTATCGTAATAACTCTTATTTTTATCCTTATAACTATTATTATTGTCGTAATAACTCTTATTTTTGTCCTTATTACTATTATTATTATCGTAATAACTCTTATTTTTATCCTTATAACTATTATTATTGTCGTAATAACTCTTATTTTTGTCCTTATTCCTATTTTATCATCGTATTAGCTCTTGCTTTTATCCTTATTACTATTATTATTATCGTAATAACTCTTATTTTTATCCTTATTACTATTATTATTATCGTAATAACTCTTTTTTTTATCCTTATTACTATTATTATTATCGTAATAACTCTTATTTTTATCCTTATTCCTATTTTTATCATGTAATAACTCTTATTTTTATCCTTACTAATATTATTATTATCGTAATAACTACTACTTTCAGCCATGTTCCTATTTTTATTATGTAATAACACTTATTTTTATCCTTATTTCTATTATTATTATCGTAATAACTCTTATTTTTATCCTTATTTCTATTATTATTATCGTAATAACTCTTATTTTTATCCTTATAACTATTATTATTATCGTAATAACTCTTATTTTTGTCATTATAACTATTATTATTATCGTAATAGCTCTTATTTTTATCCTTATTCCTATTTCTATTATCGTAATAACTCTTATTTTTATCCTTATTTCTATTATTATTATCGTAATAACTCTTATTTTTATCCTTATAACTATTATTATTGTCGTAATAACTCTTATTTTTGTCCTTATTACTATTATTATTATCGTAATAACTCTTATTTTTATCCTTATAACTATTATTATTGTCGTAATAACTCATATTTTTGTCCTTATTCCTATTTTATCATCGTGTTAACTCTTACTTTTATCCTTATTACTATTATTATTATCGTAATAACTCTTATTTTTATCCTTAGTACTATTATTATTATCGTAATAACACTTATTTTTATCCTTATTTCTATTATTATTATCATTATAACTATTAATCAGAGCCTTATTCCTATTTTTATCATGTAATAACTCTTATTTTTATCCTTATTACTATTATTATTATCGTAATAACTATTACTTTCAGCCATATTTCTATTTTTATTATGTAATAACTCTTATTTTTATCCTTATTTCTATTATTATTATCGTAATAACTCTTATTTTTATCCTTATAACTATTATTGCTGTCGTAATAACTCTTATTTTTGTCCTTATTACTATTATTATTATCGTAATAACTATTACTTTCAGCCATATTTCTATTTTTATTATGTAATAACTCTTATTTTTATCCTTATTTCTATTATTATTATCGTAATAACTCTTATTTTTATCCTTATAACTATTATTATTGTCGTAATAACTCTTATTTTTGTCCTTATTACTATTATTATTATCGTAATAACTCTTATTTTTATCCTTATAACTATTATTATTGTCGTAATAACTCTTATTTTTGTCCTTATTCCTATTTTATCATCGTATTAACTCTTACTTTTATCCTTATTACTATTATTATTATCGTAATAACTCTTATTTTTATCCTTAGTACTATTATTATTATCGTAATAACACTTATTTTTATCCTTATTTCTATTATTATTATCGTAATAACTACTACTTTCAGCCATGTTCCTATTTTTATTATGTAATAACTCTTATTTTTATCCTTATTGCTATTTTTATTATCGTAATAACTCTTATTTTTATCCTTATTCCTATTTTATCATCGTATTAACTCTTACTTTTATCCTTATTACTATTATTATGGTCGTAATAACTCTTATTTTTATCCTTATTTCTATTATTATTATCGTATTAGCTCTTATTTTTATCCTTATTACTATTATTATTATCGTAATAACTCTTATTTTTATCCTTATTTCTATTATTATTATCGTATTATCTCTTATTTCTATCCTTATTACTATTATTATTATCGTAATAACTCTTATTTTTATCCTTATTCCTATTATTATTATCGTAATAACTATTACTTTCAGCCTTATTTCTATTTTTATTATGTAATAACTCTTTTTTTTATCCTTATTTCTATTATTATTATCGTAATAACTCTTATTTTTATCCTTATAACTATTATTATTGTCGTAATAACTCTTATTTTTGTCCTTATTCCTATTTTATCATGGTATTAACTCTTGCTTTTATCCTTATTACTATTATTATTATCGTAATAACTCTTATTTTTATCCTTATTACTATTATTATTATCGTAATAACTCTTATTTTTATCCTTATTACTATTATTATTATCGTAATAACTCTTATTTTTATCCTTATTACTATTATTATTATCGTAATAACTCTTATTTTTATCCGTATTCCTATTTTTATCATGTAATAACTCTTATTTTTATCCTTATTTCTATTATTATTATCGTAATAACTCTTATTTTTATCCTTATAACTATTATTATTATCGTAATAACTCTTATTTTTGTCCTTATAACTATTATTATTATCGTAATAGCTCTTATTTTTATCCTTATTCCTATTTCTATTATCGTAATAACTCTTATTTTTATCCTTATTTCTATTATTATTATCGTAATAACTCTTATTTTTATCCTTATAACTATTATTATTATCGTAATAGCTCTTATTTTTATCCTTATTCCTATTTCTATTATCGTAATAACTCTTATTTTTATCCTTATTACTATTATTATTATCGTAATAACTCTTATTTTTATCCTTACTTCTATTATTATTATCATTATAACTATTACTTTCAGCCATATTCCTATTTTTATTATCGTAATAACTCTTATTTTTATCCTTATTTCTATTATTATTATCGTAATAACTCTTATTTTTATCCTTATAACTATTATTATTATCGTAATAACTCTTATTTTTGTCCTTATAACTATTATTATTGTCGTAATAACTCTTATTTTTGTCCTTATTCCTATTTTATCATCGTATTAACTCTTACTTTTATCCTTATTACTATTATTATTATCGTAATAACTCTTATTTTTATCCTTATTACTATTATTATTATCGTAATGACTTTTATTTTTATCCTTATTTCTATTATTATTATCGTAATAACTCTTATTTTTATCCTTATAACTGTTATTATTATCGTAATAACTCTTATTTTTATACTTATTTATGTTATTATTATCATTATAACTATAATTTTCAGCCTTATTCCTATTTTTATCATGTAATAACTCTTATTTTTATCCTTATTACTATTATTATTATCGTAATAACTATTACTTTCAGCCATATTTCTATTTTTATTATGTAATAACTCTTACTTTTATCCTTATTTCTATTATTATTATCGTAATAACTCTTATTTTTATCCTTATTTCTATTATTATTATCGTAATAACTCTTATTTTTATCCTTATTTCTATTATTATTATCGTAATAACTCTTATTTTTATCCATATTCCTATTTTTATCATGTAATAACTCTTATTTTTATCCTTATTAATATTATAATTATCGTAATAACTACTACTTTCAGCCATGTTCCTATTTTTATTATGTAATAACACTTATTTTTATCCTTATTTCTATTATTATTATCGTAATAACTCTTATTTTTATCCTTGTAACTATTATTATTATCGTAATAACTCTTATTTTTGTCCTTATTTCTATTTTATCATCGTATTAACTCTTACTTTTATCCTTATTACTATTATTATTATCGTAATAACTCTTATTTTTATCCTTATTTCTATTATTATTATCGTATTAGCTCTTATTTTTATCCTTATTACTATTATTATTATCGTAATAACTCTTATTTTTATCCTTATTCCTATTATTATTATCGTAATAACTATTACTTTCAGCCATATTTCTATTTTTATTATGTAATAACTCTTTTTTTTATCCTTATTTCTATTATTATATTCGTAATAACTCTTATTTTTATCCTTATAACTATTATTATTGTCGTAATAACTCTTATTTTTGTCCTTATTCCTATTTTATCATGGTATTAACTCTTGCTTTTATCCTTATTACTATTATTATTATCGTAATAACTCTTATTTTTATCCTTATTACTATTATTATTATCGTAATAACTCTTATTTTGATCCTTATTTCTATTTTTATCATGTAATAACTGTTATTTTTATCCTTATTAATATTATTATTATCGTAATAACTACTACTTTCAGCCATGTTCCTATTTTTATTATGTAATAACTCTTATTTTTATCCTTATTGCTATTTTTATTATCGTAATAACTCTTATTTTTATCCTTATTCCTATTTTATCATCGTATTAACTCTTACTTTTATCCTTATTACTATTATTATGGTCGTAATAACTCTTATTTTTATCCTTATTTCTATTATTATTATCGTATTAGCTCTTATTTTTATCCTTATTACTATTATTATTATCGTAATAACTCTTATTTTTATCCTTATTTCTATTATTATTATCGTATTATCTCTTATTTTTATCCTTATTACTATTATTATTATCGTAATAACTCTTATTTTTATCCTTATTCCTATTATTATTATCGTAATAACTATTACTTTCAGCCTTATTTCTATTTTTATTATGTAATAACTCTTTTTTTTATCCTTATTTCTATTATTATTATCGTAATAACTCTTATTTTTATCCTTATAACTATTATTATTGTCGTAATAACTCTTATTTTTGTCCTTATTCCTATTTTATCATGGTATTAACTCTTGCTTTTATCCTTATTACTATTATTATTATCGTAATAACTCTTATTTTTATCCTTATTACTATTATTATTATCGTAATAACTCTTATTTTTATCCTTATTACTATTATTATTATCGTAATAACTCTTATTTTTATCCTTATTACTATTATTATTATCGTAATAACTCTTATTTTTATCCATATTCCTATTTTTATCATGTAATAACTCTTATTTTTATCCTTATTAATATTATTATTATCGTAATAACTACTACTTTCAGCCATGTTCCTATTTTTATTATGTAATAACTCTTATTTTTATCCTTATTGCTATTTTTATTATCGTAATAACTCTTATTTTTATCCTTATTCCTATTTTATCATCGTATTAACTCTTACTTTTATCCTTATTACTATTATTATGGTCGTAATAACTCTTATTTTTATCCTTATTTCTATTATTATTATCGTATTAGCTCTTATTTTTATCCTTATTACTATTATTATGGTCGTAATAACTCTTATTTTTATCCTTATTCCTATTTTATCATCGTATTAACTCTTACTTTTATCCTTATTACTATTATTATGGTCGTAATAACTCTTATTTTTATCCTTATTTCTATTATTATTATCGTATTAGCTCTTATTTTTATCCTTATTACTATTATTATTATCGTAATAACTCTTATTTTTATCCTTATTCCTATTATTATTATCGTAATAACTATTACTTTCAGCCATATTTCTATTTTTATTATGTAATAACTCTTTTTTTTATCCTTATTTCTATTATTATTATCGTAATAACTCTTATTTTTATCCTTATAACTATTATTATTGTCGTAATAACTCTTATTTTTGTCCTTATTCCTATTTTATCATGGTATTAACTCTTGCTTTTATCCTTATAACTATTATTATTGTCGTAATAACTCATATTTTTGTCCTTATTCCTATTTTATCATCGTGTTAACTCTTACTTTTATCCTTATTACTATTATTATTATCGTAATAACTCTTATTTTTATCCTTATTACTATTATTATTATCGTAATAACTCTTATTTTTATCCTTATAACTATTATTATTGTCGTAATAACTCTTATTTTTGTCCTTATTACTATTATTATTATCGTAATAACTCTTATTTTTATCCTTATAACTATTATTATTGTCGTAATAACTCTTATTTTTGTCCTTATTCCTATTTTATCATCGTATTAACTCTTACTTTTATCCTTATTACTATTATTATTATCGTAATAACTCTTATTTTTATCCTTAGTACTATTATTATTATCGTAATAACACTTATTTTTATCCTTATTTCTATTATTATTATCGTAATAACTCTTATTTTTATCCTTATTACTATTATTATTATCGTAATAACTCTTATTTTTATCCTTATTACTATTATTATTATCGTAATAACTATTACTTTCAGCCATATTTCTATTTTTATTATGTAATAACTCTTTTTTTTATCCTTATTTTTATTATTATAATCGTAATAACTCTTATTTTTATCCTTATAACTATTATTATTGTCGTAATAACTCTTATTTTTGTCCTTATTCCTATTTTATCATCGTATTAGCTCTTGCTTTTATCCTTATTACTATTATTATTATCGTAATAACTCTTATTTTTATCCTTATTACTATTATTATTATCGTAATAACTCTTATTTTTATCCTTATTACTATTATTATTATCGTAATAACTCTTATTTTTATCCTTATTCCTATTTTTATCATGTAATAACTCTTATTTTTATCCTTATTAATATTATTATTATCGTAATAACTACTACTTTCAGCCATGTTCCTATTTTTATTATGTAATAACACTTATTTTTATCCTTATTTCTATTATTATTATCGTAATAACTCTTATTTTTATCCTTGTAACTATTATTATTATCGTAATAACTCTTATTTTTGTCCTTATTCCTATTTTATCATCGTATTAACTCTTACTTTTATCCTTATTACTATTATTATTATCGTAATAACTCTTATTTTTATCCTTATTACTATTATTATTATCGTAATAACTCTTATTTTTATCCTTATTTCTATTATTATTATCATTATAACTATTACTTTCAGCCATATTCCTATTTTTATTATCGTAATAACTCTTATTTTTATCCTTATTTCTATTATTATTATCGTAATAACTCTTATTTTTATCCTTATAACTATTATTATTATCGTAATAACTCTTATTTTTGTCCTTATAACTATTATTATTATCGTAATAGCTCTTATTTTTATCCTTATTCCTATTTCTATTATCGTAATAACTCTTATTTTTATCCTTATTTCTATTATTATTACCGTAATAACTCTTATTTTTATCCTTATAACTATTATTATTATCGTAATAGCTCTTATTTTTATCCTTATTCCTATTTCTATTATCGTAATAACTCTTATTTTTATCCTTATTACTATTATTATTATCGTAATAACTCTTATTTTTATCCTTACTTCTATTATTATTATCATTATAACTATTACTTTCAGCCATATTCCTATTTTTATTATCGTAATAACTCTTATTTTTATCCTTATTTCTATTATTATTATCGTAATAACTCTTATTTTTATCCTTATAACTATTATTATTATCGTAATAACTCTTATTTTTGTCCTTATAACTATTATTATTATCGCAATAGCTCTTATTTTTATCCTTATTCCTATTTCTATTATCGTAATAACTCTTATTTTTATCCTTATTTCTATTATTATTATCGTAATAACTCTTATTTTTATCCTTATAACTATTATTATTATCGTAATAGCTCTTATTTTTATCCTTATTCCTATTTCTATTATCGTAATAACTCTTATTTTTATCCTTATTACTAGTATTATTATCGTAATAACTCTTATTTTTGTCCTTAATCCTATTTTATCATCATATTAACTCTTACTTTTATCCTTATTACTATTATTATTGTCGTAATAACTCTTATTTTTGTCCTTATTCCTATTTTATCATCGTATTAACTCTTACTTTTATCCTTATTACTATTATTATTATCGTAATAACTCTTATTTTTATCCTTATTACTATTATTATTATCGTAATGACTTTTATTTTTATCCTTATTTCTATTATTATTATCGTATAACTCTTATTTTTATCCTTATAACTATTATTATTATCGTAATAGCTCTTATTTTTATCCTTATTCCTATTTCTATTATCGTAATAACTCTTATTTTTATCCTTATTACTAGTATTATTATCGTAATAACTCTTATTTTTGTCCTTAATCCTATTTTATCATCATATTAACTCTTACTTTTATCCTTATTACTATTATTATTGTCGTAATAACTCTTATTTTTGTCCTTATTCCTATTTTATCATCGTATTAACTCTTACTTTTATCCTTATTACTATTATTATTATCGTGATAACTCTTATTTTTATCCTTATTACTATTATTATTATCGTAATGACTTTATTTTTATCCTTATTTCTATTATTATTATCGTAATAACTCTTATTTTTATCCTTATAACTGTTATTATTATCGTAATAACTCTTATTTTTATACTTATTTATGTTATTATTATCATTATAACTATAATTTTCAGCCTTATTCCTATTTTTATCATGTAATAACTCTTATTTTTATCCTTATTACTATTATTATTATCGTAATAACTATTACTTTCAGCCATATTTCTATTTTTATTATGTAATAACTCTTACTTTTATCCTTATTTCTATTATTATTATCGTAATAACTCTTATTTTTATCCTTATTTCTATTATTATTATCGTAATAACACTTATTTTTATCCTTATTTCTATTATTATTATCGTAATAACTCTTATTTTTATCCTTATAACTATTATTATTATCGTAATAACTATTACTTTCAGCCATATTTCTATTTTTATTATGTAATAACTCTTATTTTTATCCTTATTTCTATTATTATTATCATTATAACTATTAATCAGAGCCTTATTCCTATTTTTATCATGTAATAACTCTTATTTTTATCCTTATTACTATTATTATTATCGTAATAACTATTACTTTCAGCCATATTTCTATTTTTATTATGTAATAACTCTTATTTTTATCCTTATTTCTATTATTATTATCGTAATAACTCTTATTTTTATCCTTATAACTATTATTATTGTCGTAATAACTCTTATTTTTATCCTTATAACTATTATTATTGTCGTAATAACTCTTATTTTTATACTTATTTATGTTATTATTATCATTATAACTATAATTTTCAGCCTTATTCCTATTTTTATCATGTAATAACTCTTATTTTTATCCTTATTACTATTATTATTATCGTAATAACTATTACTTTCAGCCATATTTCTATTTTTATTATGTAATAACTCTTACTTTTATCCTTATTTCTATTATTATTATCGTAATAACTCTTATTTTTATCCTTATTCCTATTTCTATTATCGTAATAACTCTTATTTTTATCCTTATTACTATTATTATTATCGTAATAACTCTTATTTTTATCCTTACTTCTATTATTATTATCATTATAACTATTACTTTCAGCCATATTCCTATTTTTATTATCGTAATAACTCTTATTTTTATCCTTATTTCTATTATTATTATCGTAATAACTCTTATTTTTATCCTTATAACTATTATTATTATCGTAATAACTCTTATTTCTGTCCTTATAACTATTATTATTATCGCAATAGCTCTTATTTTTATCCTTATTCCTATTTCTATTATCGTAATAACTCTTATTTTTATCCTTATTTCTATTATTATTATCGTAATAACTCTTATTTTTATCCTTATAACTATTATTATTATCGTAATAGCTCTTATTTTTATCCTTATTCCTATTTCTATTATCGTAATAACTCTTATTTTTATCCTTATAACTATTATTATTGTCGTAATAACTCTTATTTTTATCCTTATTACTATTATTATTAACGTAATAACTCTTATTTTTATCCTTATAACTATTATTATTGTCGTAATAACTCATATTTTTGTCCTTATTCCTATTTTATCATCGTGTTAACTCTTACTTTTATCCTTATTACTATTATTATTATCGTAATAACTCTTATTTTTATCCTTATTACTATTATTATTATCGTAATAACTCTTATTTTTATCCTTATAACTATTATTATTGTCGTAATAACTCTTATTTTTGTCCTTATTACTATTATTATTATCGTAATAACTCTTATTTTTATCCTTATAACTATTATTATTGTCGTAATAACTCATATTTTTGTCCTTATTCCTATTTTATCATCGTGTTAACTCTTACTTTTATCCTTATTACTATTATTATTATCGTAATAACTCTTATTTTTATCCTTAGTACTATTATTATTATCGTAATAACACTTATTTTTAACCTTATTTCTATTATTATTATCATTATAACTATTAATCAGAGCCTTATTCCTATTTTTATCATGTAGTAACTCTTATTTTTATCCTTATTACTATTATTATTATCGTAATAACTATTACTTTCAGCCATATTTCTATTTTTATTATGTAATAACTCTTATTTTTATCCTTATTTCTATTATTATTATCGTAATAACTCTTATTTTTTATCCTTATAACTATTATTGCTGTCGTAATAACTCTTATTTTTGTCCTTATTACTATTATTATTATCGTAATAACTATTACTTTCAGCCATATTTCTATTTTTATTATGTAATAACTCTTTTTTTTATCCTTATTTTTATTATTATTATCGTAATAACTCTTATTTTTATCCTTATAACTATTATTATTGTCGTAATAACTCTTATTTTTGTCCTTATTCCTATTTTATCATCGTATTAGCTCTTGCTTTTATCCTTATTACTATTATTATTATCGTAATAACTCTTATTTTTATCCTTATTACTATTATTATTATCGTAATAACTCTTATTTTTATCCTTATTACTATTATTATTATCGTAATAACTCTTATTTTTATCCTTATTCCTATTTTTATCATGTAATAACTCTTATTTTTATCCTTATTTCTATTATTATTATCGTATTAGCTCTTATTTTTATCCTTATTACTATTATTATTATCGTAATAACTCTTATTTTTATCCTTATTTCTATTATTATTATCGTATTATCTCTTATTTTTATCCTTATTACTATTATTATTATCGTAATAACTCTTATTTTTATCCTTATTCCTATTATTATTATCGTAATAACTATTACTTTCAGCCTTATTTCTATTTTTATTATGTAATAACTCTTTTTTTTATCCTTATTTCTATTATTATTATCGTAATAACTCTTATTTTTATCCTTATAACTATTATTATTGTCGTAATAACTCTTATTTTTGTCCTTATTCCTATTTTATCATGGTATTAACTCTTGCTTTTATCCTTATTACTATTATTATTATCGTAATAACTCTTATTTTTATCCTTATTACTATTATTATTATCGTAATAACTCTTATTTTTATCCTTATTACTATTATTATTATCGTAATAACTCTTATTTTTATCCTTATTACTATTATTATTATCGTAATAACTCTTATTTTTATCCATATTCCTATTTTTATCATGTAATAACTCTTATTTTTATCCTTATTAATATTATTAATTATCGTAATAACTACTACTTTCAGCCATGTTCCTATTTTTATTATGTAATAACTCTTATTTTTATCCTTATTGCTATTTTTATTATCGTAATAACTCTTATTTTTATCCTTATTCCTATTTTATCATCGTATTAACTCTTACTTTTATCCTTATTACTATTATTATGGTCGTAATAACTCTTATTTTTATCCTTATTTCTATTATTATTATCGTATTAGCTCTTATTTTTATCCTTATTACTATTATTATGGTCGTAATAACTCTTATTTTTATCCTTATTCCTATTTTATCATCGTATTAACTCTTACTTTTATCCTTATTACTATTATTATGGTCGTAATAACTCTTATTTTTATCCTTATTTCTATTATTATTATCGTATTAGCTCTTATTTTTATCCTTATTACTAATATTATTATCGTAATAGCTCTTATTTTTATCCTTATTCCTATTATTATTATCGTAATAACTATTACTTTCAGCCATATTTCTATTTTTATTATGTAATAACTCTTTTTTTTATCCTTATTTCTATTATTATTATCGTAATAACTCTTATTTTTATCCTTATAACTATTATTATTGTCGTAATAACTATTATTTTTGTCCTTATTCCTATTTTATCATGGTATTAACTCTTGCTTTTATCCTTATAACTATTATTATTGTCGTAATAACTCATATTTTTGTCCTTATTCCTATTTTGTCATCGTGTTAACTCTTACTTTTATCCTTATTACTATTATTATTATCGTAATAACTCTTATTTTTATCCT
>CAMAOD020000256.1:0-259692 GCA_945859595.2 Megachile willughbiella
AATAACTCTTATTTTTATCCTTATTACTATTATTATTACCGTAATAACTCTTATTTTTATCCTTATAACTATTTTTATTATCGTAATAACTCCTATGTTTGTACTTATTCCTATTTTATCATCGTATTAACTTTTACTTTTATCCTTATTACTATTATTATTATCGTAATAACTCTTATTTTTATCCTTATAACTATTATTATTATCGTAATAACTCTTATTTTTATCCTTATTCGTATTTTATCATCGTATTAACTCTTACTTTTATCCTTATTACTATTATTATTATCGTAAAAACTCTTATTTTTATCCTTATTACTATTATTATTCTCGTAATAACTCTTATTTTTATCCTTATAACCATTATTATTATCGTAATAACTCTTATTTTCATCCTTATTCCTATTTTTATTATGTAATAACTCTTATTTTTATCGTTATAACTATTATTATTATCGTAATAACTCCTATGTTTGTCCTTATTCCTATTTTATCATCGTATTAACTCTTATTTTTATCCTTATTACTGTTATTATTATCGTAATAACTCTTATTTTTATCCTTATTTCTATTATTATTATCATTATAACCATTATTTTCAGCCTTATTCCTATTTTTATTATGTAATGACTCTTATTTTTATCCTTATTACTATTATTATTATCGTAATAACTCCTATTTTTATCCTTATTCCTATTTTTATTATCGTAATAACTCTTATTTTTATCCGTATTTCTATTATTATTATCATTATAACCATTATTTTCAGCCTTAATCCTATTTTTATTATGCAATAACTCTTATTTTTATTCTTATTTCTATTATTATTATCGTAATAACTCTTATTTTTATCCTTATAACTATTATTATTATCGTAATAACTCTTATTTTTATCCTTATTTCTATTATTATTATCATTTAAACCATTATTTTCAGCCTTATTCCTATTTTTATTATGTAATTACTCTTATTTTTATCCTTATTGCTATTATTATTATCGTAATAACTTTTATTTTTATCCTTATTTCTATTATTATTATCATTTAAACCATTATTTTCAGCCCTATTCCTATTTTTATTATCGTCATAACTCTTATTTTTATCCTTATTTCTATTATTATTATCGTAATAACTCTTATTTTTATCCTTATAACTATTATTATTATCGTAATAACTCTTATTTTTATCCTTATTTCTATTATTATTATCATTTAAACCATTATTTTCATCCTTATTCCTATTTTTATTATGTAATAACTCTTATTTTTATCCGTATTTCTAATATTATTATCATTATAACCATTATTTTCAGCCTTATTCCTATTTTTATTATGCAATAACTCTTATTTTTATCCTTATTTCTATTATTATTATCGTAATAACTCTTATTTTTATCCTTATAACTATTATTATTATCGTAATAACTCTTATTTTTATCCTTATTCGTATTTTATCATCGTATTAACTCTTACTTTTATCCTTATTACTATTATTATTATCGTAAAAACTCTTATTTTTATCCTTATTACTATTATTATTCTCGTAATAACTCTTATTTTTATCCTTATAACTATTATTATTATCGTAATAACTCTTATTTTCATCCTTATTCCTATTTTTATTATGTAATAACTCTTATTTTTATCGTTATAACTATTATTATTATCGTAATAACTCCTATGTTTGTCCTTATTCCTATTTTATCATCGTATTAACTCTTATTTTTATCCTTATTACTGTTATTATTATCGTAATAACTCTTATTTTTATCCTTATTTCTATTATTATTATCATTATAACCACTATTTTCAGTCTTATTCCTATTTTTATTATGTAATGACTCTTATTTTTATCCTTATTACTATTATTATTATCGTAATAACTCCTATTTTTATCCTTATTCCTATTTTTATTATCGTAATAACTTTTATTTTTATCCTTATTTCTATTATTATTATCGTAATAACTCTTATTTTTATCCTTATAACTATTATTATTATCGTAATAACTCCTATTTTTATCCTTATTCCTATTTTTATTATCGTAATAACTTTTATTTTTATCCTTATTTCTATTATTATTATCGTAATAACTCTTATTTTTATCCTTATAACTATTATTATTATCGCAATAACTCTTATTTTTGTCCTTATTCGTATTTTATCATCGTATTAACTCATACTTTTATCCTTATTACTATTATTATTATCGTAAAAACTCTTATTTTTATCCTTATTGCTATTATTATTATCGTAATAACTTTTATTTTTATCCTTATTTCTATTATTATTATCATTTAAACCATTATTTTCAGCCTTATTCCTATTTTTATTATGCAATAACTCTTATTTTTATCCTTATTTCTATTATTATTATCGTAATAACTCTTATTTTTATCCTTATTTCCATTATTATTATCGTAATAACTCTTATTTTTATCCTTATAACTATTATTATTATCGTAATAACTCTTATTTTTATCCTTATTTCTATTATTATTATCATTTAAACCATTATTTTCATCCTTATTCCTATTTTTATTATGTAATAACTCTTATTTTTATCCGTATTTCTAATATTATTATCATTATAACCATTATTTTCAGCCTTATTCCTATTTTTATTATGCAATAACTCTTATTTTTATCCTTATTTCTATTATTATTATCGTAATAACTCTTATTTTTATCCTTATAACTATTATTATTATCGTAATAACTCTTATTTTTATCCTTATTCGTATTTTATCATCGTATTAACTCTTACTTTTATCCTTATTACTATTATTATTATCGTAAAAACTCTTATTTTTATCCTTATTACTATTATTATTCTCGTAATAACTCTTATTTTTATCCTTATAACTATTATTATTATCGTAATAACTCTTATTTTCATCCTTATTCCTATTTTTATTATGTAATAACTCTTATTTTTATCGTTATAACTATTATTATTATCGTAATAACTCCTATGTTTGTCCTTATTCCTATTTTATCATCGTATTAACTCTTACTTTTATCCTTATTACGATTATTATTATCGTAATAACTCTTATTTTTATCCTTATTACTATTATTATTATCGTAATAACTCTTATTTTTATCCGTATTTCTATTATTATTATCCTTATAACCATTATTTTCAGCCTTAATCCTATTTTTATTATGCAATAACTCTTATTTTTATTCTTATTTCTATTATTATTATCGTAATAACTCTTATTTTTATCCTTATAACTATTATTATTATCGTAATAACTCTTATTTTTATCCTTATTTCTATTATTATTATCATTTAAACCATTATTTTCAGCCTTATTCCTATTTTTATTATGTAATTACTCTTATTTTTATCCTTATTGCTATTATTATTATCGTAATAACTCTTATTTTTTACCTTATTTCTATTATTATTATCATTATAACCATTATGTCCAGCCTTATTCCTATTTTTATTATGTAATAACTCTTATTTTTATCCTTATTACTATTATTATTACCGTAATAACTCTTATTTTTATCCTTATAACTATTTTTATTATCGTAATAACTCCTATGTTTGTCCTTATTCCTATTTTATCATCGTATTAACTTTTACTTTTATCCTTATTACTATTATTATTATCGTAATAACTCTTATTTTTATCCTTATAACTATTATTATTATCGTAATAACTCTTATTTTTATCCTTATTCGTATTTTATCATCGTATTAACTCTTACTTTTATCCTTATTACTATTATTATTATCGTAAAAACTCTTATTTTTATCCTTATTACTATTATTATTCTCGTAATAACTCTTATTTTTATCCTTATAACTATTATTATTATCGTAATAACTCTTATTTTCATCCTTATTCCTATTTTTATTATGTAATAACTCTTATTTTTATCGTTATAACTATTATTATTATCGTAATAACTCCTATGTTTGTCCTTATTCCTATTTTATCATCGTATTAACTCTTATTTTTATCCTTATTACTGTTATTATTATCGTAATAACTCTTATTTTTATCCTTATTTCTATTATTATTATCATTATAACCATTATTTTCAGCCTTATTCCTATTTTTATTATGTAATGACTCTTATTTTTATCCTTATTACTATTATTATTATCGTAATAACTCCTATTTTTATCCTTATTCCTATTTTTATTATCGTAATAACTTTTATTTTTATCCTTATTTCTATTATTATTATCGTAATAACTCTTATTTTTATCCTTATAACTATTATTATTATCGTAATAACTCCTATTTTTATCCTTATTCCTATTTTTATTATCGTAATAACTTTTATTTTTATCCTTATTTCTATTATTATTATCGTAATAACTCTTATTTTTATCCTTATAACTATTATTATTATCGCAATAACTCTTATTTTTGTCCTTATTCGTATTTTATCATCGTATTAACTCTTACTTTTATCCTTATTACTATTATTATTATCGTAAAAACTCTTATTTTTATCCTTATTACTATTATTATTCTCGTAATAACTCTTATTTTTATCCTTATAACTATTATTATTATCGTAATAACTCTTATTTTCATCCTTATTCCTATTTTTATTATGTAATAACTCTTATTTTTATCGTTATAACTATTATTATTATCGTAATAACTCCTATGTTTGTCCTTATTCCTATTTTATCATCGTATTAACTCTTACTTTTATCCTTATTACGATTATTATTATCGTAATAACTCTTATTTTTATCCTTATTTCTATTATTATTATCGTAATAACTCTTATTTTTATCCTTATAACTATTATTATTATCGTAATAACTCTTATTTTTATCGTTATAACTATTATTATTATCGTAATAACTCCTATGTTTGTCCTTATTCCTATTTTATCATCGTATTAACTCTTATTTTTATCCTTATTACTGTTATTATTATCGTAATAACTCTTATTTTTATCCTTATTTCTATTATTATTATCATTATAACCATTATTTTCAGCCTTATTCCTATTTTTATTATGTAATAACTCTTATTTTTATCCTTATTACTATTATTATTATCGTAATAACTCCTATTTTTATCCTTATTCCTATTTTTATTATCGTAATAACTTTTATTTTTATCCTTATTTCTATTATTATTATCGTAATAACTCTTATTTTTATCCTTATAACTATTATTATTATCGTAATAACTCCTATTTTTATCCTTATTCCCATTTTTATTATCGTAATAACTTTTATTTTTATCCTTATTTCTATTATTATTATCGTAATAACTCTTATTTTTATCCTTATAACTATTATTATTATCGCAATAACTCTTATTTTTGTCCTTATTCGTATTTTATCATCGTATTAACTCTTACTTTTATCCTTATTACTATTATTATTATCGTAAAAACTCTTATTTTTATTATTATTGCTATTATTATTATCGTAATAACTTTTATTTTTATCCTTATTTCTATTATTATTATCATTTAAACCATTATTTTCAGCCCTATTCCTATTTTTATTATGTAATAACTCTTATTTTTATCCTTATTACTATTATTATTATCGTAATAACTCCTATCTGTATCCTTATTTCTATTATTATTATCAGTTAAACCATTATTTTCATCCTTATTCCTATTTTTATTATGTAATAACTCTTATTTTTATCCTTATGACTATTATTATTATCGTAATAACTCCTATGTTTGTCCTTATTCCTATTTTATCGTCGTATTAACTCTTACTTTTATCCTTATTACTATTATTATTATCGTAATAACTCTTATTTTTATCCTTATAACTATTATTATTATCGTAATAACTCTTATTTTTATCCTTATTTCTATTATTATTATCATTTAAACCATTATTTCCAGCCTTATTCCTATTTTTATTATGTAATAACTCTTATTTTTATCCTTATTACTATTATTATTACCGTAATAACTCTTATTTTTATCCTTATAACTATTTTTATTATCGTAATAACTCCTATGTTTGTCCTTATTCCTATTTTATCATCGTATTAACTCTTACTTTTATCCTTATTACTATTATTATTATCGTAATAACTTTTATTTTTATCCTTATTTCTATTATTATTATCATTTAAACCATTATTTTCAGCCCTATTCATATTTTTATTAAGTAATAACTCTTATTTTTATCCTTATTACTATTATTATTATCGTAATAACTCTTATTTTTATCCTTATTTCTATTATTATTATCATTTAAACCATTGTTTTCATCCTTATTCCTATTTTTGTTATGTAATAACTCTTATTTTTATCCTTATTACTATTATTATTATCGTAATAGCTCTTATTTTTATCCGTATTTCTATTATTATTATCATTTAAACCATTATTTTCAGCCTTATTCCTATTTTTATTATGTAATAACTCTTATTTTTATCCTTATTACTATTATTATTATCGTAATAACTCTTATTTTTTACCTTATTTCTATTATTATTATCATTATAACCATTATTTCCAGCCTTATTCCTATTTTTATTATGTAATAACTCTTATTTTTATCCATATTACTATTATTATTACCGTAATAACTCTTATTTTTATCCTTATAACTATTTTTATTATCGCAATAACTCCTATGTTTGTCCTTATTCCTATTTTATCATCGTATTAACTCTTACTTTTATCCTTATTACTATTATTATTACCGTAATAACTCTTATTTTTACCCTTATAACTATTATTATTATCGTAATAACGCTTATTTTCATCCTTATTCCTATTTTTATTATGTAATAACTCTTATTTTTATCGTTATAACTATTATTATTATCGTAATAACTCTTATGTTTGTCCTTATTCCTATTTTATCATCGTATTAACTCTTACTTTTATCCTCATTACCATTATTATTATCGTAACAACTCTTATTTTTATCCTTATTACTATTATTATCATCGTATTAACTCTTACTTTTATCCACATTACTATTATTATTATCGTAATATCTCTTATTTTTATCCTTCTAACTATTATTATTATCGTAATAACTCTTATTTTTGTCCTTATTCCTATTTTATCATCGTATTAACTCTTACTTTTATCATTATTACTATTATTATTATCGTAATAACTCTTATTTTTATCCTTATAACTATTATTATTATCGTAATAACTCTTATGTTTGTCCTTATTCCTATTTTATCATCCTATTAACTCTTACTTTTATCCTTATTACTATTATTATTATCGTAATAACTCTTATTTTTATCCTTATAACTATTATTATTATCGTAATAACTCTTATTTTTATCCTTATAACTATTATTATTATCGTAATAACTCTTATTCTTGTCCTTATTCCTTTTGTATCGTCGTATTAACTCTTACTTTTATCCTTATTACTATTATTATTATCGTAATAACTCTTATTTTTATCCTTATTTCTGTTATTGTTATCATTATAACTATTACTTTCAGCCATATTCCTATATTTATTATGTAATAACTCTTATTTTTATCCTTATTTCTATTATTATTATCATTATAACTATTACTTTCAGCCATATTCCTATTTTTATTATGTAATAACTCTTATTTTTATCCTTAATCCTATTATTATTATCGTAATAACTCCTATTTTTATCCTTATTACTATTATTATTATCGTAATAACTCTTATGTTTGTGCGTATTCCTATTTTATCATCCTATTAACTCTTACTTTTATCCTTATTACTATTATTATTATCGTAATAACTCTTATTTTTATCCTTATAACTGTTATTATTATCGTAATAACTCTTATTCTTGTCCTTATTCATATTTTATCATCGTATTCACTCTTACTTTTATCCTTATTACTATTATTATTATGGTAATAACTCTTATTTTTATTCTTGTTTCTGTTATTATCATCATTATAACTATTACTTTCAGCCATATTCCTATTTTTATTATGTAATAACTGTTATTTTTATCCTTATTTCTATTATTATTATCGTTATAACTCTTATTTCTCACCTTATGATTACTATTATTATCGTAATAACCCTTATTTTTATCCTTATAACTATTATTATTATCGTAATAACTCTCATTTTTGTCCTTATTCCTATTTTATCAACGTATTAACACTTACTTTTATCCTCATTACTATTATTATTATCGTAATAACTCCTATTTTTATCCTTATTACTATTATTATTATCGTAATAACTATTATTTTTGTCCTCATTCCTATTTTATCATTCGTATTAACTCTTATTTTTGTCCTTATTCCTATTTTATCATCGTATTAACTCTTACTTTTATCCTTATTACTATTATTATTATCGTAATAACTCTTATTTTTATCCTTACAGCTATTATTATTATCATTATAACTATTATTTTCAGCCATATTCCTATTTTTATTATGTAATAACTGTTATTTTTATCCTTATTTCTATTATTATTATCGTAATAACTCTTATTTTTATCCTTATAAATATTATTATTATCGTAATAACTGTTATTTTTATCCTTATAACTATTATTATTATCGTAATAACTCTTATTTTTGTCCTTATTCCTATTTTATCATTCGTATTAACTCTTATTTTTGTCCTTATTCCTATTTTATCATCGTATTAACTCTTACTTTTATCCATATTACTATTATTATTATCGTAATAACTCTTATTTTTATCCTTATTAATAGTAATAATAATAGTATTATTATCGTAATAACTCTTATTTTTATCCTTATTAATAGTAATAATAATAGTATTATTATCGTAATAACTCTTATTTTTATGCTTATTTCTGTTACTGTTATCATTACAACTATTACTTTCAGCCATATTCGTATTTTTATTATGTAATAACTCTTATTTTTATCCATATTACTATTATTATTATCGTTATAACTATTATTTTCAGCCCTATTCCTATTCTTATTATGTAATAACTCTTATTTTTATCCTTATTTCTATTATTATTGTGATTGTATCTATTACTTTCAGCCATATTCCTATTTTTATTATGTAATGACTCTTATTTTTATCCTTATTTCTATTATTATTATCGTAATAACTCTCATTTTTGACCTTATTCCTATTTTATCATCGTATTAACTCTTACTTTTATCCTCATTACCATTATTAGTATCGTAATAACTCTTATTTTTATCCTTATTACTATTATTATTATCGTAATAACTCTTATTTTTATCCTTATTACTATTATTATTATCGTAATAACTCTTATTTTTATCCTTATTAATAGTAATAATAATAGTATTATTATCGTAATAACTCTTATTTTTATCCTTATTACTATTATTATTATCGTAATAACTCTTATTTTTATCCTTATTAATAGTAATAATAATAGTATTATTATCGTAATAACTCATATTTTTATCCTTATTTCTATCATTATTATCATTATAACTATTACTTTCAGCAATATTCCTATTTTTATTATGTAATAACACTTATTTTTATCCTTATTTCTATTATTATTATCATTATAACTATTACTTTCAGCCATATTCCTATTTTTATTATGTAATAACTCTTATTTTTATCCTTAATCCTATTATTATTATCGTAATAACTCCTATTTTTATCCTTATTACTATTATTATTATCGTAATAACTCTTATGTTTGTGGGTATTCCTATTTTATCATCCTATTAACTCTTACTTTTATCCTTATTACTATTATTATTATCGTAATAACTCTTATTTTTATCCTTATTAATAGTAATAATAATAGTATTATTATCGTAATAACTCTTATTTTTATCCTTATTTCTGTTATTATTATCATTATAACTATTACTTTCAGCCATATTCGTATTTTTATTATGTAATAACTCTTATTTTTATCCATATTTCTATTATTATTATCGTAATAACTGTTATTTTTATCCTTATAACTATTATTATTATCGTAATAACTCTTATTTTTGTCCTTATTGCTATTATTATTATGATTATAACTATTACTTTTAGCCATATTCCTATTTTTATTATGTAATAACTCTTATTTTTATCCTTATTTCTATTATTATTATCGTAATATCTCTTATTTTTATCCTTATAACTATTATCATTATCGTAATAACTCTTATTTTTGTCCTTATTCCTATTTTATCATCGTATTAACTCTTACTTTTATCATTATTACTATTATTATTATCGTAATAACTCTTATTTTTATCCATATAACTATTATTATTATCGTCATAACTCTCATTTTTGTCCTTATTCCTATTTTATCATCGTATTAACTCTTACTTTTATCCTCATTACTATTATTATTATCGTAATAACTCCTATTTTTATCCTTATTACTATTATTATTATCGTAATAACTCCTATTTTTATCCTTATTTCTATTATTATTATCGTAACAACTCCTATTTTTATCCTTATTACTATTATTATTATCGTAATAACTCTTATGTTTGTGCGTATTCCTATTTTATCATCCTATTAACTCTTACTTTTATCCTTATTACTATTATTATTATCGTAATAACTCTTATTTTTATCCTTATAACTGTTATTATTATCGTAATAACTCTTATTCTTGTCCTTATTCCTATTTTATCATCGTATTCACTCTTACTTTTATCCTTATTACTATTATTATTATGGTAATAACTCTTATTTTTATTCTTGTTTCTGTTATTATCATCATTATAACTATTACTTTCAGCCATATTCCTATTTTTATTATGTAATAACTGTTATTTTTATCCTTATTTCTATTATTATTATCGTTATAACTCTTATTTCTCACCTTATGATTACTATTATTATCGTAATAACCCTTATTTTTATCCTTATAACTATTATTATTATCGTAATAACTCTCATTTTTGTCCTTATTCCTATTTTATCAACGTATTAACACTTACTTTTATCCTCATTACTATTATTATTATCGTAATAACTCCTATTTTTATCCTTATTACTATTATTATTATCGTAATAACTATTATTTTTGTCCTCATTCCTATTTTATCATTCGTATTAACTCTTATTTTTGTCCTTATTCCTATTTTATCATCGTATTAACTCTTACTTTTATCCTTATTACTATTATTATTATCGTAATAACTCTTATTTTTATCCTTACAGCTATTATTATTATCATTATAACTATTATTTTCAGCCATATTCCTATTTTTATTATGTAATAACTGTTATTTTTATCCTTATTTCTATTATTATTATCGTAATAACTCTTATTTTTATCCTTATAAATATTATTATTATCGTAATAACTGTTATTTTTATCCTTATAACTATTATTATTATCGTAATAACTCTTATTTTTGTCCTTATTCCTATTTTATCATTCGTATTAACTCTTATTTTTGTCCTTATTCCTATTTTATCATCGTATTAACTCTTACTTTTATCCATATTACTATTATTATTATCGTAATAACTCTTATTTTTATCCTTATTAATAGTAATAATAATAGTATTATTATCGTAATAACTCTTATTTTTATCCTTATTAATAGTAATAATAATAGTATTATTATCGTAATAACTCTTATTTTTATGCTTATTTCTGTTACTGTTATCATTACAACTATTACTTTCAGCCATATTCGTATTTTTATTATGTAATAACTCTTATTTTTATCCATATTACTATTATTATTATCGTTATAACTATTATTTTCAGCCCTATTCCTATTCTTATTATGTAATAACTCTTATTTTTATCCTTATTTCTATTATTATTGTGATTGTATCTATTACTTTCAGCCATATTCCTATTTTTATTATGTAATGACTCTTATTTTTATCCTTATTTCTATTATTATTATCGTAATAACTCTCATTTTTGACCTTATTCCTATTTTATCATCGTATTAACTCTTACTTTTATCCTCATTACCATTATTAGTATCGTAATAACTCTTATTTTTATCCTTATTACTATTATTATTATCGTAATAACTCTTATTTTTATCCTTATTACTATTATTATTATCGTAATAACTCTTATTTTTATCCTTATTAATAGTAATAATAATAGTATTATTATCGTAATAACTCTTATTTTTATCCTTATTACTATTATTATTATCGTAATAACTGTTATTTTTATCCTTATAACTATTATTATTATCGTAATAACTCTTATTTTTGTCCTTATTCCTATTTTATCATTCGTATTAACTCTTATTTTTGTCCTTATTCCTATTTTATCATCGTATTAACTCTTACTTTTATCCATATTACTATTATTATTATCGTAATAACTCTTATTTTTATCCTTATTAATAGTAATAATAATAGTATTATTATCGTAATAACTCTTATTTTTATCCTTATTAATAGTAATAATAATAGTATTATTATCGTAATAACTCTTATTTTTATGCTTATTTCTGTTACTGTTATCATTACAACTATTACTTTCAGCCATATTCGTATTTTTATTATGTAATAACTCTTATTTTTATCCATATTACTATTATTATTATCGTTATAACTATTATTTTCAGCCCTATTCCTATTCTTATTATGTAATAACTCTTATTTTTATCCTTATTTCTATTATTATTGTGATTGTATCTATTACTTTCAGCCATATTCCTATTTTTATTATGTAATGACTCTTATTTTTATCCTTATTTCTATTATTATTATCGTAATAACTCTCATTTTTGACCTTATTCCTATTTTATCATCGTATTAACTCTTACTTTTATCCTCATTACCATTATTAGTATCGTAATAACTCTTATTTTTATCCTTATTACTATTATTATTATCGTAATAACTCTTATTTTTATCCTTATTACTATTATTATTATCGTAATAACTCTTATTTTTATCCTTATTAATAGTAATAATAATAGTATTATTATCGTAATAACTCTTATTTTTATCCTTATTACTATTATTATTATCGTAATAACTCTTATTTTTATCCTTATTAATAGTAATAATAATAGTATTATTATCGTAATAACTCATATTTTTATCCTTATTTCTATCATTATTATCATTATAACTATTACTTTCAGCAATATTCCTATTTTTATTATGTAATAACACTTATTTTTATCCTTATTTCTATTATTATTATCATTATAACTATTACTTTCAGCCATATTCCTATTTTTATTATGTAATAACTCTTATTTTTATCCTTAATCCTATTATTATTATCGTAATAACTCCTATTTTTATCCTTATTACTATTATTATTATCGTAATAACTCTTATGTTTGTGGGTATTCCTATTTTATCATCCTATTAACTCTTACTTTTATCCTTATTACTATTATTATTATCGTAATAACTCTTATTTTTATCCTTATTAATAGTAATAATAATAGTATTATTATCGTAATAACTCTTATTTTTATCCTTATTTCTGTTATTATTATCATTATAACTATTACTTTCAGCCATATTCGTATTTTTATTATGTAATAACTCTTATTTTTATCCATATTTCTATTATTATTATCGTAATAACTGTTATTTTTATCCTTATAACTATTATTATTATCGTAATAACTCTTATTTTTGTCCTTATTGCTATTATTATTATGATTATAACTATTACTTTTAGCCATATTCCTATTTTTATTATGTAATAACTCTTATTTTTATCCTTATTTCTATTATTATTATCGTAATATCTCTTATTTTTATCCTTATAACTATTATCATTATCGTAATAACTCTTATTTTTGTCCTTATTCCTATTTTATCATCGTATTAACTCTTACTTTTATCATTATTACTATTATTATTATCGTAATAACTCCTATTTTTATCCTTATTACTATTATTATTATCGTAATAACTCCTATTTTTATCCTTATTTCTATTATTATTATCGTAACAACTCCTATTTTTATCCTTATTACTATTATTATTATCGTAATAACTATTATTTTTATAACTATTATTTATCCTTATTACTATTATTATTATCGTTATAACTATTCTTTTCAGCCCTATTCCTATTCTTATTATGTAATAACTCTTATTTTTATCCTTATTTCTATTATTATTGTGATTATATCTATTACTTTCAGCCATATTCCTGTTTTTATTATGTAATGACTCTTATTTTTATCCTTATTTCTATTATTATTATCGTAATAACTCTCATTTTTGTCCTTATTCCTATTTTATCATCATATTAACTCTTACTTTTATCCTCATTACCATTATTAGTATCGTAATAACTCTTATTTTTATCCTTATTACTATTATTATTATCGTAATAACTCTTATTTTTATCCTTATTAATAGTAATAATAATAGTATTATTATCGTAATAACTCTTATTTTTATCCTTATTTCTGTTATTATTATCATTATAACTATTACTTTCAGCCATATTCCTATATTTATTATGTAATAACTCTTATTTTTATCCTTATTTCTATTATTATTATCATTATAACTATTACTTTCAGCCATATTCCTATTTTAATTATGTAATAACTCTTATTTTTATCCTTATTTCTATTATTATTATCGTAGTAACACTTATTCTTATCCTTATAACTATTATTATCGTAATAACTCTTATTTTTATCCTTATAACTGTTATTATTATCGTAATAACTCTTATTCTTGTCCTTATTCCTATTTTATCATCGTATTCACTCTTACTTTTATCCTTATTACTATTATTATTATGGTAATAACTCTTATTTTTATTCTTGTTTCTGTTATTATCATCATTATAACTATTACTTTCAGCCATATTCCTATTTTTATTATGTAATAACTGTTATTTTTATCCTTATTTCTATTATTATTATCGTTATAACTCTTATTTCTCACCTTATGATTACTATTATTATCGTAATAACCCTTATTTTTATCCTTATAACTATTATTATTATCGTAATAACTCTCATTTTTGTCCTTATTCCTATTTTATCAACGTATTAACACTTACTTTTATCCTCATTACTATTATTATTATCGTAATAACTCCTATTTTTATCCTTATTACTATTATTATTATCGTAATAACTATTATTTTTGTCCTCATTCCTATTTTATCATTCGTATTAACTCTTATTTTTGTCCTTATTCCTATTTTATCATCGTATTAACTCTTACTTTTATCCTTATTACTATTATTATTATCGTAATAACTCTTATTTTTATCCTTACAGCTATTATTATTATCATTATAACTATTATTTTCAGCCATATTCCTATTTTTATTATGTAATAACTGTTATTTTTATCCTTATTTCTATTATTATTATCGTAATAACTCTTATTTTTATCCTTATAAATATTATTATTATCGTAATAACTGTTATTTTTATCCTTATAACTATTATTATTATCGTAATAACTCTTATTTTTGTCCTTATTCCTATTTTATCATTCGTATTAACTCTTATTTTTGTCCTTATTCCTATTTTATCATCGTATTAACTCTTACTTTTATCCATATTACTATTATTATTATCGTAATAACTCTTATTTTTATCCTTATTAATAGTAATAATAATAGTATTATTATCGTAATAACTCTTATTTTTATCCTTATTAATAGTAATAATAATAGTATTATTATCGTAATAACTCTTATTTTTATGCTTATTTCTGTTACTGTTATCATTACAACTATTACTTTCAGCCATATTCGTATTTTTATTATGTAATAACTCTTATTTTTATCCATATTACTATTATTATTAACGTTATAACTATTATTTTCAGCCCTATTCCTATTCTTATTATGTAATAACTCTTATTTTTATCCTTATTTCTATTATTATTGTGATTGTATCTATTACTTTCAGCCATATTCCTATTTTTATTATGTAATGACTCTTATTTTTATCCTTATTTCTATTATTATTATCGTAATAACTCTCATTTTTGACCTTATTCCTATTTTATCATCGTATTAACTCTTACTTTTATCCTCATTACCATTATTAGTATCGTAATAACTCTTATTTTTATCCTTATTACTATTATTATTATCGTAATAACTCTTATTTTTATCCTTATTAATAGTAATAATAATAGTATTATTATCGTAATAACTCTTATTTTTATCCTTATTACTATTATTATTATCGTAATAACTCTTATTTTTATCCTTATTAATAGTAATAATAATAGTATTATTATCGTAATAACTCATATTTTTATCCTTATTTCTATCATTATTATCATTATAACTATTACTTTCAGCAATATTCCTATTTTTATTATGTAATAACACTTATTTTTATCCTTATTTCTATTATTATTATCATTATAACTATTACTTTCAGCCATATTCCTATTTTTATTATGTAATAACTCTTATTTTTATCCTTAATCCTATTATTATTATCGTAATAACTCCTATTTTTATCCTTATTACTATTATTATTATCGTAATAACTCTTATGTTTGTGGGTATTCCTATTTTATCATCCTATTAACTCTTACTTTTATCCTTATTACTATTATTATTATCGTAATAACTCTTATTTTTATCCTTATTAATAGTAATAATAATAGTATTATTATCGTAATAACTCTTATTTTTATCCTTATTTCTGTTATTATTATCATTATAACTATTACTTTCAGCCATATTCGTATTTTTATTATGTAATAACTCCTATTTTTATCCTTATTTCTATTATTATTATCGTAACAACTCCTATTTTTATCCTTATTACTATTATTATTATCGTAATAACTATTATTTTTATAACTATTATTTATCCTTATTACTATTATTATTATCGTTATAACTATTCTTTTCAGCCCTATTCCTATTCTTATTATGTAATAACTCTTATTTTTATCCTTATTTCTATTATTATTGTGATTATATCTATTACTTTCAGCCATATTCCTGTTTTTATTATGTAATGACTCTTATTTTTATCCTTATTTCTATTATTATTATCGTAATAACTCTCATTTTTGTCCTTATTCCTATTTTATCATCATATTAACTCTTACTTTTATCCTCATTACCATTATTAGTATCGTAATAACTCTTATTTTTATCCTTATTACTATTATTATTATCGCAATAACTCTTATTTTTATCCTTATTAATAGTAATAATAATAGTATTATTATCGTAATAACTCTTATTTTTATCCTTATTTCTGTTATTATTATCATTATAACTATTACTTTCAGCCATATTCCTATATTTATTATGTAATAACTCTTATTTTTATCCTTATTTCTATTATTATTATCATTATAACTATTACTTTCAGCCATATTCCTATTTTAATTATGTAATAACTCTTATTTTTATCCTTATAACTATTATTATTATCGTAATAACTCTTATTTTTGTTCATATTCCTGCTTTATCATCGTATTAACTCTTACTTTTATCCTTATTACTATTATTATTATCGTAATAACTCTTATTTTTATCCTTATTCCTAGTTTATCATCGTATTAACTCTTACCTTTATCCTTATTACTATTATTATTATCGTAATAACTCTTATTTTTACCCTTATTACTGTTATTATTATGATTATAACTATTACTTTCAGCCATATTCCTATTTTTATTATGTAATAACTCTTATTTTTATCCTTATTTATATTATTATTATCGTAGTATCTCTTATTTTTATCCATTTAACTATTATTACTATCGTAATAACTCTTATTTTTATCCTTATAACTATTATTATTATCGTAATAACACTTATTTTTATCCTTATAACTATTATCATTATCGTAATAACTCTTATTTTTGTCCTTATTCCTATTTTATCATCGTATTAACTCTTACCTTTATCATTATTACTATTATTCTTATCGTAATAACTCTTATTTTTATCCTTATAACTATTATTATTATCGTAATAACTCTTATTCTTGTCCTTATTCCTATTTTATCATCGTATTCACTCTTACTTTTATCCTTATTACTATTATTATTATGGTAATAACTCTTATTTTTATTCTTGTTTCTGTTATTATCATCATTATAACTATTACTTTCAGCCATATTCCTATTTTTATTATGTAATGACTGTTATTTTTATCCTTATTTCTATTATTATTATCGTAATAACTCTTATTTTTGTCCTTATTCCTATTTTATCATTCGTATTAACTCTTATTTTTGTCCTTATTCCTATTTTATCATCGTATTAACTCTTACTTTTATCCATATTACTATTATTATTATCGTAATAACTCTTATTTTTATCCTTATTAATAGTAATAATAATAGTATTATTATCGTAATAACTCTTATTTTTATGCTTATTTCTGTTACTGTTATCATTACAACTATTACTTTCAGCCATATTCGTATTTTTATTATGTAATAACTCTTATTTTTATCCTTATTTCTATTATTATTATCATTATAACTATTACTTTCAGCCATATTCCTATTTTTATTATGTAATAACACTTATTTTTATCCTTATTTCTATTATTATTATCATTATAACTATTACTTTCAGCCATATTCCTATTTTTATTATGTAATAACTCTTATTTTTATCCTTAATCCTATTATTATTATCGTAATAACTCCTATTTTTATCCTTATTACTATTATTATTATCGTAATAACTCTTATGTTTGTGCGTATTCCTATTTTATCATCCTATTAACTCTTACTTTTATCCTTATTACTATTATTATTATCGTAATAACTCTTATTTTTATCCTTATAACTGTTATTATTATCGTAATAACTCTTATTCTTGTCCTTATTCCTATTTTATCATCGTATTCACTCTTACTTTTATCCTTATTACTATTATTATTATGGTAATAACTCTTATTTTTATTCTTGTTTCTGTTATTATCATCATTATAACTATTACTTTCAGCCATATTCCTATTTTTATTATGTAATAACTGTTATTTTTATCCTTATTTCTATTATTATTATCGTTATAACTCTTATTTCTCACCTTATGATTACTATTATTATCGTAATAACCCTTATTTTTATCCTTATAACTATTATTATTATCGTAATAACTCTCATTTTTGTCCTTATTCCTATTTTATCAACGTATTAACACTTACTTTTATCCTCATTACTATTATTATTATCGTAATAACTCCTATTTTTATCCTTATTACTATTATTATTATCGTAATAACTATTATTTTTGTCCTCATTCCTATTTTATCATTCGTATTAACTCTTATTTTTGTCCTTATTCCTATTTTATCATCGTATTAACTCTTACTTTTATCCTTATTACTATTATTATTATCGTAATAACTCTTATTTTTATCCTTACAGCTATTATTATTATCATTATAACTATTATTTTCAGCCATATTCCTATTTTTATTATGTAATAACTGTTATTTTTATCCTTATTTCTATTATTATTATCGTAATAACTCTTATTTTTATCCTTATAAATATTATTATTATCGTAATAACTGTTATTTTTATCCTTATAACTATTATTATTATCGTAATAACTCTTATTTTTGTCCTTATTCCTATTTTATCATTCGTATTAACTCTTATTTTTGTCCTTATTCCTATTTTATCATCGTATTAACTCTTACTTTTATCCATATTACTATTATTATTATCGTAATAACTCTTATTTTTATCCTTATTAATAGTAATAATAATAGTATTATTATCGTAATAACTCTTATTTTTATCCTTATTAATAGTAATAATAATAGTATTATTATCGTAATATCTCTTATTTTTATCCTTATTTCTATTATTATTATCGTAATAACTCTCATTTTTGTCCTTATTCCTATTTTATCATCATATTAACTCTTACTTTTATCCTCATTACCATTATTAGTATCGTAATAACTCTTATTTTTATCCTCATTACTATTATTATTATCGTAATAACTCTTATTTTTATCCTTATTAATAGTAATAATAATAGTATTATTATCGTAATAACTCTTATTTTTATCCTTATTTCTGTTATTATTATCATTATAACTATTACTTTCAGCCATATTCCTATATTTATTATGTAATAACTCTTATTTTTATCCTTATTTCTATTATTATTATCATTATAACTATTACTTTCAGCCATAGTCCTATTTTAATTATGTAATAACTCTTATTTTTATCCTTATTTCTATTATTATTATCGTAGTAACACTTATTTTTATCCTTATAACTATTATTATCGTAATAACTCTTATTTTTATCCTTATAACTGTTATTATTATCGTAATAACTCTTATTCTTGTCCTTATTCCTATTTTATCATCGTATTCACTCTTACTTTTATCCTTATTACTATTATTATTATGGTAATAACTCTTATTTTTATTCTTGTTTCTGTTATTATTATCATTATAACTATTACTTTCAGCCATATTCCTATTTTTAATATGTAATAACTCTTATTTTTATCCTTATTTCTATTATTATTATCGTTATAACTCTTATTTCTATCCTTATGATTATTATTATTATCGTAATAACGCTTATTTTTATCCTTATAACTATTATTATTATCGTAATAACTCTCATTTTTGTCCTTATTCCTATTTTATCATCGTATTAACACTTACTTTTATCCTCATTACTATTACTATTATCGTAATAACTCCTATTTTTATCCTTATTACTATTATTATTATCGTAATAACTATTATTTTTATCCTTTTTACTATTATTATTATCGTAATAACTCTTATTTTTATGCTTATGTCTGTTATTGTTATCATTACAACTATTACTTTCAGCCATATTCCTATTTTTATTATGTAATAACTCTTATTTTTATCCTTATTTCTATTATTATTATCGTAATAACTCTTATTTTTATCCTTATAACTATTATTATTATCGTAATAACTCTTATTTTTGTTCATATTCCTACTTTATCATCGTATTAACTCTTACTTTTATCCTTATTACTATTATTATTATCGTAATAACTCTTATTTTTATCCTTATTCCTAGTTTATCATCGTATTAACTCTTACCTTTATCCTTATTACTATTATTATTATCGTAATAACTCTTATTTTTACCCTTATTACTATTATTATTATGATTATAACTATTACTTTCAGCCATATTCCTATTTTTATTATGTAATAACTCTTATTTTTGTCCTTATTTATATTATTATTATCGTAGTATCTCTTATTTTTATCCATTTAACTATTATTACTATCGTAATAACTCTTATTTTTATCCTTATAACTATTATTATTATCGTAATAACTCTTATTTTTATCCTTATAACTATTATTATTATCGTTATAACTCTCATTTTTGTCCTTATTCCTATTTTATCATCGTATTAACTCTTACTTTTATCCTCATTACCATTATTATTATCGTAATAACTCTTATTTTTATCCTTATTACTATTATTATTATCGTAATAACTCTTATTTTTATCCTTATTTCTATTATTATTATGATTATAACTATTACTTTCAGCCATATTCCTATATTTATTATGTATTAACTCTTATTTTTATCCTTATTTCTATTATTATTATCATTATAACCATTATTTTCAGCCTTATTCCTATTTTTGTTATGTAATAACTGTTATTTTTATCCTTATTCCTATTTTATCATCGTATTAACTCTTACTTTTATCCTTATTACTATTATTATTATCGTAATAACTCATATTTTTATCCTTATTTCTATTGTTATTATCGTAATAACTCTTATTTTTATCCTTATTTCTATTATTATTATCGTAGTAACTCTTATTTTTATCCTTATAACTATTATTATTATCGTAATAACTCTTATTTTTATCCTTATAACTATTATTATTATCGTAATAACTCTTATTCTTGTCCTTATTCCTTCTGTATCATCGTATTAACTCTTACTTTTATCCTTATTACTATTATTATTATCGTAATAACTATTATTTTTATCCTTTTTACTATTATTATTATCGTATTAACTCTTACTTTTATCCTCATTACCATTATTAGTATCGTAATAACTCTTATTTTTATCCTTATTTCTATTATTATTATCGTAATAACTCTCATTTTTGTCCTTATTCCTATTTTATCATCGTATTAACTCTTACTTTTATCCTCATTACTATTATTATTATCGTAACAACTCCTATTTTTATCCTTATTACTATTATTATTATCGTAATAACTATTATTTTTATAACTATTATTTATCCTTATTACTATTATTATTATCGTTATAACTATTCTTTTCAGCCCTATTCCTATTCTTATTATGTAATAACTCTTATTTTTATCCTTATTTCTATTATTATTGTGATTATATCTATTACTTTCAGCCATATTCCTATTTTTATTATGTAATGACTCTTATTTTTATCCTTATTTCTATTATTATTATCGTAATAACTCTCATTTTTGTCCTTATTCCTATTTTATCATCATATTAACTCTTACTTTTATCCTCATTACCATTATTAGTATCGTAATAACTCTTATTTTTATCCTTATTACTATTATTATTATCGTAATAACTCTTATTTTTATCCTTATTAATAGTAATAATAATAGTATTATTATCGTAATAACTCTTATTTTTATCCTTATTTCTGTTATTATTATCATTATAACTATTACTTTCAGCCATATTCCTATATTTATTATGTAATAACTCTTATTTTTATCCTTATTTCTATTATTATTATCATTATAACTATTACTTTCAGCCATATTCCTATTTTAATTATGTAATAACTCTTATTTTTATCCTTATTTCTATTATTATTATCGTATTAACTCTTACTTTTATCCTCATTACCATTATTAGTATCGTAATAACTCTTATTTTTATCCTTATTTCTATTATTATTATCGTAATAACTCTCATTTTTGTCCTTATTCCTATTTTATCATCGTATTAACTCTTACTTTTATCCTCATTACTATTATTATTATCGTAACAACTCCTATTTTTATCCTTATTACTATTATTATTATCGTAATAACTCATATTTTTATCCTTATTTCTATTATTATTATCGTAATAACTCTTATTTTTATCCTTATTTCTATTATTATTATCGTAGTAACTCTTATTTTTATCCTTATAACTATTATTATTATCGTAATAACTCTTATTTTTATCCTTATAACTATTATTATTATCGTAATAACTCTTATTCTTGTCCTTATTCCTTCTGTATCATCGTATTAACTCTTACTTTTATCCTTATTACTATTATTATTATCGTAATAACTATTATTTTTATCCTTTTTACTATTATTATTATCGTATTAACTCTTACTTTTATCCTCATTACCATTATTAGTATCGTAATAACTCTTATTTTTATCCTTATTTCTATTATTATTATCGTAATAACTCTCATTTTTGTCCTTATTCCTATTTTATCATCGTATTAACTCTTACTTTTATCCTCATTACTATTATTATTATCGTAACAACTCCTATTTTTATCCTTATTACTATTATTATTATCGTAATAACTATTATTTTTATAACTATTATTTATCCTTATTACTATTATTATTATCGTTATAACTATTCTTTTCAGCCCTATTCCTATTCTTATTATGTAATAACTCTTATTTTTATCCTTATTTCTATTATTATTGTGATTATATCTATTACTTTCAGCCATATTCCTATTTTTATTATGTAATGACTCTTATTTTTATCCTTATTTCTATTATTATTATCGTAATAACTCTCATTTTTGTCCTTCTTCCTATTTTATCATCATATTAACTCTTACTTTTATCCTCATTACCATTATTAGTATCGTAATAACTCTTATTTTTATCCTTATTACTATTATTATTATCGTAATAACTCTTATTTTTATCCTTATTAATAGTAATAATAATAGTATTATTATCGTAATAACTCTTATTTTTATCCTTATTTCTGTTATTATTATCATTATAACTATTACTTTCAGCCATATTCCTATATTTATTATGTAATAACTCTTATTTTTATCCTTATTTCTATTATTATTATCATTATAACTATTACTTTCAGCCATATTCCTATTTTAATTATGTAATAACTCTTATTTTTATCCTTATTTCTATTATTATTATCGTAGTAACACTTATTTTTATCCTTATAACTATTATTATCGTAATAACTCTTATTTTTATCCTTATAACTATTATTATTATCGTAATAACGCTCATTTTTGTCCTTATTCCTATTTTATCATCGTATTAACACTTACTTTTATCCTCATTACTATTACTATTATCGTAATAACTCCTATTTTTATCCTTATTACTATTATTATTATCGTAATAACTATTATTTTTATCCTTTTTACTATTATTATTATCGTAATAACTCTTATTTTTATGCTTATGTCTGTTATTGTTATCATTACAACTATTACTTTCAGCCATATTCCTATTTTTATTATGTAATAACTCTTATTTTTATCCTTATTTCTATTATTATTATCGTAATAACTCTTATTTTTATCCTTCTAACTATTATTATTATCGTAATAACTCTTATTTTTGTTCATATTCCTACTTTATCATCGTATTAACTCTTACTTTTATCCTTATTACTATTATTATTATCGTAATAACTCTTATTTTTATCCTTATTCCTAGTTTATCATCGTATTAACTCTTACCTTTATCCTTATTACTATTATTATTATCGTAATAACTCTTATTTTTACCCTTATTACTATTATTATTATAATTATAACTATTACTTTCAGCCATATTCCTATTTTTATTATGTAATAACTCTTATTTTTATCCTTATTTATATTATTATTATCGTAGTATCTCTTATTTTTATCCATTTAACTATTATTACTATCGTAATAACTCTTATTTTTATCCTTATAACTATTATTATTATCGTAATAACTCTTATTTTTATCCTTATAACTATTATCATTATCGTAATAACTCTTATTTTTGTCCTTATTCCTATTTTATCATCGCATTAACTCTTACCTTTATCATTATTACTATTATTATTATCGTAATAACTCTTATTTTTATCCTTATAACTATTATTATTATCGTTATAACTCTCATTTTTGTCCTTATTCCTATTTTATCATCGTATTAACTCTTACTCTTATCCTCATTACCATTATTATTATCGTAATAACTCTTATTTTTATCCTTATTACTATTATTATTATCGTAATAACTCTTATTTTTATCCTTATTTCTATTATTATTATGATTATAACTATTACTTTCAGCCATATTCCTATATTTATTATGTATTAACTCTTATTTTTATCCTTATTTCTATTATTATTATCATTATAACCATTATTTTCAGCCTTATTCCTATTTTTATTATGTAATAACTCTTATTTTTATCATTATTACTATTATTATTATCGTAATAACTCTTATTTTTATCCTTATAGCTATTATTATTATCATTATAACTATTATTTCCAGCCATATTCCTATTTTTGTTATGTAATAACTGTTATTTTTATCCTTATTCCTATTTTATCATCGTATTAACTCTTACTTTTATCCTTATTACTATTATTATTATCGTAATAACTCTTATTTTTATCCTTATTTCTGTTATTGTTATCATTATAACTATTACTTTCAGCCATATTCCTATTTTTATCCTTATGTAATTCCTATTTTTATCCTTATGTAATAATTATATGTAACAACTCTTATTTTTATGCATATTTCTATTATTATTATCGTAATAACTCTTTTTTTATCCGTATAACTATTATTATTATCGTTATAACTATTACTTTCAGCCATATTCCTTTTTTTATTATGTAATAACGCTTATTTTTATCCTTATTTCTATTATTATTATCGTAATAACTCTTATTTTTATCCTTATAACTATTATCATTATCGTAATAACTCTTATTTTTGTCCTTATTCCTATTTTATCGTCGTATTAACTCTTACTTTTATCATTATTACTATTATTATTATCGTAATAACTCTTATTTTTATCCTTATAACTATTATTATTATCGTCATAACTCTCATTCTTGTCCTTATTCCTATTTTATCATCGTATTAACTCTTACTTTTATCCTCATTACTATTATTATTATCGTAATAACTCCTATTTTTATCCTTATTACTATTATTATTATCGTAATAACTCCTATTTTTATCCTTATTTCTATTATTATTATCGTAATAACTCCTATTTTTATCCTTATTACTATTATTATAATCGTAATAACTATTATTTTTATAACTATTATTTATCCTTATTACTATTATTATTATCGTTATAACTATTCTTTTCAGCCCTATTCCTATTCTTATTATGTAATAACTCTTATTTTTATCCTTATTTCTATTATTATTGTGATTATATCTATTACTTTCAGCCATATTCCTATTTTTATTATGTAATGACTCTTATTTTTATCCTTATTTCTATTATTATTATCGTAATAACTCTCATTTTTGTCCTTATTCCTATTTTATCATCATATTAACTCTTACTTTTATCCTCATTATTATTACTATTATCGTAATAACTCCTATTTTTATCCTTATTACTATTATTATTATCGTAATAACTATTATTTTTATCCTTTTTACTATTATTATTATCGTATTAACTCTTACTTTTATCCTCATTACCGTTATTAGTATCGTAATAACTCTTATTTTTATCCTTCTTACTATTATTATTATCGGAATAACTCTTATTTTTATCCTTATTACTATTATTATTATCGTAATAACTCTTATTTTTATCCTTATTTCTATTATTATTATCATTATAACTATTACTTTCAGCCATATTCCTATTTTTATTATGTAATAACTCTTACTTTTATCATTATTACTATTATTATTATCGTAATAACTCTTATTTTTATCCTTATAACTATTATTATTATCGTTATAACTCTCATTTTTGTCCTTATTCCTATTTTATCATCGTATTAACTCTTACTTTTATCCTCATTACTATTACTATTATCGTAATAACTCCTATTTTTATCCTTATTACTATTATTATGATCGTAATAACTCCTATTTTTATCCTTATTTCTATTATTATTATCGTAATAACTCCTATTTTTATCCTTATTACTATTATTATTATCGTAATAACTATTATTTTTATAACTATTATTTATCCTTATTACTATTATTATTATCGTTATAACTATTATTTTCAGCCCTATTCCTATTCTTATTATGAAATAACTCTTATTTTTATCCTTATTTCTATTATTATTGTGATGATATCTATTACTTTCAGCCATATTCCTATTTTTATTATGTAATGACTCTTATTTTTATCCTCATTTCTATTATTATTATCGTAATAACTCTCATTTTTGTCCTTATTCCTATTTTATCATCGTATTAACTCTTACTTTTATCCTCATTACCATTATTATTATCGTAATAACTCTTATTTTTATCCTTATTACTATTATTATTATCGTTATAACTCTTATTTTTATCCTCAGTACTATTATTATTATGATTATAACTATTACTTTCAGCCATATTCATATTTTTATTATGTAATAACTCTTATTTTTATCATTATTACTATTATTATTATCGTAATAACTCTTATTTTTATCCTTATAGCTATTATTATTATCATTATAACTATTATTTCCAGCCATATTCCTATTTTTGTTATGTAATAACTGTTATTTTTATCCTTATTCCTATTTTATCATCGTATTAACTCTTACTTTTATCCTTATTACTATTATTATTATCGTAATAACTCATATTTTTATCCTTATTTCTATTATTATTATCGTAATAACTCTTATTTTTGTCCTTATTCCTATTTTATCATCGTATTAACTCTTACTTTTATCATTATTACTATTATTATTATCGTAATAACTCTTATTTTTATCCTTCTAACTATTATTATTATCGTAATAACTCTCAGTTTTGTCCTTATTCCTATTTTATCATCGTATTAACTCTTACTTTTATCCTCATTACTATTATTATTATCGTAATAACTCTTATTTTTATCCTTATTTCTATTATTATTATCGTAGTAACTCTTATTTTTATCCTTATAACTATTATTATCGTAATAACTCTTATTTTTATCCATATAACTGTTATTATTATCGTAATAACTCTTATTCTTGTCCTTATTCCTATTTTATCATCGTATTCACTCTTACTTTTATCCTTATTACTATTATTATTATGGTAATAACTCTTATTTTTATTCTTGTTTCTGTTATTATTATCATTATAACTATTACTTTCAGCCATATTCCTATTTTTATTATGTAATAACTCTTATTTTTATCCTTATTTCTATTATTATTATCGTTATAACTCTTATTTCTATCCTTATGATTATTATTATTATCGTAATAACCCTTATTTTTATCCTTATAACTATTATTATTATCGTAATATCTCTCTTTTTTGTCCTTATTCCTATTTTATCATCGTATTAACACTTACTTTTATCCTCATTACTATTACTATTATCGTAATAACTCCTATTTTTATCCTTATTACTATTATTATTATCGTAATAACTATTATTTTTATCCTTTTTACTATAATTATTATCGTAATAACTCTTATTTTTGTCCTTATTCCTAGTTTATCATCGTATTAACTCTTACTTTTATCCTTATTACTATTATTATTATCGTAATAACTCTTATTTTTACCCTTATTACTATTATTATTATGATTATAACTATTACTTTCAGCCATATTCCTATTTTTATTATGTAATAACTCTTATTTTTATCCTTATTTATATTATTATTATCGTAGTATCTCTTATTTTTATCCTTATAACTATTATTACTATCGTAATAACTCTTATTTTTATCCTTATAACTATTATTATTATCGTAATAACTCTTATTTTTATCCTTATAACTATTATCATTATCGTAATAACTCTTATTTTTGTCCTTATTCCTATTTTATCATCGTATTAACTCTTACCTTTATCATTATTACTATTATTATTATCGTAATAACTCTTATTTTTATCCTTATAACTATTATTATTATCGTTATAACTCTCATTTTTGTCCTTATTCCTATTTTATCATCGTATTAACTCTTACTTTTATCCTCATTACCATTATTAGTATCGTAATAACTCTTATTTTTATCCTTATTACTATTATTATTTTCGGAATAACTCTTATTTTTATCCTTATTACTATTATTATTATCGTAATAACTCTTATTTTTATCCTTATTTCTATTATTATTATCATTATAACTATTACTTTCAGCCATATTCCTATTTTTATTATGTAATAACTCTTATTTTTATCCTTATTACTATTATTATTATCGTAATAACTCCTATTTTTATCCTTATTTCTATTATTATTATCGTAATAACTCCTATTTTTATCCTTATTACTATTATTATTATCGTAATAACTATTATTTTTATAACTATTATTTATCCTTATTACTATTATTATTATCGTTATAACTATTATTTTCAGCCCTATTCCTATTCTTATTATGAAATAACTCTTATTTTTATCCTTATTTCTATTATTATTGTGATGATATCTATTACTTTCAGCCATATTCCTATTTTTATTATGTAATGACTCTTATTTTTATCCTTATTTCTATTATTATTATCGTAATAACTCTCATTTTTGTCCTTATTCCTATTTTATCATCGTATTAACTCTTACTTTTATCCTCATTACCATTATTATTATCGTAATAACTCTTATTTTTATCCTTATTACTATTATTATTATCGGAATAACTCTTATTTTTATCCTTATTACTATTATTATTATCGTAATAACTCTTATTTTTATCCTTCTTTCTATTATTATTATCATTATAACTATTACTTTCAGCCATATTCCCATTTTTATTACGTAATAACTCTTATTTTTATCCTTATAACTATTATTATTATCGTTATAACTCTCATTTTTGTCCTTATTCCTATTTTATCATCGTATTAACTCTTACTTTTATCCTCATTACCATTATTAGTATCGTAATAACTCTTATTTTTATCCTTATTACTATTATTATTATCGGAATAACTCTTATTTTTATCCTTATTACTATTATTATTATCGTAATAACTCTTATTTTTATCCTTATTTCTATTATTATTATCATTATAACTATTACTTTCAGCCATATTCCTATTTTTATTATGTAATAACTCTTATTTTTATCCTTATTTCTATTATTATTATCGTAATAACTCCTATTTTTATCCTTATTACTATTATTATTATCGTAATAACTCTTATGTTTGTGCGTATTCCTATTTTATCATCCTATTAACTCTTACTTTTATCCTTATTACTATTATTATTATCGTAATAACTCCTATTTTTATCCTTATTTCTATTATTATTATCGTAATAACTCCTATTTTTATCCTTATTACTATTATTATTATCGTAATAACTATTATTTTTATAACTATTATTTATCCTTATTACTATTATTATTATCGTTATAACTATTATTTTCAGCCCTATTCCTATTCTTATTATGAAATAACTCTTATTTTTATCCTTATTTCTATTATTATTGTGATGATATCTATTACTTTCAGCCATATTCCTATTTTTATTATGTAATGACTCTTATTTTTATCCTTATTTCTATTATTATTATCGTAATAACTCTCATTTTTGTCCTTATTCCTATTTTATCATCGTATTAACTCTTACTTTTATCCTCATTACCATTATTATTATCGTAATAACTCTTATTTTTATCCTTATTACTATTATTATTATCGGAATAACTCTTATTTTTATCCTTATTACTATTATTATTATCGTAATAACTCTTATTTTTATCCTTCTTTCTATTATTATTATCATTATAACTATTACTTTCAGCCATATTCCCATTTTTATTACGTAATAACTCTTATTTTTATCCTTATAACTATTATTATTATCGTTATAACTCTCATTTTTGTCCTTATTCCTATTTTATCATCGTATTAACTCTTACTTTTATCCTCATTACCATTATTAGTATCGTAATAACTCTTATTTTTATCCTTATTACTATTATTATTATCGGAATAACTCTTATTTTTATCCTTATTACTATTATTATTATCGTAATAACTCTTATTTTTATCCTTATTTCTATTATTATTATCATTATAACTATTACTTTCAGCCATATTCCTATTTTTATTATGTAATAACTCTTATTTTTATCCTTATTTCTATTATTATTATCGTAATAACTCCTATTTTTATCCTTATTACTATTATTATTATCGTAATAACTCTTATGTTTGTGCGTATTCCTATTTTATCATCCTATTAACTCTTACTTTTATCCTTATTACTATTATTATTGTCGTAATAACTCCTATTTTTATCCTTATTACTATTATTATTATCGTAATAACTGTTATTTTTATCCTTTTTACTATTATTATTATCGTAATAACTCTTATTTTTACCCTTATTACTATTATTATTATGATTATAACTATTACTTTCAGCCATATTCCTATTTTTATTATGTAATAACTCTTATTTTTATCCTTATTTATATTATTATTATCGTAGTAACTCTTATTTTTATCCTTATAACTATTATTATTATCGTAATAACTCTTATTTTTATCCTTATAACTATTATCATTATCGTAATAACTCTTATTTTTGTCCTTATTCCTATTTTATCATCGTATTAACTCTTACTTTTATCATTATTACTATTATTATTATCGTAATAACTCTTATTTTTATCCTTATAACTATTATTATTATCGTTATAACTCTCATTTTTGTCCTTATTCCTATTTTATCATCGTATTAACTCTTACTTTTATCCTCATTACTATTATTATTATCGTAATAACTCCTATTTTTATCCTTATTACTATTATTATTATCGTAATAACTCTTATTTTTATCCTTATAACTATTATTATTATCGTTATAACTCTCATTTTTGTCCTTATTCCTATTTTATCATCGTATTAACTCTTACTTTTATCCTCATTACCATTATTAGTATCGTAATAACTCTTATTTTTATCCTTATTACTATTATTATTATCGTAATAACTCTTATTTTTATCCTTATTTCTATTATTATTATCATTATAACTATTACTTTCAGCCATATTCCCATTTTTATTACTTAATAACTCTTATTTTTATCCTTATAACTATTATTATTATCGTAATAACTCTTATTTTTATCCTTATAACTATTATTATTATCGTAATAACTCTTATTTTTATCCTTATAACTATTATCATTATCGTAATAACTCTTATTTTTGTCCTTATTCCTATTTTATCATCGTATTAACTCTTACTTTTATCATTATTACTATTATTATTATCGTAATAACTCTTATTTTTATCCTTATAACTATTATTATTATCGTTATAACTCTCATTTTTGTCCTTATTCCTATTTTATCATCGTATTAACTCTTACTTTTATCCTCATTACTATTATTATTATCGTAATAACTCATATTTTTATCCTTATTTCTATTATTATTATCGTAATAACTCTTATTTTTGTCCTTATTCCTATTTTATCATCGTATTAACTCTTACTTTTATCATTATTACTATTATTATTATCGTAATAACTCTTATTTTTATCCTTCTAACTATTATTATTATCGTAATAACTCTCAGTTTTGTCCTTATTCCTATTTTATCATCGTATTAACTCTTACTTTTATCCTCATTACTATTATTATTATCGTAATAACTCTTATTTTCATCTTTATTTCTATTATTATTATCGTAGTAACTCTTATTTTTATCCTTATAACTATTATTATCGTAATAACTCTTATTTTTATCCATATAACTGTTATTATTATCGTAATAACTCTTATTCTTGTCCTTATTCCTATTTTATCATCGTATTCACTCTTACTTTTATCCTTATTACTATTATTATTATGGTAATAACTCTTATTTTTATTCTTGTTTCTGTTATTATTATCATTATAACTATTACTTTCAGCCATATTCCTATTTTTATTATGTAATAACTCTTATTTTTATCCTTATTTCTATTATTATTATCGTTATAACTCTTATTTCTATCCTTATGATTATTATTATTATCGTAATAACCCTTATTTTTATCCTTATAACTATTATTATTATCGTAATATCTCTCTTTTTTGTCCTTATTCCTATTTTATCATCGTATTAACACTTACTTTTATCCTCATTACTATTACTATTATCGTAATAACTCCTATTTTTATCCTTATTACTATTATTATTATCGTAATAACTATTATTTTTATCCTTTTTACTATAATTATTATCGTAATAACTCTTATTTTTGTCCTTATTCCTAGTTTATCATCGTATTAACTCTTACTTTTATCCTTATTACTATTATTATTATCGTAATAACTCTTATTTTTACCCTTATTACTATTATTATTATGATTATAACTATTACTTTCAGCCATATTCCTATTTTTATTATGTAATAACTCTTATTTTTATCCTTATTTATATTATTATTATCGTAGTATCTCTTATTTTTATCCTTATAACTATTATTACTATCGTAATAACTCTTATTTTTATCCTTATAACTATTATTATTATCGTAATAACTCTTATTTTTATCCTTATAACTATTATCATTATCGTAATAACTCTTATTTTTGTCCTTATTCCTATTTTATCATCGTATTAACTCTTACCTTTATCATTATTACTATTATTATTATCGTAATAACTCTTATTTTTATCCTTATAACTATTATTATTATCGTTATAACTCTCATTTTTGTCCTTATTCCTATTTTATCATCGTATTAACTCTTACTTTTATCCTCATTACCATTATTAGTATCGTAATAACTCTTATTTTTATCCTTATTACTATTATTATTTTCGGAATAACTCTTATTTTTATCCTTATTACTATTATTATTATCGTAATGACTCTTATTTTTATCCTTATTTCTATTATTATTATCATTATAACTATTACTTTCAGCCATATTCCTATTTTTATTATGTAATAACTCTTATTTTTATCCTTATTACTATTATTATTATCGTAATAACTCCTATTTTTATCCTTATTTCTATTATTATTATCGTAATAACTCCTATTTTTATCCTTATTACTATTATTATTATCGTAATAACTATTATTTTTATAACTATTATTTATCCTTATTACTATTATTATTATCGTTATAACTATTATTTTCAGCCCTATTCCTATTCTTATTATGAAATAACTCTTATTTTTATCCTTATTTCTATTATTATTGTGATGATATCTATTACTTTCAGCCATATTCCTATTTTTATTATGTAATGACTCTTATTTTTATCCTTATTTCTATTATTATTATCGTAATAACTCTCATTTTTGTCCTTATTCCTATTTTATCATCGTATTAACTCTTACTTTTATCCTCATTACCATTATTATTATCGTAATAACTCTTATTTTTATCCTTATTACTATTATTATTATCGGAATAACTCTTATTTTTATCCTTATTACTATTATTATTATCGTAATAACTCTTATTTTTATCCTTCTTTCTATTATTATTATCATTATAACTATTACTTTCAGCCATATTCCCATTTTTATTACGTAATAACTCTTATTTTTATCCTTATAACTATTATTATTATCGTTATAACTCTCATTTTTGTCCTTATTCCTATTTTATCATCGTATTAACTCTTACTTTTATCCTCATTACCATTATTAGTATCGTAATAACTCTTATTTTTATCCTTATTACTATTATTATTATCGGAATAACTCTTATTTTTATCCTTATTACTATTATTATTATCGTAATAACTCTTATTTTTATCCTTATTTCTATTATTATTATCATTATAACTATTACTTTCAGCCATATTCCTATTTTTATTATGTAATAACTCTTATTTTTATCCTTATTTCTATTATTATTATCGTAATAACTCCTATTTTTATCCTTATTACTATTATTATTATCGTAATAACTCTTATGTTTGTGCGTATTCCTATTTTATCATCCTATTAACTCTTACTTTTATCCTTATTACTATTATTATTGTCGTAATAACTCCTATTTTTATCCTTATTACTATTATTATTATCGTAATAACTGTTATTTTTATCCTTTTTACTATTATTATTATCGTAATAACTCTTATTTTTACCCTTATTACTATTATTATTATGATTATAACTATTACTTTCAGCCATATTCCTATTTTTATTATGTAATAACTCTTATTTTTATCCTTATAACTATTATTATTATCGTAATAACTCTTATTTTTATCCTTATAACTATTATCATTATCGTAATAACTCTTATTTTTGTCCTTATTCCTATTTTATCATCGTATTAGCTCTTACTTTTATCATTATTACTATTATTATTATCGTAATAACTCTTATTTTTATCCTTATAACTATTATTATTATCGTTATAACTCTCATTTTTGTCCTTATTCCTATTTTATCATCGTATTAACTCTTACTTTTATCCTCATTACTATTATTATTATCGTAATAACTCCTATTTTTATCCTTATTACTATTATTATTATCGTAATAACTCTTATTTTTATCCTTATAACTATTATTATTATCGTTATAACTCTCATTTTTGTCCTTATTCCTATTTTATCATCGTATTAACTCTTACTTTTATCCTCATTACCATTATTAGTATCGTAATAACTCTTATTTTTATCCTTATTACTATTATTATTATCGGAATAACTCTTATTTTTATCCTTATTACTATTATTATTATCGTAATAACTCTTATTTTTATCCTTATTTCTATTATTATTATCATTATAACTATTACTTTCAGCCATATTCCCATTTTTATTACTTAATAACTCTTATTTTTATCCTTATTTCTATTATTATTATCGTAATAACTCCTATTTTTATCCTTATTACTATTATTATTATCGTAATAACTCTTATGTTTGTGCGTATTCCTATTTTATCATCCTATTAACTCTTACTTTTATCCTTATTACTATTATTATTGTCGTAATAACTCCTATTTTTATCCTTATTACTATTATTATTATCGTAATAACTATTATTTTTATCCTTTTTACTATTATTATTATCGTAATAACTCTTATTTTTGTCCTTATTCCTAGTTTGCCATCGTATTAACGCTTACTTTTATCCTTATTACTATTATTATTATAGTAATAACTCTTATTTTTATCCTTATTTCTATTATTATTATCATTATAACTATTACTTTCAGCCATATTCCTATTTTTATTATGTAATAACTCTTATTTTTATCCTTATTACTATTATTATTATCGTAATAACTCCTATTTTTATCCTTATTTCTATTATTATTATCGTAATAACTCCTATTTTTATCCTTATTACTATTATTATTATCGTAATAACTATTATTTTTATAACTATTATTTATCCTTATTACTATTATTATTATCGTTATAACTATTATTTTCAGCCCTATTCCTATTCTTATTATGAAATAACTCTTATTTTTATCCTTATTTCTATTATTATTGTGATGATATCTATTACTTTCAGCCATATTCCTATTTTTATTATGTAATGACTCTTATTTTTATCCTTATTTCTATTATTATTATCGTAATAACTCTCATTTTTGTCCTTATTCCTATTTTATCATCGTATTAACTCTTACTTTTATCCTCATTACCATTATTATTATCGTAATAACTCTTATTTTTATCCTTATTACTATTATTATTATCGGAATAACTCTTATTTTTATCCTTATTACTATTATTATTATCGTAATAACTCTTATTTTTATCCTTCTTTCTATTATTATTATCATTATAACTATTACTTTCAGCCATATTCCCATTTTTATTACGTAATAACTCTTATTTTTATCCTTATAACTATTATTATTATCGTTATAACTCTCATTTTTGTCCTTATTCCTATTTTATCATCGTATTAACTCTTACTTTTATCCTCATTACCATTATTAGTATCGTAATAACTCTTATTTTTATCCTTATTACTATTATTATTATCGGAATAACTCTTATTTTTATCCTTATTACTATTATTATTATCGTAATAACTCTTATTTTTATCCTTATTTCTATTATTATTATCATTATAACTATTACTTTCAGCCATATTCCTATTTTTATTATGTAATAACTCTTATTTTTATCCTTATTTCTATTATTATTATCGTAATAACTCCTATTTTTATCCTTATTACTATTATTATTATCGTAATAACTCTTATGTTTGTGCGTATTCCTATTTTATCATCCTATTAACTCTTACTTTTATCCTTATTACTATTATTATTGTCGTAATAACTCCTATTTTTATCCTTATTACTATTATTATTATCGTAATAACTGTTATTTTTATCCTTTTTACTATTATTATTATCGTAATAACTCTTATTTTTACCCTTATTACTATTATTATTATGATTATAACTATTACTTTCAGCCATATTCCTATTTTTATTATGTAATAACTCTTATTTTTTATCCTTATTTATATTATTATTATCGTAGTAACTCTTATTTTTATCCTTATAACTATTATTATTATCGTAATAACTCTTATTTTTATCCTTATAACTATTATTATTATCGTAATAACTCTTATTTTTATCCTTATAACTATTATCATTATCGTAATAACTCTTATTTTTGTCCTTATTCCTATTTTATCATCGTATTAACTCTTACTTTTTATCATTATTACTATTATTATTATCGTAATAACTCTTATTTTTATCCTTATAACTATTATTATTATCGTTATAACTCTCATTTTTTGTCCTTATTCCTATTTTATCATCGTATTAACTCTTACTTTTATCCTCATTACTATTATTATTATCGTAATAACTCCTATTTTTATCCTTATTACTATTATTATTATCGTAATAACTCTTATTTTTATCCTTATAACTATTATTATTATCGTTATAACTCTCATTTTTGTCCTTATTCCTATTTTATCATCGTATTAACTCTTACTTTTATCCTCATTACCATTATTAGTATCGTAATAACTCTCTATTTTTATCCTTATTACTATTATTATTATCGGAATAACTCTTATTTTTATCCTTATTACTATTATTATTATCGTAATAACTCTTATTTTTATCCTTATTTCTATTATTATTATCATTATAACTATTACTTTCAGCCATATTCCCATTTTTATTACTTAATAACTCTTATTTTTATCCTTATTTCTATTATTATTATCGTAATAACTCCTATTTTTATCCTTATTACTATTATTATTATCGTAATAACTCTTATGTTTGTGCGTATTCCTATTTTATCATCCTATTAACTCTTACTTTTATCCTTATTACTATTATTATTGTCGTAATAACTCCTATTTTTATCCTTATTACTATTATTATTATCGTAATAACTATTATTTTTATCCTTTTTACTATTATTATTATCGTAATAACTCTTATTTTTGTCCTTATTCCTAGTTTGCCATCGTATTAAACGCTTACTTTTATCCTTATTACTATTATTATTATAGTAATAACTCTTATTTTTATCCTTCTTTCTATTATTATTATCATTATAACTATTACTTTCAGCCATTCCATTTTTATTACGTAATAACTCTTATTTTTATCCTTATAAACTATTATTATTATCGTTATAACTCTCATTTTTGTCCTTATTCCTATTTTATCATCGTATTAACTCTTACTTTTATCCTCATTACCATTATTAGTATCGTAATAACTCTTATTTTTATCCTTATTACTATTATTATTATCGGAATAACTCTTATTTTTATCCTTATTACTATTATTATTATCGTAATAACTCTTATTTTTATCCTTATTTCTATTTATTATTATCATTAAAACTATTACTTTCAGCCATATTCCTATTTTTATTATGTAATAACTCTTATTTTTATCCTTATTTCTATTATTATTATCGTAATAACTCCTATTTTTATCCTTATTACTATTATTATTATCGTAATAACTCTTATGTTTGTGCGTATCTCCTATTTTATCATCCTATTTAACTCTTACTTTTATCCTTATTACTATTATTATTGTCGTAATAACTCCTATTTTTATCCTTATTACTATTATTATTATCGTAATAACTGTTATTTTTATCCTTTTTACTATTATTATTATCGTAATAACTCTTATTTTTACCCTTATTACTATTATTATTATGATTATAACTATTACTTTCAGCCATATTCCTATTTTTATTATGTAATAACTCTTATTTTTATCCTTATAACTATTATTATTATCGTAATAACTCTTATTTTTATCCTTATAACTATTATCATTATCGTAATAACTCTTATTTTTGTCCTTATTCCTATTTTATCATCGTATTAGCTCTTACTTTTATCATTATTACTATTATTATTATCGTAATAACTCTTATTTTTATCCTTATAACTATTATTATTATCGTTATAACTCTCATTTTTGTCCTTATTCCTATTTTATCATCGTATTAACTCTTACTTTTATCCTCATTACTATTATTATTATCGTAATAACTCCTATTTTTATCCTTATTACTATTATTATTATCGTAATAACTCTTATTTTTATCCTTATAACTATTATTATTATCGTTATAACTCTCATTTTTGTCCTTATTCCTATTTTATCATCGTATTAACTCTTACTTTTATCCTCATTACCATTATTAGTATCGTAATAACTCTTATTTTTATCCTTATTACTATTATTATTATCGGAATAACTCTTATTTTTATCCTTATTACTATTATTATTATCGTAATAACTCTTATTTTTATCCTTATTTCTATTATTATTATCATTATAACTATTACTTTCAGCCATATTCCCATTTTTATTACTTAATAACTCTTATTTTTATCCTTATTTCTATTATTATTATCGTAATAACTCCTATTTTTATCCTTATTACTATTATTATTATCGTAATAACTCTTATGTTTGTGCGTATTCCTATTTTATCATCCTATTAACTCTTACTTTTATCCTTATTACTATTATTATTGTCGTAATAACTCCTATTTTTATCCTTATTACTATTATTATTATCGTAATAACTATTATTTTTATCCTTTTTACTATTATTATTATCGTAATAACTCTTATTTTTGTCCTTATTCCTAGTTTGCCATCGTATTAACGCTTACTTTTATCCTTATTACTATTATTATTATAGTAATAACTCTTATTTTTATCCTTATTTCTATTATTATTATCATTATAACTATTACTTTCAGCCATATTCCTATTTTTATTATGTAATAACTCTTATTTTTATCCTTATTACTATTATTATTATCGTAATAACTCCTATTTTTATCCTTATTTCTATTATTATTATCGTAATAACTCCTATTTTTATCCTTATTACTATTATTATTATCGTAATAACTATTATTTTTATAACTATTATTTATCCTTATTACTATTATTATTATCGTTATAACTATTATTTTCAGCCCTATTCCTATTCTTATTATGAAATAACTCTTATTTTTATCCTTATTTCTATTATTATTGTGATGATATCTATTACTTTCAGCCATATTCCTATTTTTATTATGTAATGACTCTTATTTTTATCCTTATTTCTATTATTATTATCGTAATAACTCTCATTTTTGTCCTTATTCCTATTTTATCATCGTATTAACTCTTACTTTTATCCTCATTACCATTATTATTATCGTAATAACTCTTATTTTTATCCTTATTACTATTATTATTATCGGAATAACTCTTATTTTTATCCTTATTACTATTATTATTATCGTAATAACTCTTATTTTTATCCTTCTTTCTATTATTATTATCATTATAACTATTACTTTCAGCCATATTCCCATTTTTATTACGTAATAACTCTTATTTTTATCCTTATAACTATTATTATTATCGTTATAACTCTCATTTTTGTCCTTATTCCTATTTTATCATCGTATTAACTCTTACTTTTATCCTCATTACCATTATTAGTATCGTAATAACTCTTATTTTTATCCTTATTACTATTATTATTATCGGAATAACTCTTATTTTTATCCTTATTACTATTATTATTATCGTAATAACTCTTATTTTTATCCTTATTTCTATTATTATTATCATTATAACTATTACTTTCAGCCATATTCCTATTTTTATTATGTAATAACTCTTATTTTTATCCTTATTTCTATTATTATTATCGTAATAACTCCTATTTTTATCCTTATTACTATTATTATTATCGTAATAACTCTTATGTTTGTGCGTATTCCTATTTTATCATCCTATTAACTCTTACTTTTATCCTTATTACTATTATTATTGTCGTAATAACTCCTATTTTTATCCTTATTACTATTATTATTATCGTAATAACTGTTATTTTTATCCTTTTTACTATTATTATTATCGTAATAACTCTTATTTTTACCCTTATTACTATTATTATTATGATTATAACTATTACTTTCAGCCATATTCCTATTTTTATTATGTAATAACTCTTATTTTTATCCTTATTTATATTATTATTATCGTAGTAACTCTTATTTTTATCCTTATAACTATTATTATTATCGTAATAACTCTTATTTTTATCCTTATAACTATTATTATTATCGTAATAACTCTTATTTTTATCCTTATAACTATTATCATTATCGTAATAACTCTTATTTTTGTCCTTATTCCTATTTTATCATCGTATTAACTCTTACTTTTATCATTATTACTATTATTATTATCGTAATAACTCTTATTTTTATCCTTATAACTATTATTATTATCGTTATAACTCTCATTTTTGTCCTTATTCCTATTTTATCATCGTATTAACTCTTACTTTTATCCTCATTACTATTATTATTATCGTAATAACTCCTATTTTTATCCTTATTACTATTATTATTATCGTAATAACTCTTATTTTTATCCTTATAACTATTATTATTATCGTTATAACTCTCATTTTTGTCCTTATTCCTATTTTATCATCGTATTAACTCTTACTTTTATCCTCATTACCATTATTAGTATCGTAATAACTCTTATTTTTATCCTTATTACTATTATTATTATCGGAATAACTCTTATTTTTATCCTTATTACTATTATTATTATCGTAATAACTCTTATTTTTATCCTTATTTCTATTATTATTATCATTATAACTATTACTTTCAGCCATATTCCCATTTTTATTACTTAATAACTCTTATTTTTATCCTTATTTCTATTATTATTATCGTAATAACTCCTATTTTTATCCTTATTACTATTATTATTATCGTAATAACTCTTATGTTTGTGCGTATTCCTATTTTATCATCCTATTAACTCTTACTTTTATCCTTATTACTATTATTATTGTCGTAATAACTCCTATTTTTATCCTTATTACTATTATTATTATCGTAATAACTATTATTTTTATCCTTTTTACTATTATTATTATCGTAATAACTCTTATTTTTGTCCTTATTCCTAGTTTGCCATCGTATTAACGCTTACTTTTATCCTTATTACTATTATTATTATAGTAATAACTCTTATTTTTACCCTTATTACTATTATTATTATGATTATAACTATTACTTTCAGCCATATTCCTATTTTTATTATGTAATAACTCTTATTTTTATCCTTATTTATATTATTATTATCGTAGTAACTCTTATTTTTATCCTTATAACTATTATTATTATCGTAATAACTCTTATTTTTATCCTTATAACTATTATTATTATCGTAATAACTCTTATTTTTATCCTTATAACTATTATCATTATCGTAATAACTCTTATTTTTGTCCTTATTCCTATTTTATCATCGTATTAACTCTTACTTTTATCATTATTACTATTATTATTATCGCAATAACTCTTATTTTTATCCTTATAACTATTATTATTATCGTTATAACTCTCATTTTTGTCCTTATTCCTATTTTATCATCGTATTAACTCTTACTTTTATCCTCATTACTATTATTATTATCGTAATAACTCCTATTTTTATCCTTATTACTATTATTATTATCGTAATAACTCTTATTTTTATCCTTATAACTATTATTATTATCGTTATAACTCTCATTTTTGTCCTTATTCCTATTTTATCATCGTATTAACTCTTACTTTTATCCTCATTACCATTATTAGTATCGTAATGACTCTTATTTTTATCCTTATTACTATTATTATTATCGGAATAACTCTTATTTTTATCCTTATTACTATTATTATTATCGTAATAACTCTTATTTTTATCCTTATTTCTATTATTATTATCATTATAACTATTACTTTCAGCCATATTCCCATTTTTATTACTTAATAACTCTTATTTTTATCCTTATAACTATTATTATTATCGTAATAACTCTTATTTTTATCCTTATAACTATTATTATTATCGTAATAACTCTTATTTTTATCCTTATAACTATTATCATTATCGTAATAACTCTTATTTTTGTCCTTATTCCTATTTTATCATCGTATTAACTCTTACTTTTATCATTATTACTATTATTATTATCGTAATAACTCTTATTTTTATCCTTATAACTATTATTATTATCGTTATAACTCTCATTTTTGTCCTTATTCCTATTTTATCATCGTATTAACTCTTACTTTTATCCTCATTACTATTATTATTATCGTAATAACTCCTATTTTTATCCTTATTACTATTATTATTATCGTAATAACTCTTATTTTTATCCTTATAACTATTATTATTATCGTTATAACTCTCATTTTTGTCCTTATTCCTATTTTATCATCGTATTAACTCTTACTTTTATCCTCATTACCATTATTAGTATCGTAATAACTCTTATTTTTATCCTTATTACTATTATTATTATCGGAATAACTCTTATTTTTATCCTTATTACTATTATTATTATCGTAATAACTCTTATTTTTATCCTTATTTCTATTATTATTATCATTATAACTATTACTTTCAGCCATATTCCTATTTTTATTATGTAATAACTCTTATTTTTATCCTTATTTCTATTATTATTATCGTAATAACTCCTATTTTTATCCTTATTACTATTATTATTATCGTAATAACTCTTATGTTTGTGCGTATTCCTATTTTATCATCCTATTAACTCTTACTTTTATCCTTATTACTATTATTATTGTCGTAATAACTCCTATTTTTATCCTTATTACTATTATTATTATCGTAATAACTATTATTTTTATCCTTTTTACTATTATTATTATCGTAATAACTCTTATTTTTGTCCTTATTCCTAGTTTGCCATCGTATTAACTCTTACTTTTATCCTTATTACTATTATTATTATAGTAATAACTCTTATTTTTACCCTTATTACTATTATTATTATGATTATAACTATTACTTTCAGCCATATTCCTATTTTTATTATGTAATAACTCTTATTTTTATCCTTATTTATATTATTATTATCGTAGTAACTCTTATTTTTATCCTTATAACTATTATTATTATCGTAATAACTCTTATTTTTATCCTTATAACTATTATTATTATCGTAATAACTCTTATTTTTATCCTTATAACTATTATCATTATCGTAATAACTCTCATTTTTGTCCTTATTCCTATTTTATCATCGTATTAACTCTTACTTTTATCCTCATTACTATTATTATTATCGTAATAACTCCTATTTTTATCCTTATTACTATTATTATTATCGTAATAACTCTTATTTTTATCCTTATAACTATTATTATTATCGTTATAACTCTCATTTTTGTCCTTATTCCTATTTTATCATCGTATTAACTCTTACTTTTATCCTCATTACCATTATTAGTATCGTAATAACTCTTATTTTTATCCTTATTACTATTATTATTATCGGAATAACTCTTATTTTTATCCTTATTACTATTATTATTATCGTAATAACTCTTATTTTTATCCTTATTTCTATTATTATTATCATTATAACTATTACTTTCAGCCATATTCCCATTTTTATTACTTAATAACTCTTATTTTTATCCTTATTTCTATTATTATTATCGTAATAACTCCTATTTTTATCCTTATTACTATTATTATTATCGTAATAACTCTTATGTTTGTGCGTATTCCTATTTTATCATCCTATTAACTCTTACTTTTATCCTTATTACTATTATTATTGTCGTATTAACTCCTATTTTTATCCTTATTACTATTATTATTATCGTAATAACTATTATTTTTATCCTTTTTACTATTATTATTATCGTAATAACTCTTATTTTTGTCCTTATTCCTAGTTTGCCATCGTATTAACTCTTACTTTTATCCTTATTACTATTATTATTATAGTAATAACTCTTATTTTTACCCTTATTACTATTGTTATTATGATTATAACTATTACTTTCAGCCATATTCCTATTTTTATTATGTAATAACTCTTATTTTTATCCTTATTTATATTATTATTATCGTAGTAACTCTTATTTTTATCCTTATAACTATTATTATTATCGTAATAACTCTTATTTTTATCCTTAAAACTATTAATATTATCGTAATAACTCTTATTTTTATCCTTATAACTATTATCATTATCGTAATAACTCTTATTTTTGTCCTTATTCCTATTTTATCATCGTATTAACTCTTACTTTTATCATTATTACTATTATTATTATCGTAATAACTCTTATTTTTATCCTTATTTATATTATTATTATCGTAGTAACTCTTATTTTTATCCTTATAACTATTATTATTATCGTAATAACTCTTATTTTTATCCTTATAACTATTATTATTATCGTAATAACTCTTATTTTTATCCTTATAACTATTATCATTATCCTAATAACTCTTATTTCTGTCCTTATTCCTATTTTATCATCGTATTAACTCTTACTTTTATCATTATTACTATTATTATTATCGTAATAACTCTTATTTTTATCCTTATAACTATTATTATTATCGTTATAACTCTCATTTTTGTCCTTATTCCTATTTTATCATCGTATTAACTCTTACTTTTATCCTTATTACTATTATTATTGTCGTAATAACTCCTATTTTTATCCTTATTACTATTATTATTATCGTAATAACTATTATTTTTATCCTTTTTACTATTATTATTATCGTAATAACTCTTATTTTTGTCCTTATTCCAGTTTGCCATCGTATTAACTCTTACTTTTATCCTTATTACTATTATTATTATAGTAATAACTCTTATTTTTACCCTTATTACTATTATTATTATGATTATAACTATTACTTTCAGCCATATTCCTATTTTTATTATGTAATAACTCTTATTTTTATCCTTATTTATATTATTATTATCGTAGTACCTCTTATTTTTATCCTTATAACTATTATTATTATCGTAATAACTCTTATTTTTATCCTTATAACTATTATTATTATCGTAATAACTCTTATTTTTATCCTTATAACTGTTATTATTATCGTAATAACTCTTATTCTTGTCCTTATTCCTATTTTATCATCGTATTCACTCTTACTTTTATCCTTATTACTATTATTATTATGGTAATAACTCTTATTTTTATTCTTGTTTCTGTTATTATTATCATTATAACTATTACTTTCAGCCATATTCCTATTTTTATTATGTAATAACTCTTATTTTTATCCTTATTTCTATTATTATTATCGTTATAACTCTTATTTCTATCCTTATGATTATTATTATTATCGTAATAACCCTTATTTTTATCCTTATAACTATTATTATTATCGTAATAACTCTCATTTTTGTCCTTATTCCTATTTTATCATCGTATTAACACTTACTTTTATCCTCATTACTATTACTATTATCGTAATAACTCCCATTTTTATCCTTATTACTATTATTATTATCGTAATAACTATTATTTTTATCCTTTTTACTATTATTATTATCGTAATAACTCTTATTTTTGTCCTTATTCCTAGTTTATCATCGTATTAACTCTTACTTTTATCCTTATTACTATTATTATTATCGTAATAAATCTTATTTTTACCCTTATTACTTTTATTATTATGATTATAACTATTACTTTCAGCCATATTCCTATTTTTATTATGTAATAACTCTTATTTTTATCCTTATTTATATTATTATTATCGTAGTATCTCTTATTTTTATCCTTATAACTATTATTACTATCGTAATAACTCTTATTTTTATCCTTATAACTATTATTATTATCGTAATAACTCTTATTTTTATCCTTATAACTATTATCATTATCGTAATAACTCTTATTTTTGTCCTTATTCCTATTTTATCATCGTATTAACTCTTACCTTTATCATTATTACTATTATTATTATCGTAATAACTCTTATTTTTATCCTTATAACTATTATTATTATCGTTATAACTCTCATTTTTGTCCTTATTCCTATTTTATCATCGTATTAACTCTTACTTTTATCCTCATTACCATTATTAGTATCGTAATAACTCTTATTTTTATCCTTATTACTATTATTATTATCGGAATAACTCTTATTTTTATCCTTATTACTATTATTATTATCGTAATAACTCTTATTTTTATCCTTATTTCTATTATTATTATCATTATAACTATTACTTTCAGCCATATTCCTATTTTTATTATGTAATAACTCTTATTTTTATCCTTATTTCTATTATTATTATCGTAATAACTCCTATTTTTATCATTATTACTATTATTATTATCGTAATAACTCTTATGTTTGTGCGTATTCCTATTTTAACATCCTATTAACTCTTACTTTTATCCTTATTACTATTATTATTGTCGTAATAACTCCTATTTTTATCCTTATTACTATTATTATTATCGTAATAACTATTATTTTTGTCCTTATTCCTAGTTTGTCATCGTATTAACTCTTACTTTTATCCTTATTACTATTATTATTATAGTAATAACTCTTATTTTTACCCTTATTACTATTATTATTATGATTATAACTATTACATTCAGCCATATTCCTATTTTTATTATGTAATAACTCTTATTTTTATCCTTATTTATATTATTATTATCGTAGTAACTCTTATTTTTATCCTTATAACTATTATTATTATCGTAATAACTCTTATTTTTATCCTTATAACTATTATTATTATCGTAATAACTCTTATTTTTATCCTTATAACTATTATTACTATCGTAATAACTCTTATTTTTATCCTTATAACTATTATTATTATCGTAATAACTCCTATTTTTATCCTTATTACTATTATTATTATCGTAATAACTATTATTTTTGTCCTTATTCCTAGTTTGTCATCGTATTAACTCTTACTTTTATCCTTATTACTATTATTATTATCGTAATAACTCTTATTTTTACCCTTATTACTATTATTATTATGATTATAACTATTACTTTCAGCCATATTCCTATTTTTATTATGTAATAACTCTTATTTTTATCCTTATTTATATTATTATTATCGTAGTAACTCTTATTTTTATCCTTATAACTATTATTATTATCGTAATAACTCTTATTTTTATCCTTATAACTATTATTATTATCGTAATAACTCTTATTTTTATCCTTATAACTTTTATCATTATCGTAATAACTCTTATTTTTGTCCTTATTCCTATTTTATCATCGTATTAACTCTTACTTTTATCATTATTACTATTATTACTATCGTAATAACTCTTATTTTTATCCTTATAACTATTATTATTATCGTTATAACTCTCATTTTTGTCCTTATTCCTATTTTATCATCGTATTAACTCTTACTTTTATCCTCATTACTATTATTATTATCGTAATAACTCCTATTTTTATCCTTATTACTATTATTATTATCGTAATAACTCCTATTTTTATCCTTATTTCTATTATTATTATCGTAATAACTCCTATTTTTATCCTTATTACTATTATTATTATCGTAATAACTATTATTTTTATAACTATTATTTATCCTTATTACTATTATTATTATCGTTATAACTATTATTTTCAGCCCTATTCCTATTCTTATTATGAAATAACTCTTATTTTTATCCTTATTTCTATTATTATTGTGATGATATCTATTACTTTCAGCCATATTCCTATTTTTATTATGTAATGACTCTTATTTTTATCCTTATTTCTATTATTATTATCGTAACAACTCTCATTTTTGTCCTTATTCCTATTTTATCATCGTATTAACTCTTACTTTTATCCTCATTACCATTATTATTATCGTAATAACTCTTATTTTTATCCTTATTACTATTATTATTATCGTAATAACTCTTATTTTTATCCTTATTACTATTATTATTATCGTAATAACTCTTATTTTTATCCATATTTCTATTATTATTATCGTAATAACTCTTATTATTATCCTTATTTCTGTTATTATTATCATTATAACTATTATTTCCAGCCATATTCCTATTTTTGTTATGTAATAACTGTTATTTTTATCCTTATTCCTATTTTATCATCGTAATAACTCTTATTTTTATCCTTATAACTATTATTATTATCGTTATAACTCTCATTTTTGTCCTTATTCCTATTTTATCATCGTATTAACTCTTACTTTTATCCTCATTACTATTATTATTATCGTAATAACTCCTATTTTTATCCTTATTACTATTATTATTATCGTAATAACTCCTATTTTTATCCTTATTTCTATTATTATTATCGTAATAACTCCTATTTTTATCCTTATTACTATTATTATTATCGTAATAACTATTATTTTTATAACTATTATTTATCCTTATTACTATTATTATTATCGTTATAACTATTATTTTCAGCCCTATTCCTATTCTTATTATGAAATAACTCTTATTTTTATCCTTATTTCTATTATTATTGTGATGATATCTATTACTTTCAGCCATATTCCTATTTTTATTATGTAATGACTCTTATTTTTATCCTTATTTCTATTATTATTATCGTAATAACTCTCATTTTTGTCCTTATTCCTATTTTATCATCGTATTAACTCTTACTTTTATCCTCATTACCATTATTATTATCGTAATAACTCTTATTTTTATCCTTATTACTATTATTATTATCGGAATAACTCTTATTTTTATCCTTATTACTATTATTATTATCGTAATAACTCTTATTTTTATCCTTATTTCTATTATTATTATCATTATAACTATTACTTTCAGCCATATTCCCATTTTTATTACGTAATAACTCTTATTTTTATCCTTATTTCTATTATTATTATCGTAATAACTCCTATTTTTATCCTTATTACTATTATTATTATCGTAATAACTCTCATGTTTGTGCGTATTCCTATTTTATCATCCTATTAACTCTTACTTTTATCCTTATTACTATTATTATTGTCGTAATAACTCCTATTTTTATCCTTATTACTATTATTATTATCGTAATAACTATTATTTTTATCCTTTTTACTATTATTATTATCGTAATAACTCTTATTTTTGTCCTTATTCCAGTTTGCCATCGTATTAACTCTTACTTTTATCCTTATTACTATTATTATTATAGTAATAACTCTTATTTTTACCCTTATTACTATTATTATTATGATTATAACTATTACTTTCAGCCATATTCCTATTTTTATTATGTAATAACTCTTATTTTTATCCTTATTTATATTATTATTATCGTAGTAACTCTTATTTTTATCCTTATAACTATTATTATTATCGTAATAACTCTTATTTTTATCCTTATAACTATTATTATTATCGTAATAACTCTTATTTTTATCCTTATAACTATTATCATTATCCTAATAACTCTTATTTTTGTCCTTATTCCTATTTTATCATCGTATTAACTCTTACTTTTATCATTATTACTATTATTATTATCGTAATAACTCTTATTTTTATCCTTCTAACTATTATTATTATCGTTATAACTCTCATTTTTGTCCTTATTCCTATTTTATCATCGTATTAACTCTTACTTTTATCCTCATTACTATTATTATTATCGTTATTTCTATTATTATTATCGTAGTAACTCTTATTTTTATCCTTATAACTATTATTATCGTAATAACTCTTATTTTTATCCTTATAACTGTTATTATTATCGTAATAACTCTTATTCTTGTCCTTATTCCTATTTTATCATCGTATTCACTCTTACTTTTATCCTTATTACTATTATTATTATGGTAATAACTCTTATTTTTATTCTTGTTTCTGTTATTATTATCATTATAACTATTACTTTCAGCCATATTCCTATTTTTATTATGTAATAACTCTTATTTTTATCCTTATTTCTATTATTATTATCGTTATAACTCTTATTTCTATCCTTATGATTATTATTATTATCGTAATAACCCTTATTTTTATCCTTATAACTATTATTATTATCGTAATAACTCTCATTTTTGTCCTTATTCCTATTTTATCATCGTATTAACACTTACTTTTATCCTCATTACTATTACTATTATCGTAATAACTCCCACTTTTATCCTTATTACTATTATTATTATCGTAATAACTATTATTTTTATCCTTTTTACTATTATTATTATCGTAATAACTCTTATTTTTGTCCTTATTCCTAGTTTGCCATCGTATTAACTCTTACTTTTATCCTTATTACTATTATTATTATAGTAATAACTCTTATTTTTACCCTTATTACTATTATTATTATGATTATAACTATTACTTTCAGCCATATTCCTATTTTTATTATGTAATAACTCTTATTTTTATCCTTATTTATATTATTATTATCGTAGTAACTCTTATTTTTATCCTTATAACTATTATTATTATCGTAATAACTCTTATTTTTATCCTTATAACTATTATTATTATCGTAATAACTCTTATTTTTATCCTTATAACTTTTATCATTATCGTAATAACTCTTATTTTTGTCCTTATTCCTATTTTATCATCGTATTAACTCTTACTTTTATCATTATTACTATTATTACTATCGTAATAACTCTTATTTTTATCCTTATAACTATTATTATTATCGTTATAACTCTCATTTTTGTCCTTATTCCTATTTTATCATCGTATTAACTCTTACTTTTATCCTCATTACTATTATTATTATCGTAATAACTCCTATTTTTATCCTTATTACTATTATTATTATCGTAATAACTCCTATTTTTATCCTTATTTCTATTATTATTATCGTAATAACTCCTATTTTTATCCTTATTACTATTATTATTATCGTAATAACTATTATTTTTATAACTATTATTTATCCTTATTACTATTATTATTATCGTTATAACTATTATTTTCAGCCCTATTCCTATTCTTATTATGAAATAACTCTTATTTTTATCCTTATTTCTATTATTATTGTGATGATATCTATTACTTTCAGCCATATTCCTATTTTTATTATGTAATGACTCTTATTTTTATCCTTATTTCTATTATTATTATCGTAACAACTCTCATTTTTGTCCTTATTCCTATTTTATCATCGTATTAACTCTTACTTTTATCCTCATTACCATTATTATTATCGTAATAACTCTTATTTTTATCCTTATTACTATTATTATTATCGTAATAACTCTTATTTTTATCCTTATTACTATTATTATTATCGTAATAACTCTTATTTTTATCCATATTTCTATTATTATTATCGTAATAACTCTTATTATTATCCTTATTTCTGTTATTATTATCATTATAACTATTATTTCCAGCCATATTCCTATTTTTGTTATGTAATAACTGTTATTTTTATCCTTATTCCTATTTTATCATCGTAATAACTCTTATTTTTATCCTTATAACTATTATTATTATCGTTATAACTCTCATTTTTGTCCTTATTCCTATTTTATCATCGTATTAACTCTTACTTTTATCCTCATTACTATTATTATTATCGTAATAACTCCTATTTTTATCCTTATTACTATTATTATTATCGTAATAACTCCTATTTTTATCCTTATTTCTATTATTATTATCGTAATAACTCCTATTTTTATCCTTATTACTATTATTATTATCGTAATAACTATTATTTTTATAACTATTATTTATCCTTATTACTATTATTATTATCGTTATAACTATTATTTTCAGCCCTATTCCTATTCTTATTATGAAATAACTCTTATTTTTATCCTTATTTCTATTATTATTGTGATGATATCTATTACTTTCAGCCATATTCCTATTTTTATTATGTAATGACTCTTATTTTTATCCTTATTTCTATTATTATTATCGTAATAACTCTCATTTTTGTCCTTATTCCTATTTTATCATCGTATTAACTCTTACTTTTATCCTCATTACCATTATTCTTATCGTAATAACTCTTATTTTTATCCTTATTACTATTATTATTATCGGAATAACTCTTATTTTTATCCTTATTACTATTATTATTATCGTAATAACTCTTATTTTTATCCTTATTTCTATTATTATTATCATTATAACTATTACTTTCAGCCATATTCCCATTTTTATTACGTAATAACTCTTATTTTTATCCTTATTTCTATTATTATTATCGTAATAACTCCTATTTTTATCCTTATTACTATTATTATTATCGTAATAACTCTTATGTTTGTGCGTATTCCTATTTTATCATCCTATTAACTCTTACTTTTATCCTTATTACTATTATTATTGTCGTAATAACTCCTATTTTTATCCTTATTACTATTATTATTATCGTAATAACTATTATTTTTATCCTTTTTACTATTATTATTATCGTAATAACTCTTATTTTTGTCCTTATTCCAGTTTGCCATCGTATTAACTCTTACTTTTATCCTTATTACTATTATTATTATAGTAATAACTCTTATTTTTACCCTTATTACTATTATTATTATGATTATAACTATTACTTTCAGCCATATTCCTATTTTTATTATGTAATAACTCTTATTTTTATCCTTATTTATATTATTATTATCGTAGTAACTCTTATTTTTATCCTTATAACTATTATTATTATCGTAATAACTCTTATTTTTATCCTTATAACTATTATTATTATCGTAATAACTCTTATTTTTATCCTTATAACTTTTATCATTATCGTAATAACTCTTATTTTTGTCCTTATTCCTATTTTATCATCGTATTAACTCTTACTTTTATCATTATTACTATTATTACTATCGTAATAACTCTTATTTTTATCCTTATAACTATTATTATTATCGTTATAACTCTCATTTTTGTCCTTATTCCTATTTTATCATCGTATTAACTCTTACTTTTATCCTCATTACTATTATTATTATCGTAATAACTCCTATTTTTATCCTTATTACTATTATTATTATCGTAATAACTCCTATTTTTATCCTTATTTCTATTATTATTATCGTAATAACTCCTATTTTTATCCTTATTACTATTATTATTATCGTAATAACTATTATTTTTATAACTATTATTTATCCTTATTACTATTATTATTATCGTTATAACTATTATTTTCAGCCCTATTCCTATTCTTATTATGAAATAACTCTTATTTTTATCCTTATTTCTATTATTATTGTGATGATATCTATTACTTTCAGCCATATTCCTATTTTTATTATGTAATGACTCTTATTTTTATCCTTATTTCTATTATTATTATCGTAACAACTCTCATTTTTGTCCTTATTCCTATTTTATCATCGTATTAACTCTTACTTTTATCCTCATTACCATTATTATTATCGTAATAACTCTTATTTTTATCCTTATTACTATTATTATTATCGTAATAACTCTTATTTTTATCCTTATTACTATTATTATTATCGTAATAACTCTTATTTTTATCCATATTTCTATTATTATTATCGTAATAACTCTTATTATTATCCTTATTTCTGTTATTATTATCATTATAACTATTATTTCCAGCCATATTCCTATTTTTGTTATGTAATAACTGTTATTTTTATCCTTATTCCTATTTTATCATCGCAATAACTCTTATTTTTATCCTTATAACTATTATTATTATCGTTATAACTCTCATTTTTGTCCTTATTCCTATTTTATCATCGTATTAACTCTTACTTTTATCCTCATTACTATTATTATTATCGGAATAACTCTTATTTTTATCCTTATTACTATTATTATTATCGTAATAACTCTTATTTTTATCCTTATTTCTATTATTATTATCATTATAACTATTACTTTCAGCCATATTCCCATTTTTATTACGTAATAACTCTTATTTTTATCCTTATTTCTATTATTATTATCGTAATAACTCCTATTTTTATCCTTATTACTATTATTATTATCGTAATAACTCTTATGTTTGTGCGTATTCCTATTTTATCATCCTATTAACTCTTACTTTTATCCTTATTACTATTATTATTGTCGTAATAACTCCTATTTTTATCCTTATTACTATTATTATTATCGTAATAACTATTATTTTTATCCTTTTTACTATTATTATTATCGTAATAACTCTTATTTTTGTCCTTATTCCAGTTTGCCATCGTATTAACTCTTACTTTTATCCTTATTACTATTATTATTATAGTAATAACTCTTATTTTTACCCTTATTACTATTATTATTATGATTATAACTATTACTTTCAGCCATATTCCTATTTTTATTATGTAATAACTCTTATTTTTATCCTTATTTATATTATTATTATCGTAGTAACTCTTATTTTTATCCTTATAACTATTATTATTATCGTAATAACTCTTATTTTTATCCTTATAACTATTATTATTATCGTAATAACTCTTATTTTTATCCTTATAACTATTATCATTATCCTAATAACTCTTATTTTTGTCCTTATTCCTATTTTATCATCGTATTAACTCTTACTTTTATCATTATTACTATTATTATTATCGTAATAACTCTTATTTTTATCCTTCTAACTATTATTATTATCGTTATAACTCTCATTTTTGTCCTTATTCCTATTTTATCATCGTATTAACTCTTACTTTTATCCTCATTACTATTATTATTATCGTTATTTCTATTATTATTATCGTAGTAACTCTTATTTTTATCCTTATAACTATTATTATCGTAATAACTCTTATTTTTATCCTTATAACTGTTATTATTATCGTAATAACTCTTATTCTTGTCCTTATTCCTATTTTATCATCGTATTCACTCTTACTTTTATCCTTATTACTATTATTATTATGGTAATAACTCTTATTTTTATTCTTGTTTCTGTTATTATTATCATTATAACTATTACTTTCAGCCATATTCCTATTTTTATTATGTAATAACTCTTATTTTTATCCTTATTTCTATTATTATTATCGTTATAACTCTTATTTCTATCCTTATGATTATTATTATTATCGTAATAACCCTTATTTTTATCCTTATAACTATTATTATTATCGTAATAACTCTCATTTTTGTCCTTATTCCTATTTTATCATCGTATTAACACTTACTTTTATCCTCATTACTATTACTATTATCGTAATAACTCCCACTTTTATCCTTATTACTATTATTATTATCGTAATAACTATTATTTTTATCCTTTTTACTATTATTATTATCGTAATAACTCTTATTTTTGTCCTTATTCCTAGTTTGCCATCGTATTAACTCTTACTTTTATCCTTATTACTATTATTATTATAGTAATAACTCTTATTTTTACCCTTATTACTATTATTATTATGATTATAACTATTACTTTCAGCCATATTCCTATTTTTATTATGTAATAACTCTTATTTTTATCCTTATTTATATTATTATTATCGTAGTAACTCTTATTTTTATCCTTATAACTATTATTATTATCGTAATAACTCTTATTTTTATCCTTATAACTATTATTATTATCGTAATAACTCTTATTTTTATCCTTATAACTATTATCATTATCCTAATAACTCTTATTTTTGTCCTTATTCCTATTTTATCATCGTATTAACTCTTACTTTTATCATTATTACTATTATTATTGTCGTAATAACTCTTATTTTTATCCTTATAACTATTATTATTATCGTTATAACTCTCATTTTTGTCCTTATTCCTATTTTATCATCGTATTAACTCTTACTTTTATCCTCATTACTATTATTATTATCGTAATAACTCCTATTTTTATCCTTATTACTATTATTATTATCGTAATAACTCCTATTTTTATCCTTATTTCTATTATTATTATCGTAATAACTCCTATTTTTATCCTTATTACTATTATTATTATCGTAATAACTATTATTTTTATAACTATTATTTATCCTTATTACTATTATTATTATCGTTATAACTATTATTTTCAGCCCTATTCCTATTCTTATTATGAAATAACTCTTATTTTTATCCTTATTTCTATTATTATTGTGATGATATCTATTACTTTCAGCCATATTCCTATTTTTATTATGTAATGACTCTTATTTTTATCCTTATTTCTATTATTATTATCGTAATAACTCTCATTTTTGTCCTTATTCCTATTTTATCATCGTATTAAGGGGGGACCTCTATGTAGAAAGCCGAAATTAACCTGATTTTCAGGAATTATTTTGAAGGGTAAGGAATGAATAAATATTTGTAAGGTTTGGAGGACTATTTAATAAGTACTTCCACTTCATTTCTGAATTTTTGTTGATTAAATAAAATACAAAATGGCGGAGGTACAGCATGATATGTTAGATGCGTCGCGAAGTGACTTCGAAAACGGTGTACACTCTAGTGTCTTTTCTTATTATCTGAATCAGCCAAGCAAAGAAATCTGATTAGTATATAGCTGTGGTAAATTGATGAACCTAAAATATTGAAAAAAAATTAAAAATTGGAAAAATGACAAACTTCAGAACAAAATGTTTCAAATTTTTCCATAAAATTTTACTCTTTTTTGCAATAAAAAAAATGTTTATATCAATGATTTTAACTTACATTTAGGTTCATCCAGGAGACAGTACTTCCATTAAAATGTGTACAAAATTTCAGCCCGATTAGTCAAGTAGCTTTTGAGTAATCGTGTAGACCGATATTCAACTTACCGAAAAAACAAGTTTCGAGAAAATCGTGTTTAAAGTTTAATTTGCCTGAGCGTACTTCAGCACTAGAGATTGAATAATTTTTATACCTACCATTACTTTGAAAATTCCTTGTAAGTACTTCTTCCAAAACATCTGACTAAACTCTATTACAGGTATAGAAGCACTTTAAACATTAAATAAACACATCCCCGGTAATTATATCACCGCGCGCGTCTCGGATCGACGTAAAGGTGGGTGACGGATGTAGGCTCTCACAGCAATAGTTTTATGATTCACCCCAAATATCAATGCATTTCGTATTTTATAGGCTTCAAAGTAACTTCTTAAGCAATAAAAAAAAAATGCAATTTTTGAGCCCTCCTACATAGAGGTCCCCCCTTAACTCTTACTTTTATCCTCATTACCATTATTATTATCGTAATAACTCTTATTTTTATCCTTATTACTATTATTATTATCGTAATAACTCTTATTTTTATCCTTATTACTATTATTATTATCGTAATAACTCTTATTTTTATCCATATTTCTATTATTATTATCGTAATAACTCTTATTATTATCCTTATTTCTGTTATTATTATCATTATAACTATTATTTCCAGCCATATTCCTATTTTTGTTATGTAATAACTGTTATTTTTATCCTTATTCCTATTTTATCATCGTATTAACTCTTACTTTTATCCTTATTACTATTATTATTATCGTAATAACTCATATTTTTATCCTTATTTCTATTATTATTATCGTAATAACTCTTATTTTTGTCCTTATTCCTATTTTATCATCGTATTAACTCTTACTTTTATCATTATTACTATTATTATTATCGTAATAACTCTTATTTTTATCCTTCTAACTATTATTATTATCGTAATAACTCTCAGTTTTGTCCTTATTCCTATTTTATCATCGTATTAACTCTTACTTTTATCCTCATTACTATTATTATTATCGTAATAACTCTTATTTTTATCCTTATTTCTATTATTATTATCGTAGTAACTCTTATTTTTATCCTTATAACTATTATTATCGTAATAACTCTTATTTTTATCCTTATAACTGTTATTATTATCGTAATAACTCTTATTCTTGTCCTTATTCCTATTTTATCATCGTATTCACTCTTACTTTTATCCTTATTACTATTATTATTATGGTAATAACTCTTATTTTTATTCTTGTTTCTGTTATTATTATCATTATAACTATTACTTTCAGCCATATTCCTATTTTTATTATGTAATAACTCTTATTTTTATCCTTATTTCTATTATTATTATCGTTATAACTCTTATTTCTATCCTTATGATTATTATTATTATCGTAATAACCCTTATTTTTATCCTTATAACTATTATTATTATCGTAATAACTCTCATTTTTGTCCTTATTCCTATTTTATCATCGTATTAACACTTACTTTTATCCTCATTACTATTACTATTATCGTAATAACTCCCATTTTTATCCTTATTACTATTATTATTATCGTAATAACTATTATTTTTATCCTTTTTACTATTATTATTATCGTAATAACTCTTATTTTTGTCCTTATTCCTAGTTTATCATCGTATTAACTCTTACTTTTATCCTTATTACTATTATTATTATCGTAATAAATCTTATTTTTACCCTTATTACTTTTATTATTATGATTATAACTATTACTTTCAGCCATATTCCTATTTTTATTATGTAATAACTCTTATTTTTATCCTTATTTATATTATTATTATCGTAGTATCTCTTATTTTTATCCTTATAACTATTATTACTATCGTAATAACTCTTATTTTTATCCTTATAACTATTATTATTATCGTAATAACTCTTATTTTTATCCTTATAACTATTATCATTATCGTAATAACTCTTATTTTTGTCCTTATTCCTATTTTATCATCGTATTAACTCTTACCTTTATCATTATTACTATTATTATTATCGTAATAACTCTTATTTTTATCCTTATAACTATTATTATTATCGTTATAACTCTCATTTTTGTCCTTATTCCTATTTTATCATCGTATTAACTCTTACTTTTATCCTCATTACCATTATTAGTATCGTAATAACTCTTATTTTTATCCTTATTACTATTATTATTATCGGAATAACTCTTATTTTTATCCTTATTACTATTATTATTATCGTAATAACTCTTATTTTTATCCTTATTTCTATTATTATTATCATTATAACTATTACTTTCAGCCATATTCCTATTTTTATTATGTAATAACTCTTATTTTTATCCTTATTTCTATTATTATTATCGTAATAACTCCTATTTTTATCATTATTACTATTATTATTATCGTAATAACTCTTATGTTTGTGCGTATTCCTATTTTATCATCCTATTAACTCTTACTTTTATCCTTATTACTATTATTATTGTCGTAATAACTCCTATTTTTATCCTTATTACTATTATTATTATCGTAATAACTATTATTTTTGTCCTTATTCCTAGTTTGTCATCGTATTAACTATTACTTTTATCCTTATTACTATTATTATTATAGTAATAACTCTTATTTTTACCCTTATTACTATTATTATTATGATTATAACTATTACATTCAGCCATATTCCTATTTTTATTATGTAATAACTCTTATTTTTATCCTTATTTATATTATTATTATCGTAGTAACTCTTATTTTTATCCTTATAACTATTATTATTATCGTAATAACTCTTATTTTTATCCTTATAACTATTATTATTATCGTAATAACTCTTATTTTTATCCTTATAACTATTATTACTATCGTAATAACTCTTATTTTTATCCTTATAACTATTATTATTATCGTAATAACTCCTATTTTTATCCTTATTACTATTATTATTATCGTAATAACTATTATTTTTGTCCTTATTCCTAGTTTGTCATCGTATTAACTCTTACTTTTATCCTTATTACTATTATTATTATCGTAATAACTCTTATTTTTACCCTTATTACTATTATTATTATGATTATAACTATTACTTTCAGCCATATTCCTATTTTTATTATGTAATAACTCTTATTTTTATCCTTATTTATATTATTATTATCGTAGTAACTCTTATTTTTATCCTTATAACTATTATTATTATCGTAATAACTCTTATTTTTATCCTTATAACTATTATTATTATCGTAATAACTCTTATTTTTATCCTTATAACTTTTATCATTATCGTAATAACTCTTATTTTTGTCCTTATTCCTATTTTATCATCGTATTAACTCTTACTTTTATCATTATTACTATTATTACTATCGTAATAACTCTTATTTTTATCCTTATAACTATTATTATTATCGTTATAACTCTCATTTTTGTCCTTATTCCTATTTTATCATCGTATTAACTCTTACTTTTATCCTCATTACTATTATTATTATCGTAATAACTCCTATTTTTATCCTTATTACTATTATTATTATCGTAATAATTCCTATTTTTATCCTTATTTCTATTATTATTATCGTAATAACTCCTATTTTTATCCTTATTACTATTATTATTATCGTAATAACTATTATTTTTATAACTATTATTTATCCTTATTACTATTATTATTATCGTTATAACTATTATTTTCAGCCCTATTCCTATTCTTATTATGAAATAACTCTTATTTTTATCCTTATTTCTATTATTATTGTGATGATATCTATTACTTTCAGCCATATTCCTATTTTTATTATGTAATGACTCTTATTTTTATCCTTATTTCTATTATTATTATCGTAACAACTCTCATTTTTGTCCTTATTCCTATTTTATCATCGTATTAACTCTTACTTTTATCCTCATTACCATTATTATTATCGTAATAACTCTTATTTTTATCCTTATTACTATTATTATTATCGTAATAACTCTTATTTTTATCCTTATTACTATTATTATTATCGTAATAACTCTTATTTTTATCCATATTTCTATTATTATTATCGTAATAACTCTTATTATTATCCTTATTTCTGTTATTATTATCATTATAACTATTATTTCCAGCCATATTCCTATTTTTGTTATGTAATAACTGTTATTTTTATCCTTATTCCTATTTTATCATCGTAATAACTCTTATTTTTATCCTTATAACTATTATTATTATCGTTATAACTCTCATTTTTGTCCTTATTCCTATTTTATCATCGTATTAACTCTTACTTTTATCCTCATTACTATTATTATTATCGTAATAACTCCTATTTTTATCCTTATTACTATTATTATTATCGTAATAACTCCTATTTTTATCCTTATTTCTATTATTATTATCGTAATAACTCCTATTTTTATCCTTATTACTATTATTATTATCGTAATAACTATTATTTTTATAACTATTATTTATCCTTATTACTATTATTATTATCGTTATAACTATTATTTTCAGCCCTATTCCTATTCTTATTATGAAATAACTCTTATTTTTATCCTTATTTCTATTATTATTGTGATGATATCTATTACTTTCAGCCATATTCCTATTTTTATTATGTAATGACTCTTATTTTTATCCTTATTTCTATTATTATTATCGTAATAACTCTCATTTTTGTCCTTATTCCTATTTTATCATCGTATTAACTCTTACTTTTATCCTCATTACCATTATTATTATCGTAATAACTCTTATTTTTATCCTTATTACTATTATTATTATCGGAATAACTCTTATTTTTATCCTTATTACTATTATTATTATCGTAATAACTCTTATTTTTATCCTTATTTCTATTATTATTATCATTATAACTATTACTTTCAGCCATATTCCCATTTTTATTACGTAATAACTCTTATTTTTATCCTTATTTCTATTATTATTATCGTAATAACTCCTATTTTTATCCTTATTACTATTATTATTATCGTAATAACTCTTATGTTTGTGCGTATTCCTATTTTATCATCCTATTAACTCTTACTTTTATCCTTATTACTATTATTATTGTCGTAATAACTCCTATTTTTATCCTTATTACTATTATTATTATCGTAATAACTATTATTTTTATCCTTTTTACTATTATTATTATCGTAATAACTCTTATTTTTGTCCTTATTCCAGTTTGCCATCGTATTAACTCTTACTTTTATCCTTATTACTATTATTATTATAGTAATAACTCTTATTTTTACCCTTATTACTATTATTATTATGATTATAACTATTACTTTCAGCCATATTCCTATTTTTATTATGTAATAACTCTTATTTTTATCCTTATTTATATTATTATTATCGTAGTAACTCTTATTTTTATCCTTATAACTATTATTATTATCGTAATAACTCTTATTTTTATCCTTATAACTATTATTATTATCGTAATAACTCTTATTTTTATCCTTATAACTATTATCATTATCCTAATAACTCTTATTTTTGTCCTTATTCCTATTTTATCATCGTATTAACTCTTACTTTTATCATTATTACTATTATTATTATCGTAATAACTCTTATTTTTATCCTTCTAACTATTATTATTATCGTTATAACTCTCATTTTTGTCCTTATTCCTATTTTATCATCGTATTAACTCTTACTTTTATCCTCATTACTATTATCATTATCGTTATTTCTATTATTATTATCGTAGTAACTCTTATTTTTATCCTTATAACTATTATTATCGTAATAACTCTTATTTTTATCCTTATAACTGTTATTATTATCGTAATAACTCTTATTCTTGTCCTTATTCCTATTTTATCATCGTATTCACTCTTACTTTTATCCTTATTACTATTATTATTATGGTAATAACTCTTATTTTTATTCTTGTTTCTGTTATTATTATCATTATAACTATTACTTTCAGCCATATTCCTATTTTTATTATGTAATAACTCTTATTTTTATCCTTATTTCTATTATTATTATCGTTATAACTCTTATTTCTATCCTTATGATTATTATTATTATCGTAATAACCCTTATTTTTATCCTTATAACTATTATTATTATCGTAATAACTCTCATTTTTGTCCTTATTCCTATTTTATCATCGTATTAACACTTACTTTTATCCTCATTACTATTACTATTATCGTAATAACTCCCACTTTTATCCTTATTACTATTATTATTATCGTAATAACTATTATTTTTATCCTTTTTACTATTATTATTATCGTAATAACTCTTATTTTTGTCCTTATTCCTAGTTTGCCATCGTATTAACTCTTACTTTTATCCTTATTACTATTATTATTATAGTAATAACTCTTATTTTTACCCTTATTACTATTATTATTATGATTATAACTATTACTTTCAGCCATATTCCTATTTTTATTATGTAATAACTCTTATTTTTATCCTTATTTATATTATTATTATCGTAGTAACTCTTATTTTTATCCTTATAACTATTATTATTATCGTAATAACTCTTATTTTTATCCTTATAACTATTATTATTATCGTAATAACTCTTATTTTTATCCTTATAACTATTATCATTATCCTAATAACTCTTATTTTTGTCCTTATTCCTATTTTATCATCGTATTAACTCTTACTTTTATCATTATTACTATTATTATTATCGTAATAACTCTTATTTTTATCCTTATAACTATTATTATTATCGTTATAACTCTCATTTTTGTCCTTATTCCTATTTTATCATCGTATTAACTCTTACTTTTATCCTCATTACTATTATTATTATCGTAATAACTCCTATTTTTATCCTTATTACTATTATTATTATCGTAATAACTCCTATTTTTATCCTTATTTCTATTATTATTATCGTAATAACTCCTATTTTTATCCTTATTACTATTATTATTATCGTAATAACTATTATTTTTATAACTATTATTTATCCTTATTACTATTATTATTATCGTTATAACTATTATTTTCAGCCCTATTCCTATTCTTATTATGAAATAACTCTTATTTTTATCCTTATTTCTATTATTATTGTGATGATATCTATTACTTTCAGCCATATTCCTATTTTTATTATGTAATGACTCTTATTTTTATCCTTATTTCTATTATTATTATCGTAATAACTCTCATTTTTGTCCTTATTCCTATTTTATCATCGTATTAAGGGGGGACCTCTATGTAGAAAGCCGAAATTAACCTGATTTTCAGGAATTATTTTGAAGGGTAAGGAATGAATAAATATTTGTAAGGTTTGGAGGACTATTTAATAAGTACTTCCACTTCATTTCTGAATTTTTGTTGATTAAATAAAATACAAAATGGCGGAGGTACAGCATGATATGTTAGATGCGTCGCGAAGTGACTTCGAAAACGGTGTACACTCTAGTGTCTTTTCTTATTATCTGAATCAGCCAAGCAAAGAAATCTGATTAGTATATAGCTGTGGTAAATTGATGAACCTAAAATATTGAAAAAAAATTAAAAATTGGAAAAATGACAAACTTCAGAACAAAATGTTTCAAATTTTTCCATAAAATTTTACTCTTTTTTGCAATAAAAAAAATGTTTATATCAATGATTTTAACTTACATTTAGGTTCATCCAGGAGACGGTACTTCCATTAAAATGTGTACAAAATTTCAGCCCGATTAGTCAAGTAGCTTTTGAGTAATCGTGTAGACCGATATTCAACTTACCGAAAAAACAAGTTTCGAGAAAATCGTGTTTAAAGTTTAATTTGCCTGAGCGTACTTCAGCACTAGAGATTGAATAATTTTTATACCTACCATTACTTTGAAAATTCCTTGTAAGTACTTCTTCCAAAACATCTGACTAAACTCTATTACAGGTATAGAAGCACTTTAAACATTAAATAAACACATCCCCGGTAATTATATCACCGCGCGCGTCTCGGATCGACGTAAAGGTGGGTGACGGATGTAGGCTCTCACAGCAATAGTTTTATGATTCACCCCAAATATCAATGCATTTCGTATTTTATAGGCTTCAAAGTAACTTCTTAAGCAATAAAAAAAAAATGCAATTTTTGAGCCCTCCTACATAGAGGTCCCCCCTTAACTCTTACTTTTATCCTCATTACCATTATTATTATCGTAATAACTCTTATTTTTATCCTTATTACTATTATTATTATCGTAATAACTCTTATTTTTATCCTTATTACTATTATTATTATCGTAATAACTCTTATTTTTATCCATATTTCTATTATTATTATCGTAATAACTCTTATTATTATCCTTATTTCTGTTATTATTATCATTATAACTATTATTTCCAGCCATATTCCTATTTTTGTTATGTAATAACTGTTATTTTTATCCTTATTCCTATTTTATCATCGTATTAACTCTTACTTTTATCCTTATTACTATTATTATTATCGTAATAACTCATATTTTTATCCTTATTTCTATTATTATTATCGTAATAACTCTTATTTTTGTCCTTATTCCTATTTTATCATCGTATTAACTCTTACTTTTATCATTATTACTATTATTATTATCGTAATAACTCTTATTTTTATCCTTCTAACTATTATTATTATCGTAATAACTCTCAGTTTTGTCCTTATTCCTATTTTATCATCGTATTAACTCTTACTTTTATCCTTATTACTATTATTATTATCGTAATAAATCTTATTTTTACCCTTATTACTTTTATTATTATGATTATAACTATTACTTTCAGCCACATTCCTATTTTTATTATGTAATAACTCTTATTTTTATCCTTATTTCTATTATTATTATCGTTATAACTCTTATTTCTATCCTTATGATTATTATTATTATCGTAATAACCCTTATTTTTATCCTTATAACTATTATTATTATCGTAATAACTCTCATTTTTGTCCTTATTCCTATTTTATCATCGTATTAACACTTACTTTTATCCTCATTACTATTACTATTATCGTAATAACTCCCATTTTTATCCTTATTACTATTATTATTATCGTAATAACTATTATTTTTATCCTTTTTACTATTATTATTATCGTAATAACTCTTATTTTTGTCCTTATTCCTAGTTTATCATCGTATTAACTCTTACTTTTATCCTTATTACTATTATTATTATCGTAATAAATCTTATTTTTACCCTTATTACTTTTATTATTATGATTATAACTATTACTTTCAGCCATATTCCTATTTTTATTATGTAATAACTCTTATTTTTATCCTTATTTATATTATTATTATCGTAGTATCTCTTATTTTTATCCTTATAACTATTATTACTATCGTAATAACTCTTATTTTTATCCTTATAACTATTATTATTATCGTAATAACTCTTATTTTTATCCTTATAACTATTATCATTATCGTAATAACTCTTATTTTTGTCCTTATTCCTATTTTATCATCGTATTAACTCTTACCTTTATCATTATTACTATTATTATTATCGTAATAACTCTTATTTTTATCCTTATAACTATTATTATTATCGTTATAACTCTCATTTTTGTCCTTATTCCTATTTTATCATCGTATTAACTCTTACTTTTATCCTCATTACCATTATTAGTATCGTAATAACTCTTATTTTTATCCTTATTACTATTATTATTATCGGAATAACTCTTATTTTTATCCTTATTACTATTATTATTATCGTAATAACTCTTATTTTTATCCTTATTTCTATTATTATTATCATTATAACTATTACTTTCAGCCATATTCCTATTTTTATTATGTAATAACTCTTATTTTTATCCTTATTTCTATTATTATTATCGTAATAACTCCTATTTTTATCCTTATTACTATTATTATTATCGTAATAACTCTTATGTTTGTGCGTATTCCTATTTTATCATCCTATTAACTCTTACTTTTATCCTTATTACTATTATTATTGTCGTAATAACTCCTATTTTTATCCTTATTACTATTATTATTATCGTAATAACTATTATTTTTGTCCTTATTCCTAGTTTGTCATCGTATTAACTCTTACTTTTATCCTTATTACTATTATTATTATAGTAATAACTCTTATTTTTACCCTTATTACTATTATTATTATGATTATAACTATTACATTCAGCCATATTCCTATTTTTATTATGTAATAACTCTTATTTTTATCCTTATTTATATTATTATTATCGTAGTAACTCTTATTTTTATCCTTATAACTATTATTATTATCGTAATAACTCTTATTTTTATCCTTATAACTATTATTATTATCGTAATAACTCTTATTTTTATCCTTATTTCTATTATTATTATCGTAATAACTCTCATTTTTGTCCTTATTCCTATTTTATCATCGTATTAACTCTTACTTTTATCCTCATTACCATTATTATTATCGTAATAACTCTTATTTTTATCCTTATTACTATTATTATTATCGTAATAACTCTTATTTTTATCCATATTTCTATTATTATTATCGTAATAACTCTTATTATTATCCTTATTTCTGTTATTATTATCATTATAACTATTATTTCCAGCCATATTCCTATTTTTGTTATGTAATAACTGTTATTTTTATCCTTATTCCTATTTTATCATCGTATTAACTCTTACTTTTATCCTTATTACTATTATTATTATCGTAATAACTCATATTTTTATCCTTATTTCTATTATTATTATCGTAATAACTCTTATTTTTGTCCTTATTCCTATTTTATCATCGTATTAACTCTTACTTTTATCATTATTACTATTATTATTATCGTAATAACTCTTATTTTTATCCTTCTAACTATTATTATTATCGTAATAACTCTCAGTTTTGTCCTTATTCCTATTTTATCATCGTATTAACTCTTACTTTTATCCTCATTACTATTATTATTATCGTAATAACTCTTATTTTTATCCTTATTTCTATTATTATTATCGTAGTAACTCTTATTTTTATCCTTATAACTATTATTATCGTAATAACTCTTATTTTTATCCTTATAACTGTTATTATTATCGTAATAACTCTTATTCTTGTCCTTATTCCTATTTTATCATCGTATTCACTCTTACTTTTATCCTTATTACTATTATTATTATGGTAATAACTCTTATTTTTATTCTTGTTTCTGTTATTATTATCATTATAACTATTACTTTCAGCCATATTCCTATTTTTATTATGTAATAACTCTTATTTTTATCCTTATTTCTATTATTATTATCGTTATAACTCTTATTTCTATCCTTATGATTATTATTATTATCGTAATAACCCTTATTTTTATCCTTATAACTATTATTATTATCGTAATAACTCTCATTTTTGTCCTTATTCCTATTTTATCATCGTATTAACACTTACTTTTATCCTCATTACTATTACTATTATCGTAATAACTCCCATTTTTATCCTTATTACTATTATTATTATCGTAATAACTATTATTTTTATCCTTTTTACTATTATTATTATCGTAATAACTCTTATTTTTGTCCTTATTCCTAGTTTATCATCGTATTAACTCTTACTTTTATCCTTATTACTATTATTATTATCGTAATAAATCTTATTTTTACCCTTATTACTTTTATTATTATGATTATAACTATTACTTTCAGCCATATTCCTATTTTTATTATGTAATAACTCTTATTTTTATCCTTATTTATATTATTATTATCGTAGTATCTCTTATTTTTATCCTTATAACTATTATTACTATCGTAATAACTCTTATTTTTATCCTTATAACTATTATTATTATCGTAATAACTCTTATTTTTATCCTTATAACTATTATCATTATCGTAATAACTCTTATTTTTGTCCTTATTCCTATTTTATCATCGTATTAACTCTTACCTTTATCATTATTACTATTATTATTATCGTAATAACTCTTATTTTTATCCTTATAACTATTATTATTATCGTTATAACTCTCATTTTTGTCCTTATTCCTATTTTATCATCGTATTAACTCTTACTTTTATCCTCATTACCATTATTAGTATCGTAATAACTCTTATTTTTATCCTTATTACTATTATTATTATCGGAATAACTCTTATTTTTATCCTTATTACTATTATTATTATCGTAATAACTCTTATTTTTATCCTTATTTCTATTATTATTATCATTATAACTATTACTTTCAGCCATATTCCTATTTTTATTATGTAATAACTCTTATTTTTATCCTTATTTCTATTATTATTATCGTAATAACTCCTATTTTTATCCTTATTACTATTATTATTATCGTAATAACTCTTATGTTTGTGCGTATTCCTATTTTATCATCCTATTAACTCTTACTTTTATCCTTATTACTATTATTATTGTCGTAATAACTCCTATTTTTATCCTTATTACTATTATTATTATCGTAATAACTATTATTTTTGTCCTTATTCCTAGTTTGTCATCGTATTAACTCTTACTTTTATCCTTATTACTATTATTATTATAGTAATAACTCTTATTTTTACCCTTATTACTATTATTATTATGATTATAACTATTACATTCAGCCATATTCCTATTTTTATTATGTAATAACTCTTATTTTTATCCTTATTTATATTATTATTATCGTAGTAACTCTTATTTTTATCCTTATAACTATTATTATTATCGTAATAACTCTTATTTTTATCCTTATAACTATTATTATTATCGTAATAACTCTTATTTTTATCCTTATTTCTATTATTATTATCGTAATAACTCTCATTTTTGTCCTTATTCCTATTTTATCATCGTATTAACTCTTACTTTTATCCTCATTACCATTATTATTATCGTAATAACTCTTATTTTTATCCTTATTACTATTATTATTATCGTAATAACTCTTATTTTTATCCATATTTCTATTATTATTATCGTAATAACTCTTATTATTATCCTTATTTCTGTTATTATTATCATTATAACTATTATTTCCAGCCATATTCCTATTTTTGTTATGTAATAACTGTTATTTTTATCCTTATTCCTATTTTATCATCGTATTAACTCTTACTTTTATCCTTATTACTATTATTATTATCGTAATAACTCATATTTTTATCCTTATTTCTATTATTATTATCGTAATAACTCTTATTTTTGTCCTTATTCCTATTTTATCATCGTATTAACTCTTACTTTTATCATTATTACTATTATTATTATCGTAATAACTCTTATTTTTATCCTTCTAACTATTATTATTATCGTAATAACTCTCAGTTTTGTCCTTATTCCTATTTTATCATCGTATTAACTCTTACTTTTATCCTCATTACTATTATTATTATCGTAATAACTCTTATTTTTATCCTTATTTCTATTATTATTATCGTAGTAACTCTTATTTTTATCCTTATAACTATTATTATCGTAATAACTCTTATTTTTATCCTTATAACTGTTATTATTATCGTAATAACTCTTATTCTTGTCCTTATTCCTATTTTATCATCGTATTCACTCTTACTTTTATCCTTATTACTATTATTATTATGGTAATAACTCTTATTTTTATTCTTGTTTCTGTTATTATTATCATTATAACTATTACTTTCAGCCATATTCCTATTTTTATTATGTAATAACTCTTATTTTTATCCTTATTTCTATTATTATTATCGTTATAACTCTTATTTCTATCCTTATGATTATTATTATTATCGTAATAACCCTTATTTTTATCCTTATAACTATTATTATTATCGTAATAACTCTCATTTTTGTCCTTATTCCTATTTTATCATCGTATTAACACTTACTTTTATTCTCATTACTATTACTATTATCGTAATAACTCCCATTTTTATCCTTATTACTATTATTATTATCGTAATAACTATTATTTTTATCCTTTTTACTATTATTATTATCGTAATAACTCTTATTTTTGTCCTTATTCCTAGTTTATCATCGTATTAACTCTTACTTTTATCCTCATTACCATTATTATTATCGTAATAACTCTTATTATTATCCTTATTTCTGTTATTATTATCATTATAACTATTATTTCCAGCCATATTCCTATTTTTGTTATGTAATAACTGTTATTTTTATCCTTATTCCTATTTTATCATCGTATTAACTCTTACTTTTATCCTTATTACTATTATTATTGTCGTAATAACTCATATTTTTATCCTTATTTCTATTATTATTATCGTAATAACTCTTATTTTTGTCCTTATTCCTATTTTATCATCGTATTAACTCTTACTTTTATCATTATTACTATTATTATTATCGTAATAACTCTTATTTTTATCCTTCTAACTATTATTATTATCGTAATAACTCTCAGTTTTGTCCTTATTCCTATTTTATCATCGTATTAACTCTTACTTTTATCCTCATTACTATTACTATTATCGTAATAACTCCCATTTTTATCCTTATTACTATTATTATTATCGTAATAACTATTATTTTTATCCTTTTTACTATTATTATTATCGTAATAACTCTTATTTTTGTCCTTATTCCTATTTTATCATCGTATTCACACTTACTTTTATCCTTATTACTATTATTATTATGGTAATAACTCTTATTTTTATTCTTGTTTCTGTTATTATTATCATTATAACTATTACTTTCAGCCATATTCCTATTTTTATTATGTCATAACTCTTATTTTTATCCTTATTTCTATTATTATTATCGTTATAACTCTTATTTCTATCCTTATGATTATTATTATTATCGTAATAGCCCTTATTTTTATCCTTATAACTATTATTATTATCGTAATAACTCTCATTTTTGTCCTTATTCCTATTTTATCATCGTATTAACACTTACTTTTATCCTCATTACTATTACTATTATCGTAATAACTCCCATTTTTATCCTTATTACTATTATTATTATCGTAATAACTCTTATTTTTATCCTTCTAACTATTATTATTATCGTAATAACTCTCAGTTTTGTCCTTATTCCTATTTTATCATCGTATTAACTCTTACTTTTATCCTCATTACTATTATTATTATCGTAATAACTCTTATTATTATCCTTATTTCTGTTATTATTATCATTATAACTATTATTTCCAGCCATATTCCTATTTTTGTTATGTAATAACTGTTATTTTTATCCTTATTCCTATTTTATCATCGTATTAACTCTTACTTTTATCCTTATTACTATTATTATTGTCGTAATAACTCATATTTTTATCCTTATTTCTATTATTATTATCGTAATAACTCTTATTTTTGTCCTTATTCCTATTTTATCATCGTATTAACTCTTACTTTTATCATTATTACTATTATTATTATCGTAATAACTCTTATTTTTATCCTTCTAACTATTATTATTATCGTAATAACTCTCAGTTTTGTCCTTATTCCTATTTTATCATCGTATTAACTCTTACTTTTATCCTCATTACTATTACTATTATCGTAATAACTCCCATTTTTATCCTTATTACTATTATTATTATCGTAATAACTATTATTTTTATCCTTTTTACTATTATTATTATCGTAATAACTCTTATTTTTGTCCTTATTCCTATTTTATCATCGTATTCACACTTACTTTTATCCTTATTACTATTATTATTATGGTAATAACTCTTATTTTTATTCTTGTTTCTGTTATTATTATCATTATAACTATTACTTTCAGCCATATTCCTATTTTTATTATGTCATAACTCTTATTTTTATCCTTATTTCTATTATTATTATCGTTATAACTCTTATTTCTATCCTTATGATTATTATTATTATCGTAATAACCCTTATTTTTATCCTTATAACTATTATTATTATCGTAATAACTCTCATTTTTGTCCTTATTCCTATTTTATCATCGTATTAACACTTACTTTTATCCTCATTACTATTACTATTATCGTAATAACTCCCATTTTTATCCTTATTACTATTATTATTATCGTAATAACTCTTATTTTTATCCTTCTAACTATTATTATTATCGTAATAACTCTCAGTTTTGTCCTTATTCCTATTTTATCATCGTATTAACTCTTACTTTTATCCTCATTACTATTATTATTATCGTAATAACTCTTATTTTTATCCTTATTTCTATTATTATTATCGTAGTAACTCTTATTTTTATCCTTATAACTATTATTATCGTAATAACTCTTATTTTTATCCTTATAACTGTTATTATTATCGTAATAACTCTTATTCTTGTCCTTATTCCTATTTTATCATCGTATTCACTCTTACTTTTATCCTTATTACTATTATTATTATGGTAATAACTCTTATTTTTATTCTTGTTTCTGTTATTATTATCATTATAACTATTACTTTCAGCCATATTCCTATTTTTATTATGTAATAACTCTTATTTTTATCCTTATTTCTATTATTATTATCGTTATAACTCTTATTTCTATCCTTATGATTATTATTATTATCGTAATAACCCTTATTTTTATCCTTATAACTATTATTATTATCGTAATAACTCTCATTTTTGTCCTTATTCCTATTTTATCATCGTATTAACTCTTACTTTTATCATTATTACTATTATTATTATCGTAATAACTCTTATTTTTATCCTTCTAACTATTATTATTATCGTAATAACTCTCAGTTTTGTCCTTATTCCTATTTTATCATCGTATTAACTCTTACTTTTATCCTTATTACTATTATTATTATCGTAATAAATCTTATTTTTACCCTTATTACTTTTATTATTATGATTATAACTATTACTTTCAGCCACATTCCTATTTTTATTATGTAATAACTCTTATTTTTATCCTTATTTCTATTATTATTATCGTTATAACTCTTATTTCTATCCTTATGATTATTATTATTATCGTAATAACCCTTATTTTTATCCTTATAACTATTATTATTATCGTAATAACTCTCATTTTTGTCCTTATTCCTATTTTATCATCGTATTAACACTTACTTTTATCCTCATTACTATTACTATTATCGTAATAACTCCCATTTTTATCCTTATTACTATTATTATTATCGTAATAACTATTATTTTTATCCTTTTTACTATTATTATTATCGTAATAACTCTTATTTTTGTCCTTATTCCTAGTTTATCATCGTATTAACTCTTACTTTTATCCTTATTACTATTATTATTATCGTAATAAATCTTATTTTTACCCTTATTACTTTTATTATTATGATTATAACTATTACTTTCAGCCATATTCCTATTTTTATTATGTAATAACTCTTATTTTTATCCTTATTTATATTATTATTATCGTAGTATCTCTTATTTTTATCCTTATAACTATTATTACTATCGTAATAACTCTTATTTTTATCCTTATAACTATTATTATTATCGTAATAACTCTTATTTTTATCCTTATAACTATTATCATTATCGTAATAACTCTTATTTTTGTCCTTATTCCTATTTTATCATCGTATTAACTCTTACCTTTATCATTATTACTATTATTATTATCGTAATAACTCTTATTTTTATCCTTATAACTATTATTATTATCGTTATAACTCTCATTTTTGTCCTTATTCCTATTTTATCATCGTATTAACTCTTACTTTTATCCTCATTACCATTATTAGTATCGTAATAACTCTTATTTTTATCCTTATTACTATTATTATTATCGGAATAACTCTTATTTTTATCCTTATTACTATTATTATTATCGTAATAACTCTTATTTTTATCCTTATTTCTATTATTATTATCATTATAACTATTACTTTCAGCCATATTCCTATTTTTATTATGTAATAACTCTTATTTTTATCCTTATTTCTATTATTATTATCGTAATAACTCCTATTTTTATCCTTATTACTATTATTATTATCGTAATAACTCTTATGTTTGTGCGTATTCCTATTTTATCATCCTATTAACTCTTACTTTTATCCTTATTACTATTATTATTGTCGTAATAACTCCTATTTTTATCCTTATTACTATTATTATTATCGTAATAACTATTATTTTTGTCCTTATTCCTAGTTTGTCATCGTATTAACTCTTACTTTTATCCTTATTACTATTATTATTATAGTAATAACTCTTATTTTTACCCTTATTACTATTATTATTATGATTATAACTATTACATTCAGCCATATTCCTATTTTTATTATGTAATAACTCTTATTTTTATCCTTATTTATATTATTATTATCGTAGTAACTCTTATTTTTATCCTTATAACTATTATTATTATCGTAATAACTCTTATTTTTATCCTTATAACTATTATTATTATCGTAATAACTCTTATTTTTATCCTTATTTCTATTATTATTATCGTAATAACTCTCATTTTTGTCCTTATTCCTATTTTATCATCGTATTAACTCTTACTTTTATCCTCATTACCATTATTATTATCGTAATAACTCTTATTTTTATCCTTATTACTATTATTATTATCGTAATAACTCTTATTTTTATCCATATTTCTATTATTATTATCGTAATAACTCTTATTATTATCCTTATTTCTGTTATTATTATCATTATAACTATTATTTCCAGCCATATTCCTATTTTTGTTATGTAATAACTGTTATTTTTATCCTTATTCCTATTTTATCATCGTATTAACTCTTACTTTTATCCTTATTACTATTATTATTATCGTAATAACTCATATTTTTATCCTTATTTCTATTATTATTATCGTAATAACTCTTATTTTTGTCCTTATTCCTATTTTATCATCGTATTAACTCTTACTTTTATCATTATTACTATTATTATTATCGTAATAACTCTTATTTTTATCCTTCTAACTATTATTATTATCGTAATAACTCTCAGTTTTGTCCTTATTCCTATTTTATCATCGTATTAACTCTTACTTTTATCCTCATTACTATTATTATTATCGTAATAACTCTTATTTTTCTCCTTATTTCTATTATTATTATCGTAGTAACTCTTATTTTTATCCTTATAACTATTATTATCGTAATAACTCTTATTTTTATCCTTATAACTGTTATTATTATCGTAATAACTCTTATTCTTGTCCTTATTCCTATTTTATCATCGTATTCACTCTTACTTTTATCCTTATTACTATTATTATTATGGTAATAACTCTTATTTTTATTCTTGTTTCTGTTATTATTATCATTATAACTATTACTTTCAGCCATATTCCTATTTTTATTATGTAATAACTCTTATTTTTATCCTTATTTCTATTATTATTATCGTTATAACTCTTATTTCTATCCTTATGATTATTATTATTATCGTAATAACCCTTATTTTTATCCTTATAACTATTATTATTATCGTAATAACTCTCATTTTTGTCCTTATTCCTATTTTATCATCGTATTAACACTTACTTTTATTCTCATTACTATTACTATTATCGTAATAACTCCCATTTTTATCCTTATTACTATTATTATTATCGTAATAACTATTATTTTTATCCTTTTTACTATTATTATTATCGTAATAACTCTTATTTTTGTCCTTATTCCTAGTTTATCATCGTATTAACTCTTACTTTTATCCTCATTACCATTATTATTATCGTAATAACTCTTATTATTATCCTTATTTCTGTTATTATTATCATTATAACTATTATTTCCAGCCATATTCCTATTTTTGTTATGTAATAACTGTTATTTTTATCCTTATTCCTATTTTATCATCGTATTAACTCTTACTTTTATCCTTATTACTATTATTATTGTCGTAATAACTCATATTTTTATCCTTATTTCTATTATTATTATCGTAATAACTCTTATTTTTGTCCTTATTCCTATTTTATCATCGTATTAACTCTTACTTTTATCATTATTACTATTATTATTATCGTAATAACTCTTATTTTTATCCTTCTAACTATTATTATTATCGTAATAACTCTCAGTTTTGTCCTTATTCCTATTTTATCATCGTATTAACTCTTACTTTTATCCTCATTACTATTACTATTATCGTAATAACTCCCATTTTTATCCTTATTACTATTATTATTATCGTAATAACTATTATTTTTATCCTTTTTACTATTATTATTATCGTAATAACTCTTATTTTTGTCCTTATTCCTATTTTATCATCGTATTCACACTTACTTTTATCCTTATTACTATTATTATTATGGTAATAACTCTTATTTTTATTCTTGTTTCTGTTATTATTATCATTATAACTATTACTTTCAGCCATATTCCTATTTTTATTATGTCATAACTCTTATTTTTATCCTTATTTCTATTATTATTATCGTTATAACTCTTATTTCTATCCTTATGATTATTATTATTATCGTAATAGCCCTTATTTTTATCCTTATAACTATTATTATTATCGTAATAACTCTCATTTTTGTCCTTATTCCTATTTTATCATCGTATTAACACTTACTTTTATCCTCATTACTATTACTATTATCGTAATAACTCCCATTTTTATCCTTATTACTATTATTATTATCGTAATAACTCTTATTTTTATCCTTCTAACTATTATTATTATCGTAATAACTCTCAGTTTTGTCCTTATTCCTATTTTATCATCGTATTAACTCTTACTTTTATCCTCATTACTATTATTATTATCGTAATAACTCTTATTATTATCCTTATTTCTGTTATTATTATCATTATAACTATTATTTCCAGCCATATTCCTATTTTTGTTATGTAATAACTGTTATTTTTATCCTTATTCCTATTTTATCATCGTATTAACTCTTACTTTTATCCTTATTACTATTATTATTGTCGTAATAACTCATATTTTTATCCTTATTTCTATTATTATTATCGTAATAACTCTTATTTTTGTCCTTATTCCTATTTTATCATCGTATTAACTCTTACTTTTATCATTATTACTATTATTATTATCGTAATAACTCTTATTTTTATCCTTCTAACTATTATTATTATCGTAATAACTCTCAGTTTTGTCCTTATTCCTATTTTATCATCGTATTAACTCTTACTTTTATCCTCATTACTATTACTATTATCGTAATAACTCCCATTTTTATCCTTATTACTATTATTATTATCGTAATAACTATTATTTTTATCCTTTTTACTATTATTATTATCGTAATAACTCTTATTTTTGTCCTTATTCCTATTTTATCATCGTATTCACACTTACTTTTATCCTTATTACTATTATTATTATGGTAATAACTCTTATTTTTATTCTTGTTTCTGTTATTATTATCATTATAACTATTACTTTCAGCCATATTCCTATTTTTATTATGTCATAACTCTTATTTTTATCCTTATTTCTATTATTATTATCGTTATAACTCTTATTTCTATCCTTATGATTATTATTATTATCGTAATAACCCTTATTTTTATCCTTATAACTATTATTATTATCGTAATAACTCTCATTTTTGTCCTTATTCCTATTTTATCATCGTATTAACACTTACTTTTATCCTCATTACTATTACTATTATCGTAATAACTCCCATTTTTATCCTTATTACTATTATTATTATCGTAATAACTCTTATTTTTATCCTTCTAACTATTATTATTATCGTAATAACTCTCAGTTTTGTCCTTATTCCTATTTTATCATCGTATTAACTCTTACTTTTATCCTCATTACTATTATTATTATCGTAATAACTCTTATTTTTATCCTTATTTCTATTATTATTATCGTAGTAACTCTTATTTTTATCCTTATAACTATTATTATCGTAATAACTCTTATTTTTATCCTTATAACTGTTATTATTATCGTAATAACTCTTATTCTTGTCCTTATTCCTATTTTATCATCGTATTCACTCTTACTTTTATCCTTATTACTATTATTATTATGGTAATAACTCTTATTTTTATTCTTGTTTCTGTTATTATTATCATTATAACTATTACTTTCAGCCATATTCCTATTTTTATTATGTAATAACTCTTATTTTTATCCTTATTTCTATTATTATTATCGTTATAACTCTTATTTCTATCCTTATGATTATTATTATTATCGTAATAACCCTTATTTTTATCCTTATAACTATTATTATTATCGTAATAACTCTCATTTTTGTCCTTATTCCTATTTTATCATCGTATTAACACTTACTTTTATTCTCATTACTATTACTATTATCGTAATAACTCCCATTTTTATCCTTATTACTATTATTATTATCGTAATAACTATTATTTTTATCCTTTTTACTATTATTATTATCGTAATAACTCTTATTTTTGTCCTTATTCCTAGTTTATCATCGTATTAACTCTTACTTTTATCCTCATTACCATTATTATTATCGTAATAACTCTTATTTTTATCCTTATTACTATTATTATTATCGTAATAACTCTTATTTTTATCCTTATTACTATTATTATTATCGTAATAACTCTTATTTTTATCCATATTTCTATTATTATTATCGTAATAACTCTTATTATTATCCTTATTTCTGTTATTATTATCATTATAACTATTATTTCCAGCCATATTCCTATTTTTGTTATGTAATAACTGTTATTTTTATCCTTATTCCTATTTTATCATCGTATTAACTCTTACTTTTATCCTTATTACTATTATTATTGTCGTAATAACTCATATTTTTATCCTTATTTCTATTATTATTATCGTAATAACTCTTATTTTTGTCCTTATTCCTATTTTATCATCGTATTAACTCTTACTTTTATCATTATTACTATTATTATTATCGTAATAACTCTTATTTTTATCCTTCTAACTATTATTATTATCGTAATAACTCTCAGTTTTGTCCTTATTCCTATTTTATCATCGTATTAACTCTTACTTTTATCCTCATTACTATTACTATTATCGTAATAACTCCCATTTTTATCCTTATTACTATTATTATTATCGTAATAACTATTATTTTTATCCTTTTTACTATTATTATTATCGTAATAACTCTTATTTTTGTCCTTATTCCTATTTTATCATCGTATTCACACTTACTTTTATCCTTATTACTATTATTATTATGGTAATAACTCTTATTTTTATTCTTGTTTCTGTTATTATTATCATTATAACTATTACTTTCAGCCATATTCCTATTTTTATTATGTAATAACTCTTATTTTTATCCTTATTTCTATTATTATTATCGTTATAACTCTTATTTCTATCCTTATGATTATTATTATTATCGTAATAACCCTTATTTTTATCCTTATAACTATTATTATTATCGTAATAACTCTCATTTTTGTCCTTACTCCTATTTTATCATCGTATTAACACTTACTTTTATCCTCATTACTATTACTATTATCGTAATAACTCCCATTTTTATCCTTATTACTATTATTATTATCGTAATAACTATTATTTTTATCCTTTTTACTATTATTATTATCGTAATAACTCTTATTTTTGTCCTTATTCCTATTTTATCATCGTATTCACACTTACTTTTATCCTTATTACTATTATTATTATCGTAATAACTCTTATTTTTACCCTTATTACTATTATTATTATGATTATAACTATTACTTTCAGCCATATTCCTATTTTTATTATGTAATAACTCTTATTTTTATCCTTATTTATATTATTATTATCGTAGTATCTCTTATTTTTATCCTTATAACTATTATTACTATCGTAATAACTCTTATTTTTATCCTTATAACTATTATTATTATCGTAATAACTCTTATTTTTATCCTTATAACTATTATCATTATCGTAATAACTCTTATTTTTGTCCTTATTCCTATTTTATCATCGTATTAACTCTTACCTTTATCATTATTACTATTATTATTATCGTAATAACTCTTATTTTTATCCTTATAACTATTATTATTATCGTTATAACTCTCATTTTTGTCCTTATTCCTATTTTATCATCGTATTAACTCTTACTTTTATCCTCATTACCATTATTAGTATCGTAATAACTCTTATTTTTATCCTTATTACTATTATTATTATCGGAATAACTCTTATTTTTATCCTTATTACTATTATTATTATCGTAATAACTCTTATTTTTATCCTTATTTCTATTATTATTATCATTATAACTATTACTTTCAGCCATATTCCTATTTTTATTATGTAATAACTCTTATTTTTATCCTTATTTCTATTATTATTATCGTAATAACTCCTATTTTTATCCTTATTACTATTATTATTATCGTAATAACTCTTATGTTTGTGCGTATTCCTATTTTATCATCCTATTAACTCTTACTTTTATCCTTATTACTATTATTATTGTCGTAATAACTCCTATTTTTATCCTTATTACTATTATTATTATCGTAATAACTATTATTTTTGTCCTTATTCCTAGTTTGTCATCGTATTAACTCTTAGTTTTATCCTTATTACTATTATTATTATAGTAATAACTCTTATTTTTATCCTTATTTCTATTATTATTATCATTATAACTATTACTTTCAGCCATATTCCTATTTTTATTATGTAATAACTCTTATTTTTATCCTTATTTCTATTATTATTATCGTAATAACTCCTATTTTTATCCTTATTACTATTATTATTATCGTAATAACTCTTATGTTTGTGCGTATTCCTATTTTATCATCCTATTAACTCTTACTTTTATCATTATTACTATTATTATTATCGTAATAACTCTTATTTTTATCCTTCTAACTATTATTATTATCGTAATAACTCTCAGTTTTGTCCTTATTCCTATTTTATCATCGTATTAACTCTTACTTTTATCCTCATTACTATTATTATTATCGTAATAACTCTTATTTTTATCCTTATTTCTATTATTATTATCGTAATAACTCTTATTTTTGTCCTTATTCCTATTTTATCATCGTATTAACTCTTACTTTTATCATTATTACTATTATTATTATCGTAATAACTCTTATTTTTATCCTTCTAACTATTATTATTATCGTAATAACTCTCAGTTTTGTCCTTATTCCTATTTTATCATCGTATTAACTCTTACTTTTATCCTCATTACTATTATTATTATCGTAATAACTCTTATTTTTATCCTTATTTCTATTATTATTATCGTAGTAACTCTTATTTTTATCCTTATAACTATTATTATCGTAATAACTCTTATTTTTATCCTTATAACTGTTATTATTATCGTAATAACTCTTATTCTTGTCCTTATTCCTATTTTATCATCGTATTCACTCTTACTTTTATCCTTATTACTATTATTATTATGGTAATAACTCTTATTTTTATTCTTGTTTCTGTTATTATTATCATTATAACTATTACTTTCAGCCATATTCCTATTTTTATTATGTAATGACTCTTATTTTTATCCTTATTTCTATTATTATTATCGTAATAACTCTCATTTTTGTCCTTATTCCTATTTTATCATCGTATTAACTCTTACTTTTATCCTCATTACCATTATTATTATCGTAATAATTCTTATTTTTATCCTTATTACTATTATTATTATCGTAATAACTCTTATTTTTATCCTTATTACTATTATTATTATCGTAATAACTCTTATTTTTATCCATATTTCTATTATTATTATCGTAATAACTCTTATTATTATCCTTATTTCTGTTATTATTATCATTATAACTATTATTTCCAGCCATATTCCTATTTTTGTTATGTAATAACTGTTATTTTTATCCTTATTCCTATTTTATCATCGTATTAACTCTTATTTTTATCCTTATTACTATAATTATTATCGTAATAACTATTATTTTCAGGCTTATTCCTATTTTCATTATGTAATAACTCTTATTTTTATCCTTGTTACTATTATTATTATCGTAATAACTCTTATTTTTATCATTATAACTAGTATTATTATCGTAACAACTCTTATTTTTATCCTTATTTCTATTATTATTATCATTATAACTATTATTTTCAGCCTTATTCCTATTTTTGTTATGTAATAACTCTTATTTTTATGCTTATTACTATTATTATTATCGTAATAACTCCTATTTTTATCCTTTTTACTATTATTATTATCATTATAACTATTATTTACAGGATTATTCCTATTTTTGTTATGTAATAACTCTTATTTTTATCCTTATTACTGTTATTATTATCGTAATAACTATTATTTTCAGCCTTATCACTATTATTATTATATAAATAACTCTTATTTTTATCCTTATTCCTATTTTTATTATCGTATTAACTCATACTTTTATCCTTATTACTATTATTATTATCGTAATAACTCTTATTTTTATCCTTACTACTATTATTATTATCGTAATAACTCTTATTTTTATCCTTATTACTATTATTATTATCGTAATAACTCTTATTTTCATCCTTATTACTATTATTACTATCGTTATAACTAATGTTTTCAGCCTCATTCCCATTTTTATTATCGTAATAACTCTTTTTTTTATCCTCATTACTACTATTATTATCGTAATAACTCTTATTTTTATCCTTATTACTATTATTATTATCGTAATAACTCTTATTTTTATCCTTATTACTATTATTATTATCGTAATAACTATTATCTTCAGGCTTATTCCTATTTTTATTATGTAATAACTGTTATTTTCATCCTTATTACTATTATTCTTATCGTTATAACTCTTATTTTTATCCTTATTACTATAATTATTATCGTAATAACTATTATTTTCAGGCTTATTCCTATTTTCATTATGTAATAACTCTTATATTTATCCTTGTTACTATTATTATTATCGTAATAACTCTTATTTTTATCATTATAACTAGTATTATTATCGTAACAACTCTTATTTTTATCCCTATTTCTATTATTATTATCATTATAACTATTATTTTCAGCCTTATTCCTATTTTTGTTATGTAATAACTCTTATTTTTATGCTTATTACTATTATTATTATCGTAATAACTCCTATTTTTATCCTTTTTACTATTATTATTATCATTATAACTATTATTTACAGGATTATTCCTATTTTTGTTATGTAATAACTCTTATTTTTATCCTTATTACTGTTATTATTATCGTAATAACTATTATTTTCAGCCTTATCACTATTATTATTATATAAATAACTCTTATTTTTATCCTTATTCCTATTTTTATTATCGTATTAACTCATACTTTTATCCTTATTACTATTATTATTATCGTAATAACTCTTATTGTCATCCTTATTCCTATTTTTGTTATGTAATAACTCTTATTTTTGTCCTTATTACTATTATTATTATTATCGTAATAACTCTTATTTTTATCCTTACTACTATTATTATTATCGTAATAACTCTTATTTTTATCAATATTACTATTATTATTATCGTAATAACTCTTATTTTCATCCTTATTACTATTATTACTATCGTTATAACTAATGTTTTCAGCCTCATTCCCATTTTTATTATCGTAATAACTCTTTTTTTTATCCTCATTACTACTATTATTATCGTAATAACTCTTATTTTTATCCTTATTTCTATTATTATTATCATTATAACTATTATTTTCAGCCTTATTCCTATTTTTGTTATGTAATAACTCTTATTTTTATGCTTATTACTATTAGTATTATCGTAATAACTATTATTTTCAGCCTTATCACTATTATTATGATACAAATAACTCTTATTTTTGTCCTTATTACTATTATTATTATCGTAATAACTCTTCTTTTTATCCTTATTACTATTATTATTATCGTAATAAATCTTATTTTTATCCTTCTTACTATTATTATTATCATTATAACTATTATTTTTAGCCTTATTCCTATTTTTGTTATGTAATAACTCTTATTTTTATCCTTACTACTATTATTATTATCGTAATAACTCTTATTTTTATCCTTATTACTATTATTATTATCGTAATAACTATTATCTTCAGGCTTATTCCTATTTTTATTATGTAATAACTGTTATTTTCATCCTTATTACTATTATTATTATCGTTATAACTCTTATTTTTATCCTTATTACTATAATTATTATCGTAATAACTATTATTTTCAGGCTTATTCCTATTTTCATTATGTAATAACTCTTATTTTTATCCTTGTTACTATTATTATTATCGTAATAACTCTTATTGTTATCATTATAACTAGTATTATTATCGTAACAACTCTTATTTTTATCCTTATTTCTATTATTATTATCATTATAACTATTATTTTCAGCCTTATTCCTATTTTTGTTATGTAATAACTCTTATTTTTATGCTTATTACTATTATTATTATCGTAATAACTCCTATTTTTATCCTTTTTACTATTATTATTATCATTATAACTATTATTTACAGGATTATTCCTATTTTTGTTATGTAATAACTCTTATTTTTATCCTTATTACTGTTATTATTATCGTAATAACTATTATTTTCAGCCTTATCACTATTATTATTATATAAATAACTCTTATTTTTATCCTTATTCCTATTTTTATTATCGTATTAACTCATACTTTTATCCTTATTACTATTATTATTATCGTAATAACTCTTATTGTCATCCTTATTCCTATTTTTGTTATGTAATAACTCTTATTTTTGTCCTTATTACTATTATTATTATTATCGTAATAACTCTTATTTTTATCCTTACTACTATTATTATTATCGTAATAACTCTTATTTTTATCCTTATTACTATTATTATTATCGTAATAACTCTTATTTTCATCCTTATTACTATTATTACTATCGTTATAAGTAATGTTTTCAGCCTCATTCCCATTTTTATTATCGTAATAACTCTTATTTTTATCCTCATTACTACTATTATTATCGTAATAACTCTTATTTTTATCCTTATTTCTATTATTATTATCATTATAACTATTATTTTCAGCCTTATTCCTATTTTTGTTATGTAATAACTCCTATTTTTATCCTTATTACTATTATTATTATCATTATAACTATTATTTACAGGATTATTCCTATTTTTGTTATGTAATAACTCTTATTTTTATCCTTATTACTATTATTATTATCGTAATAACTATTATTTTCAGCCTTATCACTATTATTATTATATAAATAACTCTTATTTTTATCCTTATTTGTATTATTATTATCGTTATAACTCTTATTTTTGTCCTTATTACTATTATTATTATCGTATTAACTCATACTTTTATCCTTATTACTATTATTATTATCGTAATAACTCTTATTGTCATCCTTATTCCTATTTTTGTTATGTAATAACTCTTATTTTTGTCCTTATTACTATTATTATTATTATCGTAATAACTCTTATTTTTATCCTTACTACTATTATTATTATCGTAATAACTCTTCTTTTTATCCTTATTACTATTATTATTATCGTAATAAATCTTATTTTTATCCTTCTTACTATTATTATTATCATTATAACTATTATTTTTAGCCTTATTCCTATTTTTGTTATGTAATAAATCTTATTTTTATCCTTACTACTATTATTATTATCGTAATAACTCTTATTTTTATCCTTATTACTATTATTATTATCGTAATAACTATTATCTTCAGGCTTATTCCTATTTTTATTATGTAATAACTGTTATTTTCATCCTTATTACTATTATTCTTATCGTTATAACTCTTATTTTTATCCTTATTACTATAATTATTATCGTAATAACTATTATTTTCAGGCTTATTCCTATTTTCATTATGTAATAACTCTTATTTTTATCCTTGTTACTATTATTATTATCGTAATAACTCTTATTTTTATCATTATAACTAGTATTATTATCGTAACAACTCTTATTTTTATCCTTATTTCTATTATTATTATCATTATAACTATTATTTTCAGCCTTATTCCTATTTTTGTTATGTAATAACTCTTATTTTTATGCTTATTACTATTATTATTATCGTAATAACTCCTATTTTTATCCTTTTTACTATTATTATTATCATTATAACTATTATTTACAGGATTATTCCTATTTTTGTTATGTAATAACTCTTATTTTTATCCATATTACTGTTATTATTATCGTAATAACTATTATTTTCAGCCTTATCACTATTATTATTATATAAATAACTCTTATTTTTATCCTCATTCCTATTTTTATTATCGTATTAACTCACACTTTTATCCTTATTACTATTATTATTATCTTAATAACTCTTATTGTCATCCTTATTCCTATTTCTGTTATGTAATAACTCTTATTTTTGTCCTTATTACTATTATTATTATTATCGTAATAACTCTTATTTTTGTCCTTATTACTATTATTATTATCGTAATAACTCTTCTTTTTATCCTTATTACTATTATTATTATCGTAATAAATCTTATTTTTATCCTTCTTACTATTATTATTATCATTATAACTATTATTTTTAGCCTTATTCCTATTTTTGTTATGTAATAACTCTTATTTTTATCCTTACTACTATTATTATTATCGTAATAACTCTTATTTTTATCCTTATTTCTATTATTATTATCATTATAACTATTATTTTCAGCCTTATTCCTATTTTTGTTATGTAATAACTCTTATTTTTATGCTTATTACTATTATTATTATCGTAATAACTCCTATTTTTATCCTTTTTACTATTATTATTATCATTATAACTATTATTTACAGGATTATTCCTATTTTTGTTATGTAATAACTCTTATTTTTATCCTTATTACTGTTATTATTATCGTAATAACTATTATTTTCAGCCTTATCACTATTATTATTATATAAATAACTCTTATTTTTATCCTTATTCCCATTTTTATTATCGTAATAACTCTTATTTTTATCCTTATTTCTATCATTATTATCATTATAACTATTATTTTCAGCCTTATTCCTATTTTTGTTATGTAATAACTCTTATTTTTGTCCTTATTACTATTATTATTATTATCGTAATAACTCTTATTTTTATCCTTACTACTATTATTATTATCGTAATAACTCTTATTTTTATCCTTATTACTATTATTATTATCGTAATAACTCTTATTTTCATCCTTATTACTATTATTACTATCGTTATAAGTAATGTTTTCAGCCTCATTCCCATTTTTATTATCGTAATAACTCTTATTTTTATCCTCATTACTACTATTATTATCGTAATAACTCTTATTTTTATCCTTATTTCTATTATTATTATCATTATAACTATTATTTTCAGCCTTATTCCTATTTTTGTTATGTAATAAGTCCTATTTTTATCCTTATTACTATTATTATTATCATTATAACTATTATTTACAGGATTATTCCTATTTTTGTTATGTAATAACTCTTATTTTTATCCTTATTTCTATTATTATTATCGTAATAACTCTCATTTTTGTCCTTATTCCTATTTTATCATCGTATTAACTCTTACTTTTATCCTCATTACCATTATTATTATCGTAATAACTCTTATTTTTATCCTTATAACTATTATTACTATCGTAATAACTCTTATTTTTATCCTTATAACTATTATTATTATCGTAATAACTCCTATTTTTATCCTTATTACTATTATTATTATCGTAATAACTCTTATTTTTATCCTTATTTCTATTATTATTATCGTAGTAACTCTTATTTTTATCCTTATAACTATTATTATCGTAATAACTCTTATTTTTATCCTTATAACTGTTATTATTATCGTAATAACTCTTATTCTTGTCCTTATTCCTATTTTATCATCGTATTCACTCTTACTTTTATCCTTATTACTATTATTATTATGGTAATAACTCTTATTTTTATTCTTGTTTCTGTTATTATTATCATTATAACTATTACTTTCAGCCATATTCCTATTTTTATTATGTAATGACTCTTATTTTTATCCTTATTTCTATTATTATTATCGTAATAACTCTCATTTTTGTCCTTATTCCTATTTTATCATCGTATTAACTCTTACTTTTATCCTCATTACCATTATTATTATCGTAATAACTCTTATTTTTATCCTTATTACTATTATTATTATCGTAATAACTCTTATTTTTATCCTTATTACTATTATTATTATCGTAATAACTCTTATTTTTATCCATATTTCTATTATTATTATCGTAATAACTCTTATTATTATCCTTATTTCTGTTATTATTATCATTATAACTATTATTTCCAGCCATATTCCTATTTTTGTTATGTAATAACTGTTATTTTTATCCTTATTCCTATTTTATCATCGTATTAACTCTTACTTTTATCCTTATTACTATTATTATTATCGCAATAACTCATATTTTTATCCTTATTTCTATTATTATTATCGTAATAACTCTTATTTTTGTCCTTATTCCTATTTTATCATCGTATTAACTCTTACTTTTATCATTATTACTATTATTATTATCGTAATAACTCTTATTTTTATCCTTCTAACTATTATTATTATCGTAATAACTCTCAGTTTTGTCCTTATTCCTATTTTATCATCGTATTAACTCTTACTTTTATCCTCATTACTATTATTATTATCGTAATAACTCTTATTTTTATCCTTATTTCTATTATTATTATCGTAATAACTCTTATTTTTGTCCTTATTCCTATTTTATCATCGTATTAACTCTTACTTTTATCATTATTACTATTATTATTATCGTAATAACTCTTATTTTTATCCTTCTAACTATTATTATTATCGTAATAACTCTCAGTTTTGTCCTTATTCCTATTTTATCATCGTATTAACTCTTACTTTTATCCTCATTACTATTATTATTATCGTAATAACTCTTATTTTTATCCTTATTTCTATTATTATTATCGTAGTAACTCTTATTTTTATCCTTATAACTATTATTATCGTAATAACTCTTATTTTTATCCTTATAACTGTTATTATTATCGTAATAACTCTTATTCTTGTCCTTATTCCTATTTTATCATCGTATTCACTCTTACTTTTATCCTTATTACTATTATTATTATGGTAATAACTCTTATTTTTATTCTTGTTTCTGTTATTATTATCATTATAACTATTACTTTCAGCCATATTCCTATTTTTATTATGTAATGACTCTTATTTTTATCCTTATTTCTATTATTATTATCGTAATAACTCTCATTTTTGTCCTTATTCCTATTTTATCATCGTATTAACTCTTACTTTTATCCTCATTACCATTATTATTATCGTAATAACTCTTATTTTTATCCTTATTACTATTATTATTATCGTAATAACTCTTATTTTTATCCTTATTACTATTATTATTATCGTAATAACTCTTATTTTTATCCATATTTCTATTATTATTATCGTAATAACTCTTATTATTATCCTTATTTCTGTTATTATTATCATTATAACTATTATTTCCAGCCATATTCCTATTTTTGTTATGTAATAACTGTTATTTTTATCCTTATTCCTATTTTATCATCGTATTAACTCTTACTTTTATCCTTATTACTATTATTATTATCGCAATAACTCATATTTTTATCCTTATTTCTATTATTATTATCGTAATAACTCTTATTTTTGTCCTTATTCCTATTTTATCATCGTATTAACTCTTACTTTTATCATTATGACTATTATTATTATCGTAATAACTCTTATTTTTATCCTTCTAACTATTATTATTATCGTAATAACTCTCAGTTTTGTCCTTATTCCTATTTTATCATCGTATTAACTCTTACTTTTATCCTCATTACTATTATTATTATCGTAATAACTCTTATTTTTATCCTTATTTCTATTATTATTATCGTAGTAACTCTTATTTTTATCCTTATAACTATTATTATCGTAATAACTCTTATTTTTATCCTTATAACTGTTATTATTATCGTAATAACTCTTATTCTTGTCCTTATTCCTATTTTATCATCGTATTCACTCTTACTTTTATCCTTATTACTATTATTATTATGGTAATAACTCTTATTTTTATTCTTGTTTCTGTTATTATTATCATTATAACTATTACTTTCAGCCATATTCCTATTTTTATTATGTAATAACTCTTATTTTTATCCTTATTTCTATTATTATTATCGTTATAACTCTTATTTCTATCCTTATGATTATTATTATTATCGTAATAACCCTTATTTTTATCCTTATAACTATTATTATTATCGTAATAACTCTCATTTTTGTCCTTATTCCTATTTTATCATCGTATTAACACTTACTTTTATCCTCATTACTATTACTATTATCGTAATAACTCCCATTTTTATCCTTATTACTATTATTATTATCGTAATAACTATTATTTTTATCCTTTTTACTATTATTATTATCGTAATAACTCTTATTTTTGTCCTTATTCCTAGTTTACCATCGTATTAACTCTTACTTTTATCCTTATTACTATTATTATTATCGTAATAACTCTTATTTTTACCCTTATTACTATTATTATTATGATTATAACTATTACTTTCAGCCATATTCCTATTTTTATTATGTAATAACTCTTATTTTTATCCTTATTTATATTATTATTATCGTAGTATCTCTTATTTTTATCCTTATAACTATTATTACTATCGTAATAACTCTTATTTTTATCCTTATAACTATTATTATTATCGTAATAACTCTTATTTTTATCCTTATAACTATTATCATTATCGTAATAACTCTTATTTTTGTCCTTATTCCTATTTTATCATCGTATTAACTCTTACCTTTATCATTATTACTATTATTATTATCGTAATAACTCTTATTTTTATCCTTATAACTATTATTATTATCGTTATAACTCTCATTTTTGTCCTTATTCCTATTTTATCATCGTATTAACTCTTACTTTTATCCTCATTACCATTATTAGTATCGTAATAACTCTTATTTTTATCCTTATTACTATTATTATTATCGGAATAACTCTTATTTTTATCCTTATTACTATTATTATTATCGTAATAACTCTTATTTTTATCCTTATTTCTATTATTATTATCATTATAACTATTACTTTCAGCCATATTCCTATTTTTATTATGTAATAACTCTTATTTTTATCCTTATTTCTATTATTATTATCGTAATAACTCCTATTTTTATCCTTATTACTATTATTATTATCGTAATAACTCTTATGTTTGTGCGTATTCCTATTTTATCATCCTATTAACTCTTACTTTTATCCTTATTACTATTATTATTGTCGTAATAACTCCTATTTTTATCCTTATTACTATTATTATTATCGTAATAACTATTATTTTTGTCCTTATTCCTAGTTTGTCATCGTATTAACTCTTACTTTTATCCTTATTACTATTATTATTATAGTAATAACTCTTATTTTTACCCTTATTACTATTATTATTATGATTATAACTATTACTTTCAGCCATATTCCTATTTTTATTATGTAATAACTCTTATTTTTATCCTTATTTATATTATTATTATCGTAGTAACTCTTATTTTTATCCTTATAACTATTATTATTATCGTAATAACTCTTATTTTTATCCTTATAACTATTATTATTATCGTAATAACTCTTATTTTTATCCTTATAACTATTATTACTATCGTAATAACTCTTATTTTTTATCCTTATAACTATTATTATTATCGTAATAACTCCTATTTTTATCCTTATTACTATTATTATTATCGTAATAACTATTATTTTTGTCCTTATTCCTAGTTTGTCATCGTATTAACTCTTACTTTTATCCTTATTACTATTATTATTATCGTAATAACTCTTATTTTTACCCTTATTACTATTATTATTATGATTATAACTATTACTTTCAGCCATATTCCTATTTTTATTATGTAATAACTCTTATTTTTATCCTTATTTATATTATTATTATCGTAGTAACTCTTATTTTTATCCTTATAACTATTATTATTATCGTAATAACTCTTATTTTTATCCTTATAACTATTATTATTATCGTAATAACTCTTATTTTTATCCTTATAACTATTATTATTATCGTAATAACTCCTATTTTTATCCTTATTACTATTATTATTATCGTAATAACTATTATTTTTGTCCTTATTCCTAGTTTGTCATCGTATTAACTCTTACTTTTATCCTTATTACTATTATTATTATCGTAATAACTCTTATTTTTACCCTTATTACTATTATTATTATGATTATAACTATTACTTTCAGCCATATTCCTATTTTTATTATGTAATAACTCTTATTTTTATCCTTATTTATATTATTATTATCGTAGTAACTCTTATTTTTATCCTTATAACTATTATTATTATCGTAATAACTCTTATTTTTATCCTTATAACTATTATTATTATCGTAATAACTCTTATTTTTATCCTTATAACTATTATCATTATCGTAATAACTCTTATTTTTGTCCTTATTCCTATTTTATCATCGTATTAACTCTTACTTTTATCATTATTACTATTATTATTATCGTAATAACTCTTATTTTTATCCTTATAACTATTATTATTATCGTTATAACTCTCATTTTTGTCCTTATTCCTATTTTATCATCGTATTAACTCTTACTTTTATCCTCATTACTATTATTATGATCGTAATAACTCCTATTTTTATCCTTATTACTATTATTATTATCGTAATAACTCCTATTTTTATCCTTATTTCTATTATTATTATCGGAATAACTCCTATTTTTATCCTTATTACTATTATTATTATCGTAATAACTATTATTTTTATAACTATTATTTATCCTTATTACTATTATTATTATCGTTATAACTATTATTTTCAGCCCTATTCCTATTCTTATTATGAAATAACTCTTATTTTTATCCTTATTTCTATTATTATTGTGATGATATCTATTACTTTCAGCCATATTCCTATTTTTATTATGTAATGACTCTTATTTTTATCCTTATTTCTATTATTATTATCGTAATAACTCTCATTTTTGTCCTTATTCCTATTTTATCATCGTATTAACTCTTACTTTTATCCTCATTACCATTATTATTATCGTAATAACTCTTATTTTTATCCTTATTACTATTATTATTATCGTAATAACTCTTATTTTTATCCTTATTACTATTATTATTATCGTAATAACTCTTATTTTTATCCATATTTCTATTATTATTATCGTAATAACTCTTATTACTATCCTTATTTCTGTTATTATTATCATTATAACTATTATTTCCAGCCATATTCCTATTTTTGTTATGTAATAACTGTTATTTTTATCCTTATTCCTATTTTATCATCGTATTAACTCCTATTTTTATCCTTATTACTATTATTATTATCGTAATAACTCATATTTTTATCCTTATTTCTATTATTATTATCGTAATAACTCTTATTTTTGTCCTTATTCCTATTTTATCATCGTATTAACTCTTACTTTTATCATTATTACTATTATTATTATCGTAATAACTCTTATTTTTATCCTTCTTACTATTATTATTATCGTAATAACTTTCAGTTTTGTCGTTATTCCTATTTTATCATCGTATTAACTCTTACTTTTATCCTCATTACTATTATTATTATCGTAATAACTCTTATTTTTATCCTTATTTCTATTATTATTATCGTAGTAACTCTTATTTTTATCCTTATAACTATTATTATCGTAATAACTCTTATTTTTATCCTTATAACTGTTATTATTATCGTAATAACTCTTATTCTTGTCCTTATTCCTATTTTATCATCGTATTCACTCTTACTTTTATCCTTATTACTATTATTATTATGGTAATAACTCTTATTTTTATTCTTGTTTCTGTTATTATTATCATTATAACTATTACTTTCAGCCATATTCCTATTTTTATTATGTAATAACTCTTATTTTTATCCTTATTTCTATTATTATTATCGTTATAACTCTTATTTCTATCCTTATGATTATTATTATTATCGTAATAACCCTTATTTTTATCCTTATAACTATTATTATTATCGTAATAACTCTCATTTTTGTCCTTATTCCTATTTTATCATCGTATTAACACTTACTTTTATCCTCATTACTATTACTATTATCGTAATAACTCCTATTTTTATCCTTATTACTATTATTATTATCGTAATAACTATTATTTTTATCCTTTTTACTATTATTATTATCGTAATAACTCTTATTTTTGTCCTTATTCCTAGTTTATCATCGTATTAACTCTTACTTTTATCCTTATTACTATTATTATTATCGTAATAACTCTTATTTTTATCCTTATTTCTATTATTATTATCATTATAACTATTACTTTCAGCCATATTCCTATTTTTATTATGTAATAACACTTATTTTTATCCTTATTTCTATTATTATTATCATTATAACTATTACTTTCAGCCATATTCCTATTTTTAATTATGTAATAACTCTTATTTTTATCCTTAATCCTATTATTATTATCGTAATAACTCCTATTTTTATCCTTATTACTATTATTATTATCGTAATAACTCTTATGTTTGTGCGTATTCCTATTTTATCATCCTATTAACTCTTACTTTTATCCTTATTACTATTATTATTATCGTAATAACTCTTATTCTTGTCCTTATTCCTATTTTATCATCGTATTCACTCTTACTTTTATCCTTATTACTATTATTATTATGGTAATAACTCTTATTTTTATTCTTGTTTCTGTTATTATCATCATTATAACTATTACTTTCAGCCATATTCCTATTTTTATTATGTAATAACTGTTATTTTTATCCTTATTTCTATTATTATTATCGTTATAACTCTTATTTCTCTCCTTATGATTATTATTATTATCGTAATAACCCTTATTTTTATCCTTATAACTATTATTATTATCGTAATAACTCTCATTTTTGTCCTTATTCCTATTTTATCAACGTATTAACACTTACTTTTATCCTCATTACTATTATTATTATCGTAATAACTCCTATTTTTATCCTTATTACTATTATTATTATCGTAATAACTATTATTTTTGTCCTTATTCCTATTTTATCATTCGTATTAACTCTTATTTTTGTCCTTATTCCTATTTTATCATCGTATTAACTCTTACCTTTATCATTATTACTATTATTATTATCGTAATAACTCTTATTTTTATCCTTATTACTATTATTATTATCGGAATAACTCTTATTTTTATCCTTATTACTATTATTATTATCGTAATAACTCTTATTTTTATCCTTATTTCTATTATTATTATCATTATAACTATTACTTTCAGCCATATTCCTATTTTTATTATGTAATAACTCTTATTTTTATCCTTATTTCTATTATTATTATCGTAATAACTCCTATTTTTATCCTTATTACTATTATTATTATCGTAATAACTCTTATGTTTGTGCGTATTCCTATTTTGTCATCCTATTAACTCTTACTTTTATCCTTATTACTATTATTATTATCGTAATAACTCTTATTTTTATCCTTATAACTATTATTATTATCGTAATAACTCTTATTTTTATCCTTATAACTATTATTATTATCGTAATAACTCTTATTCTTGTCCTTATTCCTTTTGTATCATCGTATTAACTCTTACTTTTATCCTTATTACTATTATTATTATCGTAATAACTCTTATTTTTATCCTTATTTCTGTTATTGTTATCATTATAACTATTACTTTCAGCCATATTCCTATTTTTATCCTTATGTAATAATTATATGTAATAACTCTTATTTTTATGCATATTTCTATTATTATTATCGTAATAACTCTTTTTTTATCCTTTTAACTATTATTATTATCGTTATAACTGTTACTTTCAGCCATATTCCTTTTTTTATTATGTAATAACGCTTATTTTTATCCTTATTTCTATTATTATTATCGTAATAACTCTTATTTTTATCCTTATAACGATTATTATTATCGTAGTAACTCTTATTTTTGTCGTTATTCCTATTTTATCATCGTATTAACTCTTACTTTTATCCTCATTACCATTATTAGTATCGGAATAACTCTTACTTTTATCCTTATTACTATTATTATTATCGTAATAACTCTTATTTTCATCCTTATTTCTGTTATTATTATCATTATAACTATTACTTTCAGCCATATTCCTATATTTATTATGTAATAACTCTTATTTTTATCCTTATTTCTATTATTATTATCATTATAACTATTACTTTCAGCCATATTCCTATTTTTATTATGTAATAACACTTATTTTTATCCTTATTTCTATTATTATTATCATTATAACTATTACTTTCAGCCATATTCCTATTTTTATTATGTAATAACTCTTATTTTTATCCTTAATCCTATTATTATTATCGTAATAACTCCTATTTTTATCCTTATTACTATTATTATTATCGTAATAACTCATATTTTTATCCTTATTTCTATTATTATTATCGTAATAACTATTATTTTTGTCCTTATTCCTATTTTATCATCGTATTAACTCTTACTTTTATCATTATTACTATTATTATTATCGTAATAACTCTTATTTTTATCCTTCTAACTATTATTATTATCGTAATAACTTTCAGTTTTGTCGTTATTCCTATTTTATCATCGTATTAACTCTTACTTTTATCCTCATTACTATTATTATTATCGTAATAACTCTTATTTTTATCCTTATTTCTATTATTATTATCGTAGTAACTCTTATTTTTATCCTTATAACTATTATTATCGTAATAACTCTTATTTTTATCCTTATAACTGTTATTATTATCGTAATAACTCTTATTCTTGTCCTTATTCCTATTTTATCATCGTATTCACTCTTTCTTTTATCCTTATTACTATTATTATTATGGTAATAACTCTTATTTTTATTCTTGTTTCTGTTATTATTATCATTATAACTATTACTTTCAGCCATATTCCTATTTTTATTATGTAATAACTCTTATTTTTATCCTTATTTCTATTATTATTATCGTTATAACTCTTATTTCTATCCTTATGATTATTATTATTATCGTAATAACCCTTATTTTTATCCTTATAACTATTATTATTATCGTAATAACTCTCATTTTTGTCGTTATTCCTATTTTATCATCGTATTAACACTTACTTTTATCCTCATTACTATTACTATTATCGTAATAACTCTTATTTTTATCCTTATAACTATTATTATTATCGTTATAACTCTCATTTTTGTCCTTATTCCTATTTCATCATGGTATTAACTCTTACTTTTATCCTCATTACCATTATTAGTATCGTAATAACTCTTATTTTTATCCTTATTACTATTATTATTATCGGAATAACTCTTATTTTTATCCTTATTACTATTATTATTATGGTAATAACTCTTATTTTTATCCTTATTTCTATTATTATTATCATTATAACTATTACTTTCAGCCATATTCCTATTGTTTATTATGTAATAACTCTTATTTTTATCCTTATTTCTATTATTATTATCGTAATAACTCCTATTTTTATCCTTATTACTATTATTATTATCGTAATAACTCTTATGTTTGTGCGTATTCCTATTTTGTCATCCTATTAACTCTTACTTTTATCCTTATTACTATTATTATTATCGTAATAACTCTTATTTTTATCCTTATAACTATTATTATTATCGTAATAACTCTTATTTTTATCCTTATAACTATTATTATTATCGTAATAACTCTTATTCTTGTCCTTATTCCTTTTGTATCATCGTATTATCTCTTACTTTTATCCTTATTACTATTATTATTATGGTAATAACTCTTATTTTTATCCTTATTTCTGTTATTGTTATCATTATAACTATTACTTTCAGCCATATTCCTATTTTTATCCTTATGTAATAATTATATGTAATAACTCTTATTTTTACGCATATTTCTATTATTATTATCGTAATGACTCTTTTTTTATCCTTATTTCTATTATTATTATCGTAATAACTCTTATTTTTATCCTTATAACTATTATTATTATCGTAGTAACTCTTATTTTTGTCCTTATTCCTATTTTATCATCGTATTAACTCTTACTTTTATCCTCATTACCATTATTAGTATCGGAATAACTCTTACTTTTATCCTTATTACTATTATTATTATCGTAATAACTCTTATTTTCATCCTTATTTCTGTTATTATTATCATTATAACTATTACTTTCAGCCATATTCCTATATTTATTATGTAATAACTCTTATTTTTATCCTTATTTCTATTATTATTATCATTATAACTATTACTTTCAGCCATATTCCTATTTTTATTATGTAATAACACTTATTTTTATCCTTATTTCTATTATTATTATCATTATAACTATTACTTTCAGCCATATTCCTATTTTTATTATGTAATAACTCTTATTTTTATCCTTATTTCTATTATTATTATCATTATAACTATTACTTTCAGCCATATTCCTATTTTTATTATGTAATAACACTTATTTTTATCCTTATTTCTATTATTATTATCATTATAACTATTACTTTCAGCCATATTCCTATTTTTATTATGTAATAACTCTTATTTTTATCCTTAATCCTATTATTATTATCGTAATAACTCCTATTTTTATCCTTATTGCTATTATTATTATCGTAATAACTCTTATGTTTGTGCGTATTCCTATTTTATCATCCTATTAACTCTTACTTTTATCCTTATTACTATTATTATTATCGTAATAACTCTTATTCTTGTCCTTATTCCTATTTTATCATCGTATTCACTCTTACTTTTATCCTTATTACTATTATTATTATGGTAATAACTCTTATTTTTATTCTTGTTTCTGTTATTATCATCATTATAACTATTACTTTCAGCCATATTCCTATTTTTATTATGTAATAACTGTTATTTTTATCCTTATTTCTATTATTATTATCGTTATAACTCTTATTTCTCTCCTTATGATTATTATTATTATCGTAATAACCCTTATTTTTATCCTTATAACTATTATTATTATCGTAATAACTCTCATTTTTGTCCTTATTCCTATTTTATCAACGTATTAACACTTACTTTTATCCTCATTACTATTATTATTATCGTAATAACTCCTATTTTTATCCTTATTACTATTATTATTATCGTAATAACTATTATTTTTGTCCTTATTCCTATTTTATCATTCGTATTAACTCTTATTTTTGTCCTTATTCCTATTTTATCATCGTATTAACTCTTACCTTTATCATTATTACTATTATTATTATCGTAATAACTCTTATTTTTATCCTTATTACTATTATTATTATCGGAATAACTCTTATTTTTATCCTTATTACTATTATTATTATCGTAATAACTCTTATTTTTATCCTTATTTCTATTATTATTATCATTATAACTATTACTTTCAGCCATATTCCTATTTTTATTATGTAATAACTCTTATTTTTATCCTTATTTCTATTATTATTATCGTAATAACTCCTATTTTTATCCTTATTACTATTATTATTATCGTAATAACTCTTATGTTTGTGCGTATACCTATTTTGTCATCCTATTAACTCTTACTTTTATCCTTATTACTATTATTACTATCGTAATAACTCTTATTTTTATCCTTATAACTATTATTATTATCGTAATAACTCTTATTTTTATCCTTATAACTATTATTATTATCGTAATAACTCTTATTCTTGTCCTTATTCCTTTTGTATCATCGTATTAACTCTTACTTTTATCCTTATTACTATTATTATTATCGTAATAACTCTTATTTTTATCCTTATTTCTGTTATTGTTATCATTATAACTATTACTTTCAGCCATATTCCTATTTTTATCCTTATGTAATTCCTATTTTTATCCTTATGTAATAATTATATGTAATAACTCTTATTTTTATGCATATTTCTATTATTATTATCGTAATAACTCTTTTTTTATCCTTATAACTATTATTATTATCGTTATAACTGTTACTTTCAGCCATATTCCTTTTTTTATTATGTAATAACGCTTATTTTTATCCTTATTTCTATTATTATTATCGTAATAACTCTTATTTTTATCCTTATAACTATTATTATTATCGTAGTAACTCTTATTTTTGTCCTTATTCCTATTTTATCATCGTATTAACTCTTACTTTTATCCTCATTACCATTATTAGTATCGGAATAACTCTTACTTTTATCCTTATTACTATTATTATTATCGTAATAACTCTTATTTTTATCCTTATTAATATTAATAATAATAGTATTATTATCGTAATAACTCTTATTTTCATCCTTATTTCTGTTATTATTATCATTATAACTATTACTTTCAGCCATATTCCTATATTTATTATGTAATAACTCTTATTTTTATCCTTATTTCTATTATTATTATCATTATAACTATTACTTTCAGCCATATTCCTATTTTTATTATGTAATAACACTTATTTTTATCCTTATTTCTATTATTATTATCATTATAACTATTACCTTCAGCCATATTCCTATTTTTATTATGTAATAACTCTTATTTTTATCCTTAATCCTATTATTATTATCGTAATAACTCCTATTTTTATCCTTATTACTATTATTATTATCGTAATAACTCTTATTTTTATCCTTATTTCTGTTATTGTTATCATTATAACTATTACTTTCAGCCATATTCCTATTTTTATCCTTATGTAATTCCTATTTTTATCCCTATGTAATAATTATATGTAATAACTCTTATTTTTATGCATATTTCTATTATTATTATCGTAATAACTCTTTTTTTATCCTTATAACTATTATTATTATCGTTATAACTGTTACTTTCAGCCATATTCCTTTTTTTATTATGTAATAACGCTTATTTTTATCCTTATTTCTATTATTATTATCGTAATAACTCTTATTTTTATCCTTATAACTATTATTATTATCGTAGTAACTCTTATTTTTGTCCTTATTCCTATTTTATCATCGTATTAACTCTTACTTTTATCCTCATTACCATTATTAGTATCGGAATAACTCTTACTTTTATCCTTATTACTATTATTATTATCGTAATAACTCTTATTTTCATCCTTATTTCTGTTATTATTATCATTATAACTATTACTTTCAGCCATATTCCTATATTTATTATGTAATAACTCTTATTTTTATCCTTATTTCTATTATTATTATCATTATAACTATTACTTTCAGCCATATTCCTATTTTTATTATGTAATAACACTTATTTTTATCCTTATTTCTATTATTATTATCATTATAACTATTACTTTCAGCCATATTCCTATTTTTATTATGTAATAACTCTTATTTTTATCCTTAATCCTATTATTATTATCGTAATAACTCCTATTTTTATCCTTATTACTATTATTATTATCGTAATAACTCTTATGTTTGTGCGTATTCCTATTTTATCATCCTATTAACTCTTACTTTTATCCTTATTACTATTATTATTATCGTAATAACTCTTATTCTTGTCCTTATTCCTATTTTATCATCGTATTCACTCTTACTTTTATCCTTATTACTATTATTATTATGGTAATAACTCTTATTTTTATTCTTGTTTCTGTTATTATCATCATTATAACTATTACTTTCAGCCATATTCCTATTTTTATTATGTAATAACTGTTATTTTTATCCTTATTTCTATTATTATTATCGTTATAACTCTTATTTCTCTCCTTATGATTATTATTATTATCGTAATAACCCTTATTTTTATCCTTATAACTATTATTATTATCGTAATAACTCTCATTTTTGTCCTTATTCCTATTTTATCAACGTATTAACACTTACTTTTATCCTCATTACTATTATTATTATCGTAATAACTCCTATTTTTATCCTTATTACAATTATTATTATCGTAATAACTATTATTTTTGTCCTTATTCCTATTTTATCATTCGTATTAACTCTTATTTTTGTCCTTATTCCTATTTTATCATCGTATTAACTCTTACTTTTATCCTTATTACTATTATTATTATCGTAATAACTCTTATTTTTATCCTTACAGCTATTATTATTATCATTATAACTATTATTTTCAGCCATATTCCTATTTTTATTATGTAATAACTGTTATTTTTATCCTTATTTCTATTATTATTATCGTAATAACTCTTATTTTTATCCTTATAAATATTATTATTATCGTAATAACTGTTATTTTTATCCTTATTTCTATTATTATTATCGTTATAACTCTTATTTCTATCCTTATGATTATTATTATTATCGTAATAACCCTTATTTTTATCCTTATAACTATTATTATTATCGTAATAACTCTCATTTTTGTCCTTATTCCTAGTTTATCATCGTATTAACTCTTACTTTTATCCTTATTACTATTATTATTATCGTAATAACTCTTATTTTTACCCTTATTACTATTATTATTATGATTATAACTATTACTTTCAGCCATATTCCTATTTTTATTATGTAATAACTCTTATTTTTATCCTTATTTATATTATTATTATCGTAGTATCTCTTATTTTTATCCTTATAACTATTATTACTATCGTAATAACTCTTATTTTTATCCTTATAACTATTATTATTATCGTAATAACTCTTATTTTTATCCTTATAACTATTATCATTATCGTAATAACTCTTATTTTTGTCCTTATTCCTATTTTATCATCGTATTAACTCTTACCTTTATCATTATTACTATTATTATTATCGTAATAACTCTTATTTTTATCCTTATAACTATTATTATTATCGTTATAACTCTCATTTTTGTCCTTATTCCTATTTCATCATGGTATTAACTCTTACTTTTATCCTCATTACCATTATTAGTATCGTAATAACTCTTATTTTTATCCTTATTACTATTATTATTATCGGAATAACTCTTATTTTTATCCTTATTACTATTATTATTATGGTAATAACTCTTATTTTTATCCTTATTTCTATTATTATTATCATTATAACTATTACTTTCAGCCATATTCCTATTTTTATTATGTAATAACTCTTATTTTTATCCTTATTTCTATTATTATTATCGTAATAACTCCTATTTTTATCCTTATTACTATTATTATTATCGTAATAACTCTTATGTTTGTGCGTATTCCTATTTTGTCATCCTATTAACTCTTACTTTTATCCTTATTACTATTATTATTATCGTAATAACTCTTATTTTTATCCTTATAACTATTATTATTATCGTAATAACTCTTATTTTTATCCTTATAACTATTATTATTATCGTAATAACTCTTATTCTTGTCCTTATTCCTTTTGTATCATCGTATTATCTCTTACTTTTATCCTTATTACTATTATTATTATGGTAATAACTCTTATTTTTATTCTTGTTTCTGTTATTATCATCATTATAACTATTACTTTCAGCCATATTCCTATTTTTATTATGTAATAACTGTTATTTTTATCCTTATTTCTATTATTATTATCGTTATAACTCTTATTTCTCTCCTTATGATTATTATTATTATCGTAATAACCCTTATTTTTATCCTTATAACTATTATTATTATCGTAATAACTCTCATTTTTGTCCTTATTCCTATTTTATCAACGTATTAACACTTACTTTTATCCTTATTACTATTATTATTATCGTAATAACTCTTATTTTTATCCTTATTTCTGTTATTGTTATCATTATAACTATTACTTTCAGCCATATTCCTATTTTTATCCTTATGTAATTCCTATTTTTATCCTTATGTAATAATTATATGTAATAACTCTTATTTTTATGCATATTTCTATTATTATTATCGTAATAACTCTTTTTTTATCCTTATAACTATTATTATTATCGTTATAACTGTTACTTTCAGCCATATTCCTTTTTTTATTATGTAATAACGCTTATTTTTATCCTTATTTCTATTATTATTATCGTAATAACTCTTATTTTTATCCTTATAACTATTATTATTATCGTAGTAACTCTTATTTTTGTCCTTATTCCTATTTTATCATCGTATTAACTCTTACTTTTATCCTCATTACCATTATTAGTATCGGAATAACTCTTACTTTTATCCTTATTACTATTATTATTATCGTAATAACTCTTATTTTTATCCTTATTAATATTAATAATAATAGTATTATTATCGTAATAACTCTTATTTTTATCCTTACAGCTATTATTATTATCATTATAACTATTATTTTCAGCCATATTCCTATTTTTATTATGTAATAACTGTTATTTTTATCCTTATTTCTATTATTATTATCGTAATAACTCTTATTTTTATCCTTATAAATATTATTATTATCGTAATAACTGTTATTTTTATCCTTATTTCTATTATTATTATCGTTATAACTCTTATTTCTATCCTTATGATTATTATTATTATCGTAATAACCCTTATTTTTATCCTTATAACTATTATTATTATCGTAATAACTCTCATTTTTGTCCTTATTCCTAGTTTATCATCGTATTAACTCTTACTTTTATCCTTATTACTATTATTATTATCGTAATAACTCTTATTTTTACCCTTATTACTATTATTATTATGATTATAACTATTACTTTCAGCCATATTCCTATTTTTATTATGTAATAACTCTTATTTTTATCCTTATTTATATTATTATTATCGTAGTATCTCTTATTTTTATCCTTATAACTATTATTACTATCGTAATAACTCTTATTTTTATCCTTATAACTATTATTATTATCGTAATAACTCTTATTTTTATCCTTATAACTATTATCATTATCGTAATAACTCTTATTTTTGTCCTTATTCCTATTTTATCATCGTATTAACTCTTACCTTTATCATTATTACTATTATTATTATCGTAATAACTCTTATTTTTATCCTTATAACTATTATTATTATCGTTATAACTCTCATTTTTGTCCTTATTCCTATTTCATCATGGTATTAACTCTTACTTTTATCCTCATTACCATTATTAGTATCGTAATAACTCTTATTTTTATCCTTATTACTATTATTATTATCGGAATAACTCTTATTTTTATCCTTATTACTATTATTATTATGGTAATAACTCTTATTTTTATCCTTATTTCTATTATTATTATCATTATAACTATTACTTTCAGCCATATTCCTATTTTTATTATGTAATAACTCTTATTTTTATCCTTATTTCTATTATTATTATCGTAATAACTCCTATTTTTATCCTTATTACTATTATTATTATCGTAATAACTCTTATGTTTGTGCGTATTCCTATTTTGTCATCCTATTAACTCTTACTTTTATCCTTATTACTATTATTATTATCGTAATAACTCTTATTTTTATCCTTATAACTATTATTATTATCGTAATAACTCTTATTTTTATCCTTATAACTATTATTATTATCGTAATAACTCTTATTCTTGTCCTTATTCCTTTTGTATCATCGTATTATCTCTTACTTTTATCCTTATTACTATTATTATTATGGTAATAACTCTTATTTTTATTCTTGTTTCTGTTATTATCATCATTATAACTATTACTTTCAGCCATATTCCTATTTTTATTATGTAATAACTGTTATTTTTATCCTTATTTCTATTATTATTATCGTTATAACTCTTATTTCTCTCCTTATGATTATTATTATTATCGTAATAACCCTTATTTTTATCCTTATAACTATTATTATTATCGTAATAACTCTCATTTTTGTCCTTATTCCTATTTTATCAACGTATTAACACTTACTTTTATCCTTATTACTATTATTATTATCGTAATAACTCTTATTTTTATCCTTATTTCTGTTATTGTTATCATTATAACTATTACTTTCAGCCATATTCCTATTTTTATCCTTATGTAATTCCTATTTTTATCCTTATGTAATAATTATATGTAATAACTCTTATTTTTATGCATATTTCTATTATTATTATCGTAATAACTCTTTTTTTATCCTTATAACTATTATTATTATCGTTATAACTGTTACTTTCAGCCATATTCCTTTTTTTATTATGTAATAACGCTTATTTTTATCCTTATTTCTATTATTATTATCGTAATAACTCTTATTTTTATCCTTATAACTATTATTATTATCGTAGTAACTCTTATTTTTGTCCTTATTCCTATTTTATCATCGTATTAACTCTTACTTTTATCCTCATTACCATTATTAGTATCGGAATAACTCTTACTTTTATCCTTATTACTATTATTATTATCGTAATAACTCTTATTTTTATCCTTATTAATATTAATAATAATAGTATTATTATCGTAATAACTCTTATTTTCATCCTTATTTCTGTTATTATTATCATTATAACTATTACTTTCAGCCATATTCCTATATTTATTATGTAATAACTCTTATTTTTATCCTTATTTCTATTATTATTATCATTATAACTATTACTTTCAGCCATATTCCTATTTTTATTATGTAATAACACTTATTTTTATCCTTATTTCTATTATTATTATCATTATAACTATTACCTTCAGCCATATTCCTATTTTTATTATGTAATAACTCTTATTTTTATCCTTAATCCTATTATTATTATCGTAATAACTCCTATTTTTATCCTTATTACTATTATTATTATCGTAATAACTCTTATTTTTATCCTTATTTCTGTTATTGTTATCATTATAACTATTACTTTCAGCCATATTCCTATTTTTATCCTTATGTAATTCCTATTTTTATCCCTATGTAATAATTATATGTAATAACTCTTATTTTTATGCATATTTCTATTATTATTATCGTAATAACTCTTTTTTTATCCTTATAACTATTATTATTATCGTTATAACTGTTACTTTCAGCCATATTCCTTTTTTTATTATGTAATAACGCTTATTTTTATCCTTATTTCTATTATTATTATCGTAATAACTCTTATTTTTATCCTTATAACTATTATTATTATCGTAGTAACTCTTATTTTTGTCCTTATTCCTATTTTATCATCGTATTAACTCTTACTTTTATCCTCATTACCATTATTAGTATCGGAATAACTCTTACTTTTATCCTTATTACTATTATTATTATCGTAATAACTCTTATTTTCATCCTTATTTCTGTTATTATTATCATTATAACTATTACTTTCAGCCATATTCCTATATTTATTATGTAATAACTCTTATTTTTATCCTTATTTCTATTATTATTATCATTATAACTATTACTTTCAGCCATATTCCTATTTTTATTATGTAATAACACTTATTTTTATCCTTATTTCTATTATTATTATCATTATAACTATTACTTTCAGCCATATTCCTATTTTTATTATGTAATAACTCTTATTTTTATCCTTAATCCTATTATTATTATCGTAATAACTCCTATTTTTATCCTTATTACTATTATTATTATCGTAATAACTCTTATGTTTGTGCGTATTCCTATTTTATCATCCTATTAACTCTTACTTTTATCCTTATTACTATTATTATTATCGTAATAACTCTTATTCTTGTCCTTATTCCTATTTTATCATCGTATTCACTCTTACTTTTATCCTTATTACTATTATTATTATGGTAATAACTCTTATTTTTATTCTTGTTTCTGTTATTATCATCATTATAACTATTACTTTCAGCCATATTCCTATTTTTATTATGTAATAACTGTTATTTTTATCCTTATTTCTATTATTATTATCGTTATAACTCTTATTTCTCTCCTTATGATTATTATTATTATCGTAATAACCCTTATTTTTATCCTTATAACTATTATTATTATCGTAATAACTCTCATTTTTGTCCTTATTCCTATTTTATCAACGTATTAACACTTACTTTTATCCTCATTACTATTATTATTATCGTAATAACTCCTATTTTTATCCTTATTACAATTATTATTATCGTAATAACTATTATTTTTGTCCTTATTCCTATTTTATCATTCGTATTAACTCTTATTTTTGTCCTTATTCCTATTTTATCATCGTATTAACTCTTACTTTTATCCTTATTACTATTATTATTATCGTAATAACTCTTATTTTTATCCTTACAGCTATTATTATTATCATTATAACTATTATTTTCAGCCATATTCCTATTTTTATTATGTAATAACTGTTATTTTTATCCTTATTTCTATTATTATTATCGTAATAACTCTTATTTTTATCCTTATAAATATTATTATTATCGTAATAACTGTTATTTTTATCCTTATTTCTATTATTATTATCGTTATAACTCTTATTTCTATCCTTATGATTATTATTATTATCGTAATAACCCTTATTTTTATCCTTATAACTATTATTATTATCGTAATAACTCTCATTTTTGTCCTTATTCCTAGTTTATCATCGTATTAACTCTTACTTTTATCCTTATTACTATTATTATTATCGTAATAACTCTTATTTTTACCCTTATTACTATTATTATTATGATTATAACTATTACTTTCAGCCATATTCCTATTTTTATTATGTAATAACTCTTATTTTTATCCTTATTTATATTATTATTATCGTAGTATCTCTTATTTTTATCCTTATAACTATTATTACTATCGTAATAACTCTTATTTTTATCCTTATAACTATTATTATTATCGTAATAACTCTTATTTTTATCCTTATAACTATTATCATTATCGTAATAACTCTTATTTTTGTCCTTATTCCTATTTTATCATCGTATTAACTCTTACCTTTATCATTATTACTATTATTATTATCGTAATAACTCTTATTTTTATCCTTATAACTATTATTATTATCGTTATAACTCTCATTTTTGTCCTTATTCCTATTTCATCATGGTATTAACTCTTACTTTTATCCTCATTACCATTATTAGTATCGTAATAACTCTTATTTTTATCCTTATTACTATTATTATTATCGGAATAACTCTTATTTTTATCCTTATTACTATTATTATTATGGTAATAACTCTTATTTTTATCCTTATTTCTATTATTATTATCATTATAACTATTACTTTCAGCCATATTCCTATTTTTATTATGTAATAACTCTTATTTTTATCCTTATTTCTATTATTATTATCGTAATAACTCCTATTTTTATCCTTATTACTATTATTATTATCGTAATAACTCTTATGTTTGTGCGTATTCCTATTTTGTCATCCTATTAACTCTTACTTTTATCCTTATTACTATTATTATTATCGTAATAACTCTTATTTTTATCCTTATAACTATTATTATTATCGTAATAACTCTTATTTTTATCCTTATAACTATTATTATTATCGTAATAACTCTTATTCTTGTCCTTATTCCTTTTGTATCATCGTATTATCTCTTACTTTTATCCTTATTACTATTATTATTATGGTAATAACTCTTATTTTTATTCTTGTTTCTGTTATTATCATCATTATAACTATTACTTTCAGCCATATTCCTATTTTTATTATGTAATAACTGTTATTTTTATCCTTATTTCTATTATTATTATCGTTATAACTCTTATTTCTCTCCTTATGATTATTATTATTATCGTAATAACCCTTATTTTTATCCTTATAACTATTATTATTATCGTAATAACTCTCATTTTTGTCCTTATTCCTATTTTATCAACGTATTAACACTTACTTTTATCCTCATTACTATTATTATTATCGTAATAACTCCTATTTTTATCCTTATTACTATTATTATTATCGTAATAACTATTATTTTTGTCCTTATTCCTATTTTATCATTCGTATTAACTCTTATTTTTGTCCTTATTCCTATTTTATCATCGTATTAACTCTTACCTTTATCATTATTACTATTATTATTATCGTAATAACTCTTATTTTTATCCTTATTACTATTATTATTATCGGAATAACTCTTATTTTTATCCTTATTACTATTATTATTATCGTAATAACTCTTATTTTTATCCTTATTTCTATTATTATTATCATTATAACTATTACTTTCAGCCATATTCCTATTTTTATTATGTAATAACTCTTATTTTTATCCTTATTTCTATTATTATTATCGTAATAACTCCTATTTTTAACCTTATTACTATTATTATTATCGTAATAACTCTTATGTTTGTGCGTATTCCTATTTTGTCATCCTATTAACTCTTACTTTTATCCTTATTACTATTATTATTATCGTAATAACTCTTATTTTTATCCTTATAACTATTATTATTATCGTAATAACTCTTATTTTTATCCTTATAACTATTATTATTATCGTAATAACTCTTATTCTTGTCCTTATTCCTTTTGTATCATCGTATTAACTCTTACTTTTATCCTTATTACTATTATTATTATCGTAATAACTCTTATTTTTATCCTTATTTCTGTTATTGTTATCATTATAACTATTACTTTCAGCCATATTCCTATTTTTATCCTTATGTAATTCCTATTTTTATCCTTATGTAATAATTATATGTAATAACTCTTATTTTTATGCATATTTCTATTATTATTATCGTAATAACTCTTTTTTTATCCTTATAACTATTATTATTATCGTTATAACTGTTACTTTCAGCCATATTCCTTTTTTTATTATGTAATAACGCTTATTTTTATCCTTATTTCTATTATTATTATCGTAATAACTCTTATTTTTATCCTTATAACTATTATTATTATCGTAGTAACTCTTATTTTTGTCCTTATTCCTATTTTATCATCGTATTAACTCTTACTTTTATCCTCATTACCATTATTAGTATCGGAATAACTCTTACTTTTATCCTTATTACTATTATTATTATCGTAATAACTCTTATTTTTATCCTTATTAATAGTAATAATAATAGTATTATTATCGTAATAACTCTTATTTTCATCCTTATTTCTGTTATTATTATCATTATAACTATTACTTTCAGCCATATTCCTATATTTATTATGTAATAACTCTTATTTTTATCCTTATTTCTATTATTATTATCATTATAACTATTACTTTCAGCCATATTCCTATTTTTATTATGTAATAACACTTATTTTTATCCTTATTTCTATTATTATTATCATTATAACTATTACCTTCAGCCATATTCCTATTTTTATTATGTAATAACTCTTATTTTTATCCTTAATCCTATTATTATTATCGTAATAACTCCTATTTTTATCCTTATTACTATTATTATTATCGTAATAACTCTTATTTTTATCCTTATTTCTGTTATTGTTATCATTATAACTATTACTTTCAGCCATATTCCTATTTTTATCCTTATGTAATTCCTATTTTTATCCCTATGTAATAATTATATGTAATAACTCTTATTTTTATGCATATTTCTATTATTATTATCGTAATAACTCTTTTTTTATCCTTATAACTATTATTATTATCGTTATAACTGTTACTTTCAGCCATATTCCTTTTTTTATTATGTAATAACGCTTATTTTTATCCTTATTTCTATTATTATTATCGTAATAACTCTTATTTTTATCCTTATAACTATTATTATTATCGTAGTAACTCTTATTTTTGTCCTTATTCCTATTTTATCATCGTATTAACTCTTACTTTTATCCTCATTACCATTATTAGTATCGGAATAACTCTTACTTTTATCCTTATTACTATTATTATTATCGTAATAACTCTTATTTTCATCCTTATTTCTGTTATTATTATCATTATAACTATTACTTTCAGCCATATTCCTATATTTATTATGTAATAACTCTTATTTTTATCCTTATTTCTATTATTATTATCATTATAACTATTACTTTCAGCCATATTCCTATTTTTATTATGTAATAACACTTATTTTTATCCTTATTTCTATTATTATTATCATTATAACTATTACTTTCAGCCATATTCCTATTTTTATTATGTAATAACTCTTATTTTTATCCTTAATCCTATTATTATTATCGTAATAACTCCTATTTTTATCCTTATTACTATTATTATTATCGTAATAACTCTTATGTTTGTGCGTATTCCTATTTTATCATCCTATTAACTCTTACTTTTATCCTTATTACTATTATTATTATCGTAATAACTCTTATTCTTGTCCTTATTCCTATTTTATCATCGTATTCACTCTTACTTTTATCCTTATTACTATTATTATTATGGTAATAACTCTTATTTTTATTCTTGTTTCTGTTATTATCATCATTATAACTATTACTTTCAGCCATATTCCTATTTTTATTATGTAATAACTGTTATTTTTATCCTTATTTCTATTATTATTATCGTTATAACTCTTATTTCTCTCCTTATGATTATTATTATTATCGTAATAACCCTTATTTTTATCCTTATAACTATTATTATTATCGTAATAACTCTCATTTTTGTCCTTATTCCTATTTTATCAACGTATTAACACTTACTTTTATCCTCATTACTATTATTATTATCGTAATAACTCCTATTTTTATCCTTATTACTATTATTATTATCGTAATAACTATTATTTTTGTCCTTATTCCTATTTTATCATTCGTATTAACTCTTATTTTTGTCCTTATTCCTATTTTATCATCGTATTAACTCTTACTTTTATCCTTATTACTATTATTATTATCGTAATAACTCTTATTTTTATCCTTACAGCTATTATTATTATCATTATAACTATTATTTTCAGCCATATTCCTATTTTTATTATGTAATAACTGTTATTTTTATCCTTATTTCTATTATTATTATCGTAATAACTCTTATTTTTATCCTTATAAATATTATTATTATCGTAATAACTGTTATTTTTATCCTTATAACTAATATTATAATCGTAATAACTCTTATTTTTGTCCTTATTCCTATTTTATCATTCGTATTAACTCTTATTTTTGTCCTTATTCCTATTTTATCATCGTATTAACTCTTACCTTTATCATTATTACTATTATTATTATCGTAATAACTCTTATTTTTATCCTTATTACTATTATTATTATCGGAATAACTCTTATTTTTATCCTTATTACTATTATTATTATCGTAATAACTCTTATTTTTATCCTTATTTCTATTATTATTATCATTATAACTATTACTTTCAGCCATATTCCTATTTTTATTATGTAATAACTCTTATTTTTATCCTTATTTCTATTATTATTATCGTAATAACTCCTATTTTTATCCTTATTACTATTATTATTATCGTAATAACTCTTATGTTTGTGCGTATTCCTATTTTGTCATCCTATTAACTCTTACTTTTATCCTTATTACTATTATTATTATCGTAATAACTCTTATTTTTATCCTTATAACTATTATTATTATCGTAATAACTCTTATTTTTATCCTTATAACTATTATTATTATCGTAATAACTCTTATTCTTGTCCTTATTCCTTTTGTATCATCGTACTAACTCTTACTTTTATCCTTATTACTATTATTATTATCGTAATAACTCTTATTTTTATCCTTATTTCTGTTATTGTTATCATTATAACTATTACTTTCAGCCATATTCCTATTTTTATCCTTATGTAATTCCTATTTTTATCCTTATGTAATAATTATATGTAATAACTCTTATTTTTATGCATATTTCTATTATTATTATCGTAATAACTCTTTTTTTATCCTTATAACTATTATTATTATCGTTATAACTGTTACTTTCAGCCATATTCCTTTTTTTATTATGTAATAACGCTTATTTTTATCCTTATTTCTATTATTATTATCGTAATAACTCTTATTTTTATCCTTATAACTATTATTATTATCGTAGTAACTCTTATTTCTGTCCTTATTCCTATTTTATCATCGTATTAACTCTTACTTTTATCCTCATTACCATTATTAGTATCGGAATAACTCTTACTTTTATCCTTATTACTATTATTATTATCGTAATAACTCTTATTTTTATCCTTATTAATAGTAATAATAATAGTATTATTATCGTAATAACTCTTATTTTCATCCTTATTTCTGTTATTATTATCATTATAACTATTACTTTCAGCCATATTCCTATATTTATTATGTAATAACTCTTATTTTTATCCTTATTTCTATTATTATTATCATTATAACTATTACTTTCAGCCATATTCCTATTTTTATTATGTAATAACACTTATTTTTATCCTTATTTCTATTATTATTATCATTATAACTATTACCTTCAGCCATATTCCTATTTTTATTCTGCAATAACTCTTATTTTTATCCTTAATCCTATTATTATTATCGTAATAACTCCTATTTTTATCCTTATTACTATTATTATTATCGTAATAACTCTTATGTTTGTGCGTATTCCTATTTTATCATCCTATTAACTCTTACTTTTATCCTTATTACTATTATTATTATCGTAATAACTCTTATTTTTATCCTTATAACTATTATTATTATCGTAATAACTCTTATGTTTGTCCTTAGTCCTATTTTATCATCCTATTAACTCTTACTTTTATCCTTATTACTATTATTATTATCGTAATAACTCTTATTTTTATCCTTATTTCTGTTATTGTTATCATTATAACTATTACTTTCAGCCATATTCCTATTTTTATCCTTATGTAATAATTATATGTAATAACTCTTATTTTTATGCATATTTCTATTATTATTATCGTAATAACTCTTTTTTTTATCCTTATAACTATTATTATTATCGTTATAACTATTACTTTCAGCCATATTCCTTTTTTTATTATGTAATAACGCTTATTTTTATCCTTATTTCTATTATTATTATCGTAATAACTCTTATTTTCATCCTTATTACTATTATTATCATCGTATTAACTCTTACTTTTATCCACATTACTATTATTATTATCGTAATAACTCTTATTTTTGTCCTTATTCCTATTTTATCATCGTATTAACTCTTACTTTTATCATTATTACTATTATTATTATCGTAATAACTCTTATTTTTATCCTTATAACTATTATTATTATCGTAATAACTCTTATGTTTGTCCTTATTCCTATTTTATCATCCTATTAACTCTTACTTTTATCCTTATTACTATTATTATTATCGTAATAACTCTTATTTTTATCCTTATTTCTGTTATTGTTATCATTATAACTATTACTGTCAGCCATATTCCTATTTTTATCCTTATGTAATTCCTATTTTTATCCTTATGTAATAATTATATGTAATAACTCTTATTTTTATGCATATTTCTATTATTATTATCGTAATAACTCTTTTTTTATCCTTACAACTATTATTATTATCGTTATAACTATTACTTTCAGCCATATTCCTTTTTTTATTATGTAATAACGCTTATTTTTATCCTTATTTCTATTATTATTATCGTAATAACTCTTATTTTTATCCTTATAACTATTATTATTATCGTAATAACTCCTATTTTTGTCCATATTCCTATTTTATCATCGTATTAACTCTTACTTTTATCCTCATTACCATTATTATTATCGTAATAACTCTTATTTTTATCCTTATTACTATTATTATCATCGTATTAACTCTTACTTTTATCCACATTACTATTATTATTATCGTAATAACTCTTATTTTTATCCTTATAACTATTCTTATTATCGTAATAACTCTTATGTTTGTCCTTATTCCTATTTTATCATCGTATTAACTCTTACTTTTATCCACATTACTATTATTATTATCGTAATAACTCTTATTTTTATCCTTATAACTATTATTATTATCGTAGTAACTCTTATTTTTGTCCTTATTCCTATTTTATCATCGTATTAACTCTTACTTTTATCCTCATTACCATTATTAGTATCGGAATAACTCTTACTTTTATCCTTATTACTATTATTATTATCGTAATAACTCTTATTTTTATCCTTATTAATAGTAATAATAATAGTATTATTATCGTAATAACTCTTATTTTCATCCTTATTTCTGTTATTATTATCATTATAACTATTACTTTCAGCCATATTCCTATATTTATTATGTAATAACTCTTATTTTTATCCTTATTTCTATTATTATTATCATTATAACTATTACTTTCAGCCATATTCCTATTTTTATTATGTAATAACACTTATTTTTATCCTTATTTCTATTATTATTATCATTATAACTATTACCTTCAGCCATATTCCTATTTTTATTATGTAATAACTCTTATTTTTATCCTTAATCCTATTATTATTATCGTAATAACTCCTATTTTTATCCTTATTACTATTATTATTATCGTAATAACTCTTATTTTTATCCTTATAACTATTATTATTATCGTAATAACTCTTATTTTTATCCTTATAACTATTATTATTATCGTAATAACTCTTATTCTTGTCCTTATTCCTTTTGTATCATCGTATTAACTCTTACTTTTATCCTTATTACTATTATTATTATCGTAATAACTCTTATTTTTATCCTTATTTCTGTTATTGTTATCATTATAACTATTACTTTCAGCCATATTCCTATTTTTATCCTTATGTAATTCCTATTTTTATCCCTATGTAATAATTATATGTAATAACTCTTATTTTTATGCATATTTCTATTATTATTATCGTAATAACTCTTTTTTTATCCTTATAACTATTATTATTATCGTTATAACTGTTACTTTCAGCCATATTCCTTTTTTTATTATGTAATAACGCTTATTTTTATCCTTATTTCTATTATTATTATCGTAATAACTCTTATTTTTATCCTTATAACTATTATTATTATCGTAGTAACTCTTATTTTTGTCCTTATTCCTATTTTATCATCGTATTAACTCTTACTTTTATCCTCATTACCATTATTAGTATCGGAATAACTCTTACTTTTATCCTTATTACTATTATTATTATCGTAATAACTCTTATTTTCATCCTTATTTCTGTTATTATTATCATTATAACTATTACTTTCAGCCATATTCCTATATTTATTATGTAATAACTCTTATTTTTATCCTTATTTCTATTATTATTATCATTATAACTATTACTTTCAGCCATATTCCTATTTTTATTATGTAATAACACTTATTTTTATCCTTATTTCTATTATTATTATCATTATAACTATTACTTTCAGCCATATTCCTATTTTTATTATGTAATAACTCTTATTTTTATCCTTAATCCTATTATTATTATCGTAATAACTCCTATTTTTATCCTTATTACTATTATTATTATCGTAATAACTCTTATGTTTGTGCGTATTCCTATTTTATCATCCTATTAACTCTTACTTTTATCCTTATTACTATTATTATTATCGTAATAACTCTTATTCTTGTCCTTATTCCTATTTTATCATCGTATTCACTCTTACTTTTATCCTTATTACTATTATTATTATGGTAATAACTCTTATTTTTATTCTTGTTTCTGTTATTATCATCATTATAACTATTACTTTCAGCCATATTCCTATTTTTATTATGTAATAACTGTTATTTTTATCCTTATTTCTATTATTATTATCGTTATAACTCTTATTTCTCTCCTTATGATTATTATTATTATCGTAATAACCCTTATTTTTATCCTTATAACTATTATTATTATCGTAATAACTCTCATTTTTGTCCTTATTCCTATTTTATCAACGTATTAACACTTACTTTTATCCTCATTACTATTATTATTATCGTAATAGCTCCTATTTTTATCCTTATTACTATTATTATTATCTTAATAACTATTATTTTTGTCCTTATTCCTATTTTATCATTCGTATTAACTCTTATTTTTGTCCTTATTCCTATTTTATCATCGTATTAACTCTTACTTTTATCCTTATTACTATTATTATTATCGTAATAACTCTTATTTTTATCCTTACAGCTATTATTATTATCATTATAACTATTATTTTCAGCCATATTCCTATTTTTATTATGTAATAACTGTTATTTTTATCCTTATTTCTATTATTATTATCGTAATAACTCTTATTTTTATCCTTATAAATATTATTATTATCGTAATAACTGTTATTTTTATCCTTATAACTATTATTATAATCGTAATAACTCTTATTTTTGTCCTTATTCCTATTTTATCATTCGTATTAACTCTTATTTTTGTCCTTATTCCTATTTTATCATCGTATTAACTCTTACCTTTATCATTATTACTATTATTATTATCGTAATAACTCTTATTTTTATCCTTATTACTATTATTATTATCGGAATAACTCTTATTTTTATCCTTATTACTATTATTATTATCGTAATAACTCTTATTTTTATCCTTATTTCTATTATTATTATCATTATAACTATTACTTTCAGCCATATTCCTATTTTTATTATGTAATAACTCTTATTTTTATCCTTATTTCTATTATTATTATCGTAATAACTCCTATTTTTATCCTTATTACTATTATTATTATCGTAATAACTCTTATGTTTGTGCGTATTCCTATTTTGTCATCCTATTAACTCTTACTTTTATCCTTATTACTATTATTATTATCGTAATAACTCTTATTTTTATCCTTATAACTATTATTATTATCGTAATAACTCTTATTCTTGTCCTTATTCCTTTTGTATCATCGTATTAACTCTTACTTTTATCCTTATTACTATTATTATTATCGTAATAACTCTTATTTTTATCCTTATTTCTGTTATTGTTATCATTATAACTATTACTTTCAGCCATATTCCTATTTTTATCCTTATGTAATTCCTATTTTTATCCTTATGTAATAATTATATGTAATAACTCTTATTTTTATGCATATTTCTATTATTATTATCGTAATAACTCTTTTTTTATCCTTATAACTATTATTATTATCGTTATAACTGTTACTTTCAGCCATATTCCTTTTTTTATTATGTAATAACGCTTATTTTTATCCTTATTTCTATTATTATTATCGTAATAACTCTTATTTTTATCCTTATAACTATTATTATTATCGTAGTAACTCTTATTTTTGGCCTTATTCCTATTTTATCATCGTATTAACTCTTACTTTTATCCTCATTACCATTATTAGTATCGGAATAACTCTTACTTTTATCCTTATTACTATTATTATTATCGTAATAACTCTTATTTTTATCCTTATTAATAGTAATAATAATAGTATTATTATCGTAATAACTCTTATTTTCATCCATATTTCTGTTATTATTATCATTATAACTATTACTTTCAGCCATATTCCTATATTTATTATGTAATAACTCTTATTTTTATCCTTATTTCTATTATTATTATCATTATAACTATTACTTTCAGCCATATTCCTATTTTTATTATGTAATAACACTTATTTTTATCCTTATTTCTATTATTATTATCATTATAACTATTACCTTCAGCCATATTCCTATTTTTATTCTGTAATAACTCTTATTTTTATCCTTAATCCTATTATTATTATCGTAATAACTCCTATTTTTATCCTTATTACTATTATTATTATCGTAATAACTCTTATGTTTGTGCGTATTCCTATTTTATCATCCTATTAACTCTTACTTTTATCCTTATTACTATTATTATTATCGTAATAACTCTTATTTTTATCCTTATAACTATTATTATTATCGTAATAACTCTTATGTTTGTCCTTAGTCCTATTTTATCATCCTATTAACTCTTACTTTTATCCTTATTACTATTATTATTATCGTAATAACTCTTATTTTTATCCTTATTTCTGTTATTGTTATCATTATAACTATTACTTTCAGCCATATTCCTATTTTTATCCTTATGTAATAATTATATGTAATAACTCTTATTTTTATGCATATTTCTATTATTATTATCGTAATAACTCTTTTTTTATCCTTATAACTATTATTATTATCGTTATAACTATTACTTTCAGCCATATTCCTTTTTTTATTATGTAATAACGCTTATTTTTATCCTTATTTCTATTATTATTATCGTAATAACTCTTATTTTCATCCTTATTACTATTATTATCATCGTATTAACTCTTACTTTTATCCACATTACTATTATTATTATCGTAATAACTCTTATTTTTGTCCTTATTCCTATTTTATCATCGTATTAACTCTTACTTTTATCATTATTACTATTATTATTATCGTAATAACTCTTATTTTTATCCTTATAACTATTATTATTATCGTAATAACTCTTATGTTTGTCCTTATTCCTATTTTATCATCCTATTAACTCTTACTTTTATCCTTATTACTATTATTATTATCGTAATAACTCTTATTTTTATCCTTATTTCTGTTATTGTTATCATTATAACTATTACTGTCAGCCATATTCCTATTTTTATCCTTATGTAATTCCTATTTTTATCCTTATGTAATAATTATATGTAATAACTCTTATTTTTATGCATATTTCTATTATTATTATCGTAATAACTCTTTTTTTATCCTTACAACTATTATTATTATCGTTATAACTATTACTTTCAGCCATATTCCTTTTTTTATTATGTAATAACGCTTATTTTTATCCTTATTTCTATTATTATTATCGTAATAACTCTTATTTTTATCCTTATAACTATTATTATTATCGTAATAACTCCTATTTTTGTCCATATTCCTATTTTATCATCGTATTAACTCTTACTTTTATCCTCATTACCATTATTATTATCGTAATAACTCTTATTTTTATCCTTATTACTATTATTATCATCGTATTAACTCTTACTTTTATCCACATTACTATTATTATTATCGTAATAACTCTTATTTTTATCCTTATAACTATTATTATTATCGTAATAACTCTTATGTTTGTCCTTATTCCTATTTTATCATCGTATTAACTCTTACTTTTATCCACATTACTATTATTATTATCGTAATAACTCTTATTTTTATCCTTATAACTATTATTATTATCGTAATAACTCTTATGTTTGTCCTTATTCCTATTTTATCATCCTATTAACTCTTACTTTTATCCTTATTACTATTATTATTATCGTAATAACTCTTATTTTTATCCTTATTTCTGTTATTGTTATCATTATAACTATTACTGTCAGCCATATTCCTATTTTTATCCTTATGTAATTCCTATTTTTATCCTTATGTAATAATTATATGTAATAACTCTTATTTTTATGCATATTTCTATTATTATTATCGTAATAACTCTTTTTTTATCCTTACAACTATTATTATTATCGTTATAACTATTACTTTCAGCCATATTCCTTTTTTTATTATGTAATAACGCTTATTTTTATCCTTATTTCTATTATTATTATCGTAATAACTCTTATTTTCATCCTTATAACTATTATTATTATCGTAATAACTCCTATTTTTGTCCATATTCCTATTTTATCATCGTATTAACTCTTACTTTTATCCTCATTACCATTATTATTATCGTAATAACTCTTATTTTTATCCTTATTACTATTATTATCATCGTATTAACTCTTACTTTTATCCACATTACTATTATTATTATCGTAATAACTTTTATTTTTATCCTTATAACTATTATTATTATCGTAATAACTCTTATTTTTGTCCTTATTCCTATTTTATCATCGTATTAACTCTTACTTTTATCATTATTACTATTATTATTATCGTAATAACTCTTATTTTTATCCTTATAACTATTATTATTATCGTAATAACTCTTATGTTTGTCCTTATTCCTTTTGTATCATCGTATTAACTCTTACTTTTATCCTTATTACTATTATTATTATCGTAGTAACTCTTATTTTTATCCTTATTTCTGTTATTGTTATCATTATAACTATTACTTTCAGCCATATTCCTATTTTTATCCTTATGTAATTCCTATTTTTATCCTTATGTAATAATTATATGTAGTAACTCTTATTTTTATGCATATTTCTATTATTATTATCATAATAACTCTTTTTTTATCCTTATAACTATTATTATTATCGTTATAACTATTACTTACAGCCATATTCCTTTTTTTATTATGTAATAACGCTTATTTTTATCCTTATTTCTATTATTATTATCGTAATAACTCTTATTTTTATCCTTATAACTATTATTATTATCGTAATAACTCCTATTTTTGTCCATATTCCTATTTTATCATCGTATTAACTCTTACTTTTATCCTCATTACCATTATTATTATCGTAATAACTCTTATTTTTATCCTTATTACTATTATTATCATCGTATTAACTCTTACTATTATCCACATTACTATTATTATTATCGTAATAACTCTTATTTTTATCCTTATAACTATTATTATTATCGTAATAACTCTTATGTTTGTCCTTATTCCTATTTTGTCATCCTATTAACTCTTACTTTTATCCTTATTACTATTATTATTATCGTAATAACTCTTATTTTTATCCTTATTTCTGTTATTATTATCATTATAACTATTACTTTCAGCCATATTCCTATTTTTATTATGTAATAACTCTTATTTTTATCCTTATTTCTATTATTATTATCGTAATAACTCTTATTTTTATCCTTATAGCTATTATTATTATCGTAATAACTCTCAGTTTTGTCCTTATTCCTATTTTATCATCGTATTAACTCGTACTTTTATCCTCATTACTATTATTATTATCGTAATAACACTTATTTTTATCCTTATTTCTATTATTATTATCGTAGTAACTCTTATTTTTATCCTTATAACTATTATTATTATCGTAATAACTCTTATTCTTGTCCTTATTCCTTTTGTATCATCGTATTAACTCTTACTTTTATCCTTATTACTATTATTATTATCGTAATAACTCTTATTTTTATCCTTATAACTATTATTATTATCGTAATAACTCCTATTTTTGTCCATATTCCTATTTTATCATCGTATTAACTCTTACTTTTATCCTCATTACCATTATTATTATCGTAATAACTCTTATTTTTATCCTTATTACTATATTATTATCATCGTATTAACTCTTACTTTTATCCACATTACTATTATTATTATCGTAATAACTCTTATTTTTATCCTTATAACTATTATTATTATCGTAATAACTCTCATTTTTATCCTTCTTCCTATTTTTATTATCGTAATAACTTTTATTTTTATCCTTATTTCTATTATTATTATCGTAATAACTCTTATTTTTATCCTTATAACTATTATTATTATCGTAATAACTCTTATGTTTGTCCTTATTCCTATTTTATCATCCTATTAACTCTTACTTTTATCCTTATTACTATTATTATTATCGTAATAACTCTTATTTTTATCCTTATTTCTGTTATTGTTATCATTATAACTATTACTGTCAGCCATATTCCTATTTTTATCCTTATGTAATTCCTATTTTTATCCTTATGTAATAATTATATGTAATAACTCTTATTTTTATGCATATTTCTATTATTATTATCGTAATAACTCTTTTTTTATCCTTACAACTATTATTATTATCGTTATAACTATTACTTTCAGCCATATTCCTTTTTTTATTATGTAATAACGCTTATTTTTATCCTTATTTCTATTATTATTATCGTAATAACTCTTATTTTCATCCTTATAACTATTATTATTATCGTAATAACTCCTATTTTTGTCCATATTCCTATTTTATCATCGTATTAACTCTTACTTTTATCCTCATTACCATTATTATTATCGTAATAACTCTTATTTTTATCCTTATTACTATTATTATCATCGTATTAACTCTTACTTTTATCCACATTACTATTATTATTATCGTAATAACTTTTATTTTTATCCTTATAACTATTATTATTATCGTAATAACTCTTATTTTTGTCCTTATTCCTATTTTATCATCGTATTAACTCTTACTTTTATCATTATTACTATTATTATTATCGTAATAAACTCTTATTTTTATCCTTATAACTATTATTATTATCGTAATAACTCTTATGTTTGTCCTTATTCCTTTTGTATCATCGTATTAACTCTTACTTTTATCCTTATTACTATTATTATTATCGTAGTAACTCTTATTTTTATCCTTATTTCTGTTATTGTTATCATTATAACTATTACTTTCAGCCATATTCCTATTTTTATCCTTATGTAATTCCTATTTTTATCCTTATGTAATAATTATATGTAATAACTCTTATTTTTATGCATATTTCTATTATTATTATCATAATAACTCTTTTTTTATCCTTATAACTATTATTATTATCGTTATAACTATTACTTTCAGCCATATTCCTTTTTTTATTATGTAATAACGCTTATTTTTATCCTTATTTCTATTATTATTATCGTAATAACTCTTATTTTTATCCTTATAACTATTATTATTATCGTAATAACTCCTATTTTTGTCCATATTCCTATTTTATCATCGTATTAACTCTTACTTTTATCCTCATTACCATTATTATTATCGTAATAACTCTTATTTTTATCCTTATTACTATTATTATCATCGTATTAACTCTTACTATTATCCACATTACTATTATTATTATCGTAATAACTCTTATTTTTATCCTTATAACTATTATTATTATCGTAATAACTCTTATGTTTGTCCTTATTCCTATTTTGTCATCCTATTAACTCTTACTTTTATCCTTATTACTATTATTATTATCGTAATAACTCTTATTTTTATCCTTATTTCTGTTATTATTATCATTATAACTATTACTTTCAGCCATATTCCTATTTTTATTATGTAATAACTCTTATTTTTATCCTTATTTCTATTATTATTATCGTAATAACTCTTATTTTTATCCTTATAGCTATTATTATTATCGTAATAACTCTCAGTTTTGTCCTTATTCCTATTTTATCATCGTATTAACTCGTACTTTTATCCTCATTACTATTATTATTATCGTAATAACACTTATTTTTATCCTTATTTCTATTATTATTATCGTAGTAACTCTTATTTTTATCCTTATAACTATTATTATTATCGTAATAACTCTTATTCTTGTCCTTATTCCTTTTGTATCATCGTATTAACTCTTACTTTTATCCTTATTACTATTATTATTATCGTAATAACTCTTATTTTTATCCTTATTTCTGTTATTGTTATCATTATAACTATTACTTTCAGCCATATTCCTATTTTTTATCCTTATGTAATTCCTATTTTTATCCTTATGTAATAATTATATGTAATAACTCTTATTTTTATGCATATTTCTATTATTATTATCGTAATAACTCTTTTTTTATCCTTATAACTATTATTATTATCGTTATAACTATTACTTTCAGCCATATTCCTTTTTTTATTATGTAATAACGCTTATTTTTATCCTTATTTCTATTATTATTATCGAAATAACTCTTATTTTCATCCTTATAACTATTATTATTATCGTAATAACTCCTATTTTTGTCCATATTCCTATTTTATCATCGTATTAACTCTTACTTTTATCCTCATTACCATTATTATTATCGTAATAACTCTTATTTTTATCCTTATTACTATATTATTATCATCGTATTAACTCTTACTTTTATCCACATTACTATTATTATTATCGTAATAACTCTTATTTTTATCCTTATAACTATTATTATTATCGTAATAACTCTCATTTTTATCCTTCTTCCTATTTTTATTATCGTAATAACTTTTATTTTTATCCTTATTTCTATTATTATTATCGTAATAACTCTTATTTTTATCCTTATAACTATTATTATTATCGTAATAACTCTTATTTTTGTCCTTATTCGTATTTTATCATCGTATTAACTCTTACTTTTATCCTTATTACTATTATTATTATCGTAAAAACTCTTATTTTTATCCTTATAACTATTATTATTATCGTAATAACTCCTATGTTTGTCCTTATTCCTATTTTATCGTCGTATTAACTCTTACTTTTATCCTTATTACTATTATTATTATCGTAATAACTCTTATTTTTATCCTGATTACTATTATTATTATCGTAATAACTCTTATTTTTATCCTTATTTCTATTATTATTATCATTTAAACCATTATTTTCATCCTTATTCCTATTTTTTATTATGTAATAACTCTTATTTTTATCCTTATAACTATTATTATTATCGTAATAACTCCTATGTTTGTCCTTATTCCTATTTTATCATCGTATTAACTCTTATTTTTATCCTTATTACTATTATTATTGTCGTAATAACTCTTATTTTTATCCTTTTTTTCTATTATTATTATCATTATAAACCATTATTTTCAGCCTTATTCCTATTTTTATTATGTAATAACTCTTATTTTTATCCTTATTTCTATTATCATTATCGTAATAACTCTTATTTTTATCCTTATTTCTATTATTATTATCATTTAAACCACTGTTTTCATCCTTATTCCTATTTTTATTATGTAATAACTCTTATTTTTATCCTTATTACTATTATTATTATCGTAATAGCTCTTATTTTTATCCGTATTTCTATTATTATTATCATTATAACCATTATTTTCAGCCTTATTCCTATTTTTATTATGTAATATCTCTTATTTTTATCCTTATTACTATTATTATTATCGTAATAACTCTTATTTTTTACCTTATTTCTATTATTATTATCATTATAACCATTATCTCCAGCCTTTTTCCTATTTTTATTATGTAATAACTCTTATTTTTATCCTTATTACTATTATTATTATCGTAATAACTCTTATTTTTATCCTTATTTCTATTATTATTATCATTTAAACCATTATTTTCATCCTTATTCCTATTTTTATTATGTAATAACTCTTATTTTTATCCTTATAACTATTATTATTATCGTAATAACTCCTATGTTTGTCCTTATTCCTATTTTATCATCGTATTAACTCTTATTTTTATCCTTATTACTATTATTATTATCGTAATAACTCTTATTTTTATCCTTTTTTCTATTATTATTATCATTATAACCATTATTTTCAGCCTTATTCCTATTTTTATTATGTAATAACTCTTATTTTTATCCTTATTTCTATTATCATTATCGTAATAACTCTTATTTTTATCCTTATTTCCATTATTATTATCGTAATAACTCTTATTTTTATCCTTATAACTATTATTATTATCGTAATAACTCTTATTTTTATCCTTATAACTATTTTTATTATCGTAATAACTTTTATTTTTATCCTTATTTCTATTATTATTATCATTTAAACCGTTATTTTCAGCCCTATTCCTATTTTTATTAAGTAATAACTCTTATTTTTATCCTTATTACTATTATTATTATCGTAATAACTCTTATTTTTATCCTTATTTCTATTATTATTATCATTTAAACCATTGTTTTCATCCATATTACTATTATTATTATCGTAATAACTCTTATTTTTATCCTTATTACTATTATTACTATCGTAATAACTCTTATTTTTATCCGTATTTCTATTATTATTATCGTTATAACCATTATTTTCAGCCTTATTCTTATTTTTATTATGTAATAACTTTTATTTTTATCCTTATTTCTATTATTATTATCGTAATAACTCTTATTTTCATCCTTATAACTATTATTATTATCGTAATAACTCTTATTTTTATCCTTATTTCTATTATTATTATCATTTAAACCATTATTTTCATCCTTATTCCTATTTTTATTATGTAATAACTCTTATTTTTATCCTTATAACTATTATTATTATCGTAATAACTCCTATGTTTGTCCTTATTCCTATTTTATCATCGTATTAACTCTTATTTTCATCCTTATTACTATTATTATTATCGTAATAACTCTTATTTTTATCCTTTTTTCTATTATTATTATCATTATAACCATTATTTTCAGCCTTATTCCTATTTTTATTATGTAATAACTCTTATTTTTATCCTTATTTCTATTATCATTATCGTAATAACTCTTATTTTTATCCTTATTTCCATTATTATTATCGTAATAACTCATATTTTTATCCTTATAACTATTATTATTATCGTAATAACTCTTATTTTTATCCTTATTTCTATTATTATTATCATTTAAACCATTATTTTCATCCTTATTCCTATTTTTATTATGTAATAACTCTTATTTTTATCCGTATTTCTAATATTATTATCATTATAACCATTATTTTCAGCCTTATTCCTATTTTTATTATGCAATAACTCTTATTTTTATCCTTATTTCTATTATTATTATCGTAATAACTCTTATTTTTATCCTTATAACTATTATTATTATCGTAATAACTCTTATCTTTATCCTTATTCGTATTTTATCATCGTATTAACTCTTACTTTTATCCTTATTACTATTATTATTATCGTAAAAACTCTTATTTTTATCCTTATTACTATTATTATTCTCGTAATAACTCTTATTTTTATCCTTATAACTATTATTATTATCGTAATAACTCTTATTTTCATCCTTATTCCTATTTTTATTATGTAATAACTCTTATTTTTATCGTTATAACTATTATTATTATCGTAATAACTCCTATGTTTGTCCTTATTCCTATTTTATCATCGTATTAACTCTTACTTTTATGCTTATTACGATTATTATTATCGTAATAACTCTTATTTTTATCCTTATTACTATTATTATTATCGTAATAACTCTTATTTTTATCCGTATTTCTATTATTATTATCATTATAACCATTATTTTCAGCCTTATTCCTATTTTTATTATGCAATAACTCTAATTTTTATCCTTATTTCTATTATTATTATCGTAATAACTCTTATTTTTATCCTTATAACTATTATTATTATCGTAATAACTCTTATTTTTATCCTTATTTCTATTATTATTATCATTTAAACCATTATTTTCAGCCTTATTCCTATTTTTATTATGTAATAACTCTTATTTTTATCCTTATTACTATTATTATTATCGTAATAACTCTTATTTTTTACCTTATTTCTATTATTATTATCATTATAACCATTATTTCCAGCCTTATTCCTATTTTTATTATGTAATAACTCTTATTTTTATCCTTATTACTATTATTATTACCGTAATAACTCTTATTTTTATCCTTATAACTATTTTTATTATCGTAATAACTCCTATGTTTGTCCTTATTCCTATTTTATCATCGTATTAACACTTACTTTTATCGTTATTACTATTATTATTATCGTAATAACTTTTATTTTTATCCTTATTTCTATTATTATTATCATTTAAACCATTATTTTCAGCCCTGTTCCTATTTTTATTAAGTAATAACTCTTATTTTTATCCTTATAACTATTATTATTATCGTAATAACTCTCATTTTTATCCTTATTCCTATTTTTATTATCGTAATAACTTTTATTTTTATCCTTATTTCTATTATTATTATCGTAATAACTCTTATTTTTATCCTTATAACTATTATTATTATCGTAATAACTCTTATTTTTGTCCTTATTCGTATTTTATCATCGTATTAACTCTTACTTTTATCCTTATTACTATTATTATTATCGTAAAAACTCTTATTTTTATCCTTATTGCTATTATTATTATCGTAATAACTTTTATTTTTATCCTTATTTCTATTATTATTATCATTTAAACCATTATTTTCAGCCCTATTCCTATTTTTATTATGTAATAACTCTTATTTTTATCCTTATTACTATTATTATTATCGTAATAACTCTTATCTGTATCCTTATTTCTACTATTATTATCAGTTAAACCATTATTTTCATCCTTATTCCTATTTTTATTATGTAATAACTCTTATTTTTATCCTTATAACTATTATTATTATCGTAATAACTCTTATTTTTATCCTTATAACTATTATTATTATCGTAATAACTCTTATTTTTATCCTTATAACTATTTTTATTATCGTAATAACTTTTATTTTTATCCTTATTTCTATTATTATTATCATTTAAACCATTATTTTCAGCCCTATTCCTATTTTTATTAAGTAATAACTCTTATTTTTATCCTTATTACTATTATTATTATCGTAATAACTCTTATTTTTATCCTTATTTCTATTATTATTATCATTTAAACCATTGTTTTCATCCATATTACTATTATTATTATCGTAATAACTCTTATTTTTATCCTTATTACTATTATTACTATCGTAATAACTCTTATTTTTATCCGTATTTCTATTATTATTATCGTTATAACCATTATTTTCAGCCTTATTCTTATTTTTATTATGTAATAACTTTTATTTTTATCCTTATTTCTATTATTAGTATCGTAATAACTCTTATTTTCATCCTTATAACTATTATTATTATCGTAATAACTCTTATTTTTATCCGTATTTCTATTATTATTATCGTTATAACCATTATTTTCAGCCTTATTCTTATTTTTATTATGTAATAACTTTTATTTTTATCCTTATTTCTATTATTATTATCGTAATAACTCTTATTTTTATCCTTTTTTCTATTATTATTATCATTATAACCATTATTTTCAGCCTTATTCCTATTTTTATTATGTAATAACTCTTATTTTTATCCTTATTTCTATTATCATTATCGTAATAACTCTTATTTTTATCCTTATTTCCATTATTATTATCGTAATAACTCATATTTTTATCCTTATAACTATTATTATTATCGTAATAACTCTTATTTTTATCCTTATTTCTATTATTATTATCAATTAAACCATTATTTTCATCCTTATTCCTATTTTTATTATGTAATAACTCTTATTTTTATCCGTATTTCTAATATTATTATCATTATAACCATTATTTTCAGCCTTATTCCTATTTTTATTATGCAATAACTCTTATTTTTATCCTTATTTCTATTATTATTATCGTAATAACTCTTATTTTTATCCTTATAACTATTATTATTATCGTAATAACTCTTATCTTTATCCTTATTCGTATTTTATCATCGTATTAACTCTTACTTTTATCCTTATTACTATTATTATTATCGTAAAAACTCTTATTTTTATCCTTATTACTATTATTATTCTCGTAATAACTCTTATTTTTATCCTTATAACTATTATTATTATCGTAATAACTCTTATTTTCATCCTTATTCCTATTTTTATTATGTAATAACTCTTATTTTTATCGTTATAACTATTATTATTATCGTAATAACTCCTATGTTTGTCCTTATTCCTATTTTATCATCGTATTAACTCTTATTTTTATCCTTATTACTATTATTATTATCGTAATAACTCTTATTTTTATCCTTTTTTCTATTATTATTATCATTATAACCATTATTTTCAGCCTTATTCCTATTTTTATTATGTAATAACCTCTATTTTTATCCTTATTACTATTATTATTATCGTAATAGCTCTTATTTTTATCCGTATTTCTATTATTATTATCATTATAACCATTATTTTCAGCCTTATTCCTATTTTTATTATGCAATAACTCTTATTTTTATCCTTATTTCTATTATTATTATCGTAATAACTCTCATTTTTATCCTTATAACTATTATTATTATCGTAATAACTCTTATTTTTATACTTATTTCTATTATTATTATCATTTAAACCATTGTTTTCATCCTTATTCCTATTTTGATTATGTAATAACTCTTATTTTTATCCTTATTACTATTATTATTATCGTAATAACTCTTATTTTTATCCGTATTTCTATTATTATTATCGTTATAACCATTATTTTCAGCCTTATTCTTATTTTTATTATGTAATAACTTTTATTTTTATCCTTATTTCTATTATTATTATCGTAATAACTCTTATTTTCATCCTTATAACTATTATTATTATCGTAATAACTCTTATTTTTATCCTTATTTCTATTATTATTATCATTTAAACCATTATTTTCATCCTTATTCCTATTTTTATTATGTAATAACTCTTATTTTTATCCTTATAACTATTATTATTATCGTAATAACTCCTATGTTTGTCCTTATTTCCATTATTATTATCGTAATAACTCTTATTTTTATCCTTATAACTATTATTATTATCGTAATAACTCTTATTTTTATCCTTATTTCTATTATTATTATCATTTAAACCATTATCTTCATCCTTATTCCTATTTTTATTATGTAATAGCTCTTATTTTTATCCGTATTTCTATTATTATTATCATTATAACCATTATTTTCAGCCTTATTCCTATTTTTATTATGCAATAACTCTTATTTTTATCCTTATTTCTATTATTATTATCGTAATAACTCTCATTTTTATCCTTATAACTATTATTATTATCGTAATAACTCTTATTTTTATACTTATTTCTATTATTATTATCATTTAAACCATTGTTTTCATCCTTATTCCTATTTTGATTATGTAATAACTCTTATTTTTATCCTTATTACTATTATTATTATCGTAATAACTCTTATTTTTATCCGTATTTCTATTATTATTATCGTTATAACCATTATTTTCAGCCTTATTCTTATTTTTATTATGTAATAACTTTTATTTTTATCCTTATTTCTATTATTATTATCGTAATAACTCTTATTTTCATCCTTATAACTATTATTATTATCGTAATAACTCTTATTTTTATCCTTATTTCTATTATTATTATCATTTAAACCATTATTTTCATCCTTATTCCTATTTTTATTATGTAATAACTCTTATTTTTATCCTTATAACTATTATTATTATCGTAATAACTCCTATGTTTGTCCTTATTTCCATTATTATTATCGTAATAACTCTTATTTTTATCCTTATAACTATTATTATTATCGTAATAACTCTTATTTTTATCCTTATTTCTATTATTATTATCATTTAAACCATTATCTTCATCCTTATTCCTATTTTTATTATGTAATAACTCTTATCTTTATCCGTATTTCTAATATTATTATCATTATAACCATTATTTTCAGCCTTATTCCTATTTTTATTATGCAATAACTCTTATTTTTATCCTTATTTCTATTATTATTATCGTAATAACTCTTATTTTTATCCTTATAACTATTATTATTATCGTAATAACTCTTATTTTTATCCTTATAACTATTATTATTATCGTAATAACTCTTATTTTTATCCTTATTTCTATTATTATTATCATTTAAACCATTATTTTCATCCTTATTCCTATTTTTATTATGTAATAACTCTTATTTTTATCCGTATTTCTAATATTATTATCATTATAACCATTATTTTCAGCCTTATTCCTAATTTTATTATGTAATAACTCTTATTTTTATCCTTATTTCTATTATTATTGTCATTATAACTATTACTTTCAGCCATATTCCTATTTTTATTATGTAATAACTCTTATTTTTATCCTTATTTCTATTCATATTATCGTAATAACTCTTATTTTTATCCTTATGACTATTATTATTATCGTAATAACTCCTATTTTTATCCGTATAACTATTATTATTATCGTAATAACTCTTATTTTTATCCTTATTACTATTATTATTATCGTAATAACTCTTATTTTGATCCCTATTTCTATTATTATTATCATTATAACCATTATTTTCAGCCTTATTCCTATTTTTATTATGTAATAACTCTTATTTTTATCCTTATTACTATTATTATTATCGTAATAACTCTTATTTTTTACCCTATTTCTATTATTATTATCATTATAACCATTATTTCCAGCCTTATTCCTATTTTTATTATGTAATAACTCTTATTTTTATCCTTATTACTATTATTATTACCGTAATAACTCTTATTTTTATCCTTATAACTATTTTTATTATCGTAATAACTTTTATTTTTATCCTTATTTCTATTATTATTATCTTAATAACTCTTATTTTTAACCTTATTTCTATTCTTATTATCATTTAAACCATTATTTTCATCCTTATTCCTATTTTTATTATGTAATAACTCTTATTTCTATCCGTATTTCTAATATTATTATCATTATAACCATTATTTTCAGCCTTATTCCTATTTTTATTATGTAATAACTCTTATTTTTATCCTTATTTCTATTATTATTATCGTAACAACTCTTATTTTCATCCTTATAACTATTATTATTATCGTAATAACTCTTATTTTTATCCTTATAACTGTTATTATTATCGTAATAACTCTTATTTTTATCCTTATTTCCATTATTATTATCGTAATAACTCTTATTTTTATCCTTATAACTATTATTATTATCGTAATAACTCTTATTTTTATCCTTATTCCTATTTTTATTATCGTAATAACTCTTATTTTTATCCGTATTTCTATTATTATTATCATTACAACCATTATTTTCAGCCTTATTCCTATTTTTATTATGTAATAACTCTTATTTTTATCCTTATTTCTATTATCATTATCGTAATAACTCTTATTTTTATCCTTATTTCCATTATTATTATCGTAATAACTCTTATTTTTATCCTTATAACTATTATTATTATCGTAATAACTCTTATTTTTATCCTTATAACTATTTTTATTATCGTAATAACTTTTATTTTTATCCTTATTTCTATTATTATTATCATTTAAACCATTATTTTCATCCTTATTCCTATTTTTATTATGTAATAAGTCTTATTTTTATCCTTATAACTATTATTCTTATCGTAATAACTCCTATGTTTGTCCTTATTCCTATTTTATCATCGTATTAACTCTTATTTTTATCCTTATTACTATTAATATTATCGTAATAACTCTTATTTTTATCCTTTTTTCTATTATTATTTTCATTATAACCATTATTTTCAGCCTTATTCCTATTTTTATTATGCAATAACTCTTATTTTTATCCTTATTTCTATTATTATTATCGTAATAACTCTTATTTTTATCCTTATAACTATTATTATTATCGTAATAACTCTTATTTTTATCCTTATTCGTATTTTATCATCGTATTCACTCTTACTTTTATCCTTATTACTATTATTTTTATCGTAAAAACTCTTATTTTTATCCTTATTACTATTATTATGCTCGTAATAACTCTTATTTTTATCCTTATAACTATTATTATTATCGTAATAACTCTTATTTTCATCCTTATTCCTATTTTTATTATGTAATAACTCTTATTTTTATCGTTATAACTATTATTATTATCGTAATAACTCCTATGTTTGTCCTTATTCCTATTTTATCATCGTATTAACTCTTACTTTTATCCTTATTACGATTATTATTATCGTAATAACTCTTATTTTTATCCTTATTACTATTATTATTATCGTAATAACTCTTATTTTTATCCGTATTTCTATTATTATTATCATTATAACCATTATTTTCAGCCTTATTCCTATTTTTATTATGCAATAACTCTTATTTTTATCCTTATTTCTATTATTATTATCGTAATAACTCTTATTTTTATCCTTATAACTATTATTATTATCGTAATAACTCTTATTTTTATCCTTATTTCCATTATTATTATCGTAATAACTCATATTTTTATCCTTATAACTATTATTATTATCGTAATAACTCTTATTTTTATCCTTATTTCTATTATTATTATCATTTAAACCATTATTTTCATCCTTATTCCTATTTTTATTATGTAATAACTCTTATTTTTATCCGTATTTCTAATATTATTATCATTATAACCATTATTTTCAGCCTTATTCCTATTTTTATTATGCAATAACTCTTATTTTTATCCTTATTTCTATTATTATTATCGTAATAACTCTTATTTTTATCCTTATAACTATTATTATTATCGTAATAACTCTTATCTTTATCCTTATTCGTATTTTATCATCGTATTAACTCTTACTTTTATCCTTATTACTATTATTATTATCGTAAAAACTCTTATTTTTATCCTTATTACTATTATTATTCTCGTAATAACTCTTATTTTTATCCTTATAACTATTATTATTATCGTAATAACTCTTATTTTCATCCTTATTCCTATTTTTATTATGTAATAACTCTTATTTTTATCGTTATAACTATTATTATTATCGTAATAACTCCTATGTTTGTCCTTATTCCTATTTTATCATCGTATTAACTCTTACTTTTATGCTTATTACGATTATTATTATCGTAATAACTCTTATTTTTATCCTTATTACTATTATTATTATCGTAATAACTCTTATTTTTATCCGTATTTCTATTATTATTATCATTATAACCATTATTTTCAGCCTTATTCCTATTTTTATTATGTAATAACTCTTATTTTTATCCTTATTTCTATTATTATTATCGTAATAACTCTTATTTTTATCCTTATTTCCATTATTATTATCGTAATAACTCATATTTTTATCCTTATAACTATTATTATTATCGTAATAACTCTTATTTTTATCCTTATTTCTATTATTATTATCATTTAAACCATTATTTTCATCCTTATTCCTATTTTTATTATGTAATAACTCTTATTTTTATCCGTATTTCTAATATTATTATCATTATAACCATTATTTTCAGCCTTATTCCTATTTTTATTATGCAATAACTCTTATTTTTATCCTTATTTCTATTATTATTATCGTAATAACTCTTATTTTTATCCTTATAACTATTATTATTATCGTAATAACTCTTATCTTTATCCTTATTCGTATTTTATCATCGTATTAACTCTTACTTTTATCCTTATTACTATTATTATTATCGTAAAAACTCTTATTTTTATCCTTATTACTATTATTATTCTCGTAATAACTCTTATTTTTATCCTTATAACTATTATTATTATCGTAATAACTCTTATTTTCATCCTTATTCCTATTTTTATTATGTAATAACTCTTATTTTTATCGTTATAACTATTATTATTATCGTAATAACTCCTATGTTTGTCCTTATTCCTATTTTATCATCGTATTAACTCTTACTTTTATGCTTATTACGATTATTATTATCGTAATAACTCTTATTTTTATCCTTATTACTATTATTATTATCGTAATAACTCTTATTTTTATCCGTATTTCTATTATTATTATCATTATAACCATTATTTTCAGCCTTATTCCTATTTTTATTATGTAATAACTCTTATTTTTATCCTTATTTCTATTATTATTATCATTATAACCATTATTTTCAGCCTTATTCCTATTTTTATTATGCAATAACTCTTATTTTTATCCTTATTTCTATTATTATTATCGTAATAACTCTTATTTTTATCCTTATAACTATTATTATTATCGTAATAACTCTTATTTTTATCCTTATTTCTATTATTATTATCATTTAAACCATTATTTTCAGCCTTATTCCTATTTTTATTATGTAATAACTCTTATTTTTATCCTTATAACTATTTTTATTATCGTAATAACTCCTATGTTTGTCCTTATTCCTATTTTATCATCGTATTAACTCTTACTTTTATCCTTATTACTATTATTATTATCGTAATAACTTTTATTTTTATCCTTATTTCTATTATTATTATCATTTAAACCATTATTTTCAGCCCTATTCCTATTTTTATTAAGTAATAACTCTTATTTTTATCCTTATTACTATTATTATTATCGTAATAACTCTTATTTTTATCCTTATTTCTATTATTATTATCATTTAAACCATTGTTTTCATCCATATTACTATTATTATTATCGTAATAACTCTTATTTTTATCCTTATTACTATTATTACTATCGTAATAACTCTTATTTTTATCCGTATTTCTATTATTATTATCGTTATAACCATTATTTTCAGCCTTATTCTTATTTTTATTATGTAATAACTTTTATTTTTATCCTTATTTCTATTATTATTATCGTAATAACTCTTATTTTCATCCTTATAACTATTATTATTATCGTAATAACTCTTATTTTTATCCTTATTTCTATTATTATTATCATTTAAACCATTATTTTCATCCTTATTCCTATTTTTATTATGTAATAACTCTTATTTTTATCCTTATAACTATTATTATTATCGTAATAACTCCTATGTTTGTCCTTATTCCTATTTTATCATCGTATTAACTCTTATTTTCATCCTTATTACTATTATTATTATCGTAATAACTCTTATTTTTATCCTTTTTTCTATTATTATTATCATTATAACCATTATTTTCAGCCTTATTCCTATTTTTATTATGTAATAACTCTTATTTTTATCCTTATTTCTATTATTATTATCATTTAAACCATTATTTTCAGCCTTATTCCTATTTTTATTATGTAATAACTCTTATTTTTATCCTTATTACTATTATTATTATCGTAATAACTCTTATTTTTTACCTTATTTCTATTATTATTATCATTATAACCATTATTTCCAGCCTTATTCCTATTTTTATTATGTAATAACTCTTATTTTTATCCTTATTACTATTATTATTACCGTAATAACTCTTATTTTTATCCTTATAACTATTTTTATTATCGTAATAACTCCTATGTTTGTCCTTATTCCTATTTTATCATCGTATTAACACTTACTTTTATCGTTATTACTATTATTATTATCGTAATAACTTTTATTTTTATCCTTATTTCTATTATTATTATCATTTAAACCATTATTTTCAGCCCTGTTCCTATTTTTATTAAGTAATAACTCTTATTTTTATCCTTATAACTATTATTATTATCGTAATAACTCTCATTTTTATCCTTATTCCTATTTTTATTATCGTAATAACTTTTATTTTTATCCTTATTTCTATTATTATTATCGTAATAACTCTTATTTTTATCCTTATAACTATTATTATTATCGTAATAACTCTTATTTTTGTCCTTATTCGTATTTTATCATCGTATTAACTCTTACTTTTATCCTTATTACTATTATTATTATCGTAAAAACTCTTATTTTTATCCTTATTGCTATTATTATTATCGTAATAACTTTTATTTTTATCCTTATTTCTATTATTATTATCATTTAAACCATTATTTTCAGCCCTATTCCTATTTTTATTATGTAATAACTCTTATTTTTATCCTTATTACTATTATTATTATCGTAATAACTCTTATCTGTATCCTTATTTCTACTATTATTATCAGTTAAACCATTATTTTCATCCTTATTCCTATTTTTATTATGTAATAACTCTTATTTTTATCCTTATAACTATTATTATTATCGTAATAACTCTTATTTTTATCCTTATAACTATTATTATTATCGTAATAACTCTTATTTTTATCCTTATAACTATTTTTATTATCGTAATAACTTTTATTTTTATCCTTATTTCTATTATTATTATCATTTAAACCATTATTTTCAGCCCTATTCCTATTTTTATTAAGTAATAACTCTTATTTTTATCCTTATTACTATTATTATTATCGTAATAACTCTTATTTTTATCCTTATTTCTATTATTATTATCATTTAAACCATTGTTTTCATCCATATTACTATTATTATTATCGTAATAACTCTTATTTTTATCCTTATTACTATTATTACTATCGTAATAACTCTTATTTTTATCCGTATTTCTATTATTATTATCGTTATAACCATTATTTTCAGCCTTATTCTTATTTTTATTATGTAATAACTTTTATTTTTATCCTTATTTCTATTATTATTATCGTAATAACTCTTATTTTCATCCTTATAACTATTATTATTATCGTAATAACTCTTATTTTTATCCTTATTACTATTATTATTATCGTAATAACTCTTATTTTTATCCTTGTTTCTATTATTATTATCATTATAACCATTATTTTCAGCCTTATTCCTATTTTTATTATGTAATAACTCTTATTTTTATCCTTATTTCTATTATCATTATCGTAATAACTCTTATTTTTATCCTTATTTCCATTATTATTATCGTAATAACTCATATTTTTATCCTTATAACTATTATTATTATCGTAATAACTCTTATTTTTATCCTTATTTCTATTATTATTATCATTTAAACCATTATTTTCATCCTTATTCCTATTTTTATTATGTAATAACTCTTATTTTTATCCGTATTTCTAATATTATTATCATTATAACCATTATTTTCAGCCTTATTCCTATTTTTATTATGCAATAACTCTTATTTTTATCCTTATTTCTATTATTATTATCGTAATAACTCTTATTTTTATCCTTATAACTATTATTATTATCGTAATAACTCTTATCTTTATCCTTATTCGTATTTTATCATCGTATTAACTCTTACTTTTATCCTTATTACTATTATTATTATCGTAAAAACTCTTATTTTTATCCTTATTACTATTATTATTCTCGTAATAACTCTTATTTTTATCCTTATAACTATTATTATTATCGTAATAACTCTTATTTTCATCCTTATTCCTATTTTTATTATGTAATAACTCTTATTTTTATCGTTATAACTATTATTATTATCGTAATAACTCCTATGTTTGTCCTTATTCCTATTTTATCATCGCATTAACTCTTATTTTTATCCTTATTACTATTATTATTATCGTAATAACTCTTATTTTTATCCTTTTTTCTATTATTATTATCATTATAACCATTATTTTCAGCCTTATTCCTATTTTTATTATGTAATAACTCTTATTTTTATCCTTATTTCTATTATCATTATCGTAATAACTCTTATTTTTATCCTTATTTCCATTATTATTATCGTAATAACTCTTATTTTTATCCTTATAACTACTATTATTATCGTAATAACTCTTATTTTCATCCTTATTCCTATTTTTATTATGTAATAACTCTTATTTTTATCCTTATAACTATTTTTATTATCGTAATAACTCCTATGTTTGTCCTTATTCCTATTTTATCATCGTATTAACTCTTACTTTTATCCTTATTACTATTATTATTATCGTAATAACTTTTATTTTTATCCTTATTTCTATTATTATTATCATTTAAACCATTATTTTCAGCCCTATTCCTATTTTTATTAAGTAATAACTCTTATTTTTATCCTTATTACTATTATTATTATCGTAATAACTCTTATTTTTATCCTTATTTCTATTATTATTATCATTTAAACCATTGTTTTCATCCATATTACTATTATTATTATCGTAATAACTCTTATTTTTATCCTTATTACTATTATTACTATCGTAATAACTCTTATTTTTATCCGTATTTCTATTATTATTATCGTTATAACCATTATTTTCAGCCTTATTCTTATTTTTATTATGTAATAACTTTTATTTTTATCCTTATTTCTATTATTATTATCGTAATAACTCTTATTTTCATCCTTATAACTATTATTATTATCGTAATAACTCTTATTTTTATCCTTATTTCTATTATTATTATCATTTAAACCATTATTTTCATCCTTATTCCTATTTTTATTATGTAATAACTCTTATTTTTATCCGTATTTCTAATATTATTATCATTATAACCATTATTTTCAGCCTTATTCCTATTTTTATTATGCAATAACTCTTATTTTTATCCTTATTTCTATTATTATTATCGTAATAACTCTTATTTTTATCCTTATAACTATTATTATTATCGTAATAACTCTTATCTTTATCCTTATTCGTATTTTATCATCGTATTAACTCTTACTTTTATCCTTATTACTATTATTATTATCGTAAAAACTCTTATTTTTATCCTTATTACTATTATTATTCTCGTAATAACTCTTATTTTTATCCTTATAACTATTATTATTATCGTAATAACTCTTATTTTCATCCTTATTCCTATTTTTATTATGTAATAACTCTTATTTTTATCGTTATAACTATTATTATTATCGTAATAACTCCTATGTTTGTCCTTATTCCTATTTTATCATCGTATTAACTCTTACTTTTATGCTTATTACGATTATTATTATCGTAATAACTCTTATTTTTATCCTTATTACTATTATTATTATCGTAATAACTCTTATTTTTATCCGTATTTCTATTATTATTATCATTATAACCATTATTTTCAGCCTTATTCCTATTTTTATTATGTAATAACTCTTATTTTTATCCTTATTTCTTTTATTATTATCGTAATAACTCTTATTTTTATCCTTATAACTATTATTATTATCGTAATAACTCTTATTTTTATCCTTATTTCTATTATTATTATCATTTAAACCATTATTTTCAGCCTTATTCCTATTTTTATTATGTAATAACTCTTATTTTTATCCTTATTACTATTATTATTATCGTAATAACTCTTATTTTTTACCTTATTTCTATTATTATTATCATTATAACCATTATTTCCAGCCTTATTCCTATTTTTATTATGTAATAACTCTTATTTTTATCCTTATTACTATTATTATTACCGTAATAACTCTTATTTTTATCCTTATAACTATTTTTATTATCGTAATAACTCCTATGTTTGTCCTTATTCCTATTTTATCATCGTATTAACACTTACTTTTATCGTTATTACTATTATTATTATCGTAATAACTTTTATTTTTATCCTTATTTCTATTATTATTATCATTTAAACCATTATTTTCAGCCCTGTTCCTATTTTTATTAAGTAATAACTCTTATTTTTATCCTTATAACTATTATTATTATCGTAATAACTCTCATTTTTATCCTTATTCCTATTTTTATTATCGTAATAACTTTTATTTTTATCCTTATTTCTATTATTATTATCGTAATAACTCTTATTTTTATCCTTATAACTATTATTATTATCGTAATAACCCTTATTTTTGTCCTTATTCGTATTTTATCATCGTATTAACTCTTACTTTTATCCTTATTACTATTATTATTATCGTAAAAACTCTTATTTTTATCCTTATTGCTATTATTATTATCGTAATAACTTTTATTTTTATCCTTATTTCTATTATTATTATCATTTAAACCATTATTTTCAGCCCTATTCCTATTTTTATTATGTAATAACTCTTATTTTTATCCTTATTACTATTATTATTATCGTAATAACTCTTATCTGTATCCTTATTTCTACTATTATTATCAGTTAAACCATTATTTTCATCCTTATTCCTATTTTTATTATGTAATAACTCTTATTTTTATCCTTATAACTATTATTATTATCGTAATAACTCTTATTTTTATCCTTATAACTATTATTATTATCGTAATAACTCTTATTTTTATCCTTATAACTATTTTTATTATCGTAATAACTTTTATTTTTATCCTTATTTCTATTATTATTATCATTTAAACCATTATTTTCAGCCCTATTCCTATTTTTATTAAGTAATAACTCTTATTTTTATCCTTATTACTATTATTATTATCGTAATAACTCTTATTTTTATCCTTATTTCTATTATTATTATCATTTAAACCATTGTTTTCATCCATATTACTATTATTATTATCGTAATAACTCTTATTTTTATCCTTATTACTATTATTACTATCGTAATAACTCTTATTTTTATCCGTATTTCTATTATTATTATCGTTATAACCATTATTTTCAGCCTTATTCTTATTTTTATTATGTAATAACTTTTATTTTTATCCTTATTTCTATTATTATTATCGAAATAACTCTTATTTTCATCCTTATAACTATTATTATTATCGTAATAACTCTTATTTTTATCCTTATTACTATTATTATTATCGTAATAACTCTTATTTTTATCCTTGTTTCTATTATTATTATCATTATAACCATTATTTTCAGCCTTATTCCTATTTTTATTATGTAATAACTCTTATTTTTATCCTTATTTCTATTATCATTATCGTAATAACTCTTCTTTTTATCCTTATTTCCATTATTATTATCGTAATAACTCATATTTTTATCCTTATAACTATTATTATTATCGTAATAACTCTTATTTTTATCCTTATTTCTATTATTATTATCATTTAAACCATTATTTTCATCCTTATTCCTATTTTTATTATGTAATAACTCTTATTTTTATCCGTATTTCTAATATTATTATCATTATAACCATTATTTTCAGCCTTATTCCTATTTTTATTATGCAATAACTCTTATTTTTATCCTTATTTCTATTATTATTATCGTAATAACTCTTATTTTTATCCTTATAACTATTATTATTATCGTAATAACTCTTATCTTTATCCTTATTCGTATTTTATCATCGTATTAACTCTTACTTTTATCCTTATTACTATTATTATTATCGTAAAAACTCTTATTTTTATCCTTATTACTATTATTATTCTCGTAATAACTCTTATTTTTATCCTTATAACTATTATTATTATCGTAATAACTCTTATTTTCATCCTTATTCCTATTTTTATTATGTAATAACTCTTATTTTTATCGTTATAACTATTATTATTATCGTAATAACTCCTATGTTTGTCCTTATTCCTATTTTATCATCGCATTAACTCTTATTTTTATCCTTATTACTATTATTATTATCGTAATAACTCTTATTTTTATCCTTTTTTCTATTATTATTATCATTATAACCATTATTTTCAGCCTTATTCCTATTTTTATTATGTAATAACTCTTATTTTTATCCTTATTTCTATTATCATTATCGTAATAACTCTTATTTTTATCCTTATTTCCATTATTATTATCGTAATAACTCTTATTTTTATCCTTATAACTACTATTATTATCGTAATAACTCTTATTTTCATCCTTATTCCTATTTTTATTATGTAATAACTCTTATTTTTATCGTTATAACTATTATTATTATCGTAATAACTCCTATGTTTGTCCTTATTCCTATTTTATCATCGTATTAACTCTTACTTTTATGCTTATTACGATTATTATTATCGTAATAACTCTTATTTTTATCCTTATTACTATTATTATTATCGTAATAACTCTTATTTTTATCCGTATTTCTATTATTATTATCATTATAACCATTATTTTCAGCCTTATTCCTATTTTTATTATGCAATAACTCTTATTTTTATCCTTATTTCTATTATTATTATCGTAATAACTCTTATTTTTATCCTTATAACTATTATTATTATCGTAATAACTCTTATTTTTATCCTTATTTCTATTATTATTATCATTTAAACCATTATTTTCAGCCTTATTCCTATTTTTATTATGTAATAACTCTTATTTTTATCCTTATTACTATTATTATTATCGTAATAACTCTTATTTTTTACCTTATTTCTATTATTATTATCATTATAACCATTATTTCCAGCCTTATTCCTATTTTTATTATGTAATAACTCTTATTTTTATCCTTATTACTATTATTATTACCGTAATAACTCTTATTTTTATCCTTATAACTATTTTTATTATCGTAATAACTCCTATGTTTGTCCTTATTCCTATTTTATCATCGTATTAACACTTACTTTTATCCTTATTACTATTATTATTATCGTAATAACTTTTATTTTTATCCTTATTTCTATTATTATTATCATTTAAACCATTATTTTCAGCCCTGTTCCTATTTTTATTAAGTAATAACTCTTATTTTTATCCTTATTACTATTATTATTATCGTAATAACTCTTATTTTTATCCTTATTTCTATTATTATTATCATTTAAACCATTGTTTTCATCCTTATTCCTATTTTTGTTTTGTAATAACTCTTATTTTTATCCTTATTACTATTATTATTATCGTAATAGCTCTTATTTTTATCCGTATTTCTATTATTATTATCATTATAACCATTATTTTCAGCCTTATTCCTATTTTTATTATGCAATAACTCTTATTTTTATCCTTATTTCTATTATTATTATTGTAATAACTCTCATTTTTATCCTTATAACTATTATTATTATCGTAATAACTCTTATTTTTATACTTATTTCTATTATTATTATCATTTAAACCATTGTTTTCATCCTTATTCCTATTTTGATTATGTAATAACTCTTATTTTTATCCTTATTACTATTATTATTATCGTAATAACTCTTATTTTTATCCGTATTTCTATTATTATTATCGTTATAACCATTATTTTCAGCCTTATTCTTATTTTTATTATGTAATAACTTTTATTTTTATCCTTATTTCTATTATTATTATCGTAATAACTCTTATTTTCATCCTTATAACTATTATTATTATCGTAATAACTCTTATTTTTATCCTTATTTCTATTATTATTATCATTTAAACCATTATTTTCATCCTTATTCCTATTTTTATTATATAATAACTCTTATTTTTATCCTTATAACTATTATTATTATCGTAATAACTCCTATGTTTGTCCTTATTTCCATTATTATTATCGTAATAACTCTTATTTTTATCCTTATAACTATTATTATTATCGTAATAACTCTTATTTTTATCCTTATTTCTATTATTATTATCATTTAAACCATTATCTTCATCCTTATTCCTATTTTTATTATGTAATAACTCTTATTTTTATCCGTATTTCTAATATTATTATCATTATAACCATTATTTTCAGCCTTATTCCTATTTTTATTATGCAATAACTCTTATTTTTATCCTTATTTCTATTATTATTATCGTAATAACTCTTATTTTTATCCTTATAACTATTATTATTATCGTAATAACTCTTATTTTTATCCTTATAACTATTATTATTATCGTAATAACTCTTATTTTTATCCTTATTTCTATTATTATTATCATTTAAACCATTATTTTCATCCTTATTCCTATTTTTATTATGTAATAACTCTTATTTTTATCCGTATTTCTAATATTATTATCATTATAACCATTATTTTCAGCCTTATTCCTATTTTTATTATGTAATAACTCTTATTTTTATCCTTATTTCTATTATTATTATCGTAACAACTCTTATTTTCATCCTTATAACTATTATTATTATCGTAATAACTCTTATTTTTATCCTTATAACTGTTATTATTATCGTAATAACTCTTATTTTTATCCTTATTTCCATTATTATTATCGTAATAACTCTTATTTTTATCCTTATAACTATTATTATTATCGTAATAACTCTTATTTTTATCCTTATTCCTATTTTTATTATCGTAATAACTCTTATTTTTATCCGTATTTCTATTATTATTATCATTACAACCATTATTTTCAGCCTTATTCCTATTTTTATTATGTAATAACTCTTATTTTTATCCTTATTTCTATTATCATTATCGTAATAACTCTTATTTTTATCCTTATTTCCATTATTATTATCGTAATAACTCTTATTTTTATCCTTATAACTATTATTATTATCGTAATAACTCTTATTTTTATCCTTATAACTATTTTTATTATCGTAATAACTTTTATTTTTATCCTTATTTCTATTATTATTATCATTTAAACCATTATTTTCATCCTTATTCCTATTTTTATTATGTAATAACTCTTATTTTTATCCTTATAACTATTATTCTTATCGTAATAACTCCTATGTTTGTCCTTATTCCTATTTTATCATCGTATTAACTCTTATTTTTATCCTTATTACTATTATTATTATCGTAATAACTCTTATTTTTATCCTTTTTTCTATTATTATTTTCATTATAACCATTATTTTCAGCCTTATTCCTATTTTTATTATGCAATAACTCTTATTTTTATCCTTATTTCTATTATTATTATCGTAATAACTCTTATTTTTATCCTTATAACTATTATTATTATCGTAATAACTCTTATTTTTATCCTTATTCGTATTTTATCATCGTATTCACTCTTACTTTTATCCTTATTACTATTATTTTTATCGTAAAAACTCTTATTTTTATCCTTATTACTATTATTATGCTCGTAATAACTCTTATTTTTATCCTTATAACTATTATTATTATCGTAATAACTCTTATTTTCATCCTTATTCCTATTTTTATTATGTAATAACTCTTATTTTTATCGTTATAACTATTATTATTATCGTAATAACTCCTATGTTTGTCCTTATTCCTATTTTATCATCGTATTAACTCTTACTTTTATCCTTATTACGATTATTATTATCGTAATAACTCTTATTTTTATCCTTATTACTATTATTATTATCGTAATAACTCTTATTTTTATCCGTATTTCTATTATTATTATCATTATAACCATTATTTTCAGCCTTATTCCTATTTTTATTATGCAATAACTCTTATTTTTATCCTTATTTCTATTATTATTATCGTAATAACTCTTATTTTTATCCTTATAACTATTATTATTATCGTAATAACTCTTATTTTTATCCTTATTTCTATTATTATTATCATTTAAACCATTATTTTCAGCCTTATTCCTATTTTTATTATGTAATAACTCTTATTTTTATCCTTATTACTATTATTATTACCGTAATAACTCTTATTTTTATCCTTATAACTATTTTTATTATCGTAATAACTCCTATGTTTGTCCTTATTCCTATTTTATCATCGTATTAACTCTTACTTTTATCCTTATTACTATTATTATTATCGTAATAACTTTTATTTTTATCCTTATTTCTATTATTATTATCATTTAAACCATTATTTTCAGCCCTATTCCTATTTTTATTAAGTAATAACTCTTATTTTTATCCTTATTACTATTATTATTATCGTAATAACTCTTATTTTTATACTTATTTCTATTATTATTATCATTTAAACCATTGTTTTCATCCTTATTCCTATTTTGATTATGTAATAACTCTTATTTTTATCCTTATTACTATTATTATTATCGTAATAACTCTTATTTTTATCCGTATTTCTATTATTATTATCGTTATAACCATTATTTTCAGCCTTATTCTTATTTTTATTATGTAATAACTTTTATTTTTATCCTTATTTCTATTATTATTATCGTAATAACTCTTATTTTCATCCTTATAACTATTATTATTATCGTAATAACTCTTATTTTTATCCTTATTTCTATTATTATTATCATTTAAACCATTATTTTCATCCTTATTCCTATTTTTATTATGTAATAACTCTTATTTTTATCCTTATAACTATTATTATTATCGTAATAACTCCTATGTTTGTCCTTATTTCCATTATTATTATCGTAATAACTCTTATTTTTATCCTTATAACTATTATTATTATCGTAATAACTCTTATTTTTATCCTTATTTCTATTATTATTATCATTTAAACCATTATTTTCATCCTTATTCCTATTTTTATTATGTAATAACTCTTATTTTTATCCGTATTTCTAATATTATTATCATTATAACCATTATTTTCAGCCTTATTCCTATTTTTATTATGCAATAACTCTTATTTTTATCCTTATTTCTATTATTATTATCGTAATAACTCTTATTTTTATCCTTATAACTATTATTATTATCGTAATAACTCTTATTTTTATCCTTATAACTATTATTATTATCGTAATAACTCTTATTTTTAACCTTATTTCTATTATTATTATCATTTAAACCATTATTTTCATCCTTATTCCTATTTTTATTATGTAATAACTCTTATTTTTATCCGTATTTCTAATATTATTATCATTATAACCATTATTTTCAGCCTTATTCCTAATTTTATTATGTAATAACTCTTATTTTTATCCTTATTTCTATTATTATTGTCATTATAACTATTACTTTCAACCATATTCCTATTTTTATTATGTAATAACTCTTATTTTTATCCTTATTTCTATTCATATTATCGTAATAACTCTTATTTTTATCCTTATGACTATTATTATTATCGTAATAACTCCTATTTTTATCCGTATAACTATTATTATTATCGTAATAACTCTTATTTTTATCCTTATTACTATTATTATTATCGTAATAACTCTTATTTTGATCCCTATTTCTATTATTATTATCATTATAACCATTATTTTCAGCCGTATTCCTATTGTTATTATGTAATAACTCTTATTTTTATCCTTATTTGTTTTATTATTATCGTAATATCTCGTATTTTTATCCTTAATACTATTATTATTATCGTAATAACTCTTACTTTTATCCTTAACACTGTTATTATTATCGTAATAACTCTTCTTTTTATCCTTATTTCTATTATTATTATCATTATAACCATTGTTTACAGCCGTATTCCTATTTTTATTATGTAATAACTCTTATTTTTATCCTTATAACTATTATTATTATGGTAATAACTCTTATTTTTGTCCTTATTCCTATTTTAACATCATATTAACTCTTACTTTTATCCTTATTACTATTATTATTATCGAATTAACTCTTATTTTTATCCTTATTACTATTATTATTATCGTAATAACTATTATTTTCAGCCCCATCACTATTATTATTATATAAATAACACTTATTTTTATCCTTATTCCACTTTTTATTATCGTATTTACTCTTACTCTTATCCTTATTACTATTATTATTATCATAATAACTCTTATTTTTATCCTTATTTCTATTATTATTATCATTATAACCATTATTTTCTGCCGTATTCCTATTGTTATTATGTAATAACTCTTATTATTATCCGTATTTCTAATATTATTATCATTATAACCATTATTTCCAGCCGTATTCTTATTTTTATTATGTAATAACTCTTATTTTTATCCTTATTTCTATTCTCATTATCGCAATAACTCTTACTTTTATCCTTATTTCTATTATTATTATCATTATAACCATTATTTTCAGCCGTATTCCTATTTTTATTATGTTATAACTCTTATTTTTGTCCTTATTTCTATTATTATTAACGTTATAACCATTATTTTCAGCCTTATTCCTATTTTTATTATGTAATAACTCTTATTTTTATCCTTATTTCTATTATTATTGTCATTATAACTATTGCTTTCAGCCATATTCCTATTTTTATTATGTAATAACTCTTATTTTTATCCTTATTACTATTATTTTATCGTAATAACTCTTACTTTTATCCTTATTACTATTATCATTATCGTAATAACTCTTATTTTTATCCTTATTTCTATTATTATTATCATTATAACCATTATTTCCAGCCGTATTCTTATTTTTATCATGTAATAACTCTTATTTTTATCCTTGTTTCTATTCTCATTATCGTAATGACTATTATTTTTATCCTTATAACTATTATTATTATCGTAATAACTCTTATTTTGATCCTTATAACTATTATTATTATCATCGTAATAACTCTTATTTTTATCCTTAAAACTATTATTATTATCGTAATAACTCTTATTTTGATCCTTATAACTATTATTATTATCATCGTAATAACTCTTATTTTTATCCTTATTTCTATTCTTATTATCGTAATAACTCTTATTTTTATCCTTATAACTATTATTATTATCGTAATAACTATTATTTTCAGCCTTATTCCTAGTTTTATTATGTAATAACTCTTATTTTTATCCTTATTTCTATTATTATTATCATTATAACTATTACTTTCAGCCATATTCCTATTTTTATTATGTAATAACTCTTATTTTTATCCTTATTTCTATTATTATTGTCATTATAACTATTACTTTCAGCCATATTCCTATTTTTATTATGAAATAACTCTTATTTTTATCCTTATTTCTGTTATTATTATCATTATAACTATTACTTTCAGCCATATTCCTATTTTTATTATGTAATAACTCTTATTTTTGTCCTTAATTCTATTCATATTATCGTAATAACTCTTATTTTTATCCTTATGACTATTATTACTATCGTAATAACTCCTATTTTTATCCTTATAACTATTATTATTATTGTAATAACTCCTACTTTTATCCTTATTCCTATTTGTATTATCGTAACAACTCTTATTTTTATCCTTATTACTATTATTATTATCGTAATAACTCTTATTTTTATCCTTATTTCTATTATTATTATCATTATAACCATTATTTTCAGCCTTATTCCTAATTTTATTATGTAATAACTCTTATTTTTATCCTTATTTCTATTATTATTGTCATTATAACTATTACTTTCAGCCATATTCCTATTTTTATTATGTAATAACTCTTATTTTTATCCTTATTTCTATTCATATTATCGTAATAACTCTTACTTTTATCCTTATGACTATTATTATTATCGTAATAACTCCTATTTTTATCCGTATAACTATTATTATTATCGTAATAACTCTTATTTTTATCCTTATTACTATTATTATTATCGTAATAACTATTATTTTAAGCCTTATCACTATTATTATTATATAAATAACTCTTATTTTTATCCTTATTCCTATTTTTGTTATGTAATAACTCTTATTTTTATCCTTATTACTATTATTATTATCGTAATAACTCTTACTTTTATCCTTATTACTATTATCATTATCGTAATAACTCTTATTTTTATCCTTATTTCTATTATTATTATCATTATAACCATTATTTCCAGCCGTATTCTTATTTTTATTATGTAATAACTCTTATTTTTATCCTTATTTCTATTCTCATTATCGCAATAACTCTTACTTTTATCCTTATTTCTATTATTATTATCATTATAACCATTATTTTCAGCCGTATTCCTATTTTTATTATGTTATAACTCTTATTTTTGTCCTTATTTCTATTATTATTAACGTTATAACCATTATTTTCAGCCTTATTCCTATTTTTATTATGTAATAACTCTTATTTTTATCCTTATTTCTATTATTATTGTCATTATAACTATTGCTTTCAGCCATATTCCTATTTTTATTATGTAATAACTCTTATTTTTATCCTTATTACTATTATTTTATCGTAATAACTCTCTCTTTTATCCTTATTACTATTATCATTATCGTAATAACTCTTATTTTTATCCTTATTTCTATTATTATTATCATTATAACCATTATTTCCAGCCGTATTCTTATTTTTATCATGTAATAACTCTTATTTTTATCCTTATTTCTATTCTCATTATCGTAATGACTATTATTTTTATCCTTATAACTATTATTATTATCGTAATAACTCTTATTTTGATCCTTATAACTATTATTGTTATCATCGTAATAACTCTTATTTTTATCCTTAAAACTATTATTATTATCGTAATAACTCTTATTTTTATCCTTATTACTATTATTATTATCGTAATAACTCTTACTTTTATCCTTATTACTATTATTATTATCATAATAAATCTTATTTTTGTCCTTATTTCTCTTATTATTATCATTATAACCATTATTTTCAGCCGTATTCCTATTTTTATTATGTAATAACTCTCACTTTTATCCTTATAACTCTTATTATTATCGTAATACCTCTTACTTTTTCCTTATTACTATTATTATTATCGTAATAACTCCTATTTTTATCCTTATAACTATTATTATTATCGTAATAACTCTTACTTTTATCCTTATTTCTATTCATATTATCGTAATAACTCTTATTTTTATCCTTATGACTATTATTATTATCGTAATAACTCCTATTTTTATCCTTATAACTATTATTATTTTTGTAATAACTCTTACTTTTATCCTTATTGCTATTTTTATTATCGTAACAACTCTTATTTTTGTCCTCATTTCTATTATTATTATCGTAATAACTCCTATTTTTATCCTTATAACTATTATTATTATGTAATAACTCTTATTTTTATCCTTATTTCTATTCTTATTATCGTAATAACTCTTATTTTTATCCTTATAACTATTATTATTATCGTAATAACTCTGATTTTTATCCTTATTTCTGTTATCATTATCATTATAACTATTACTTTCAACCATATTCCTATTTTTATTATGTAATAACTCTTATTTTTATCCTTATTACTATTATTATTATCGTAATAACTCTTATTTTTATCCTTATTTCTATTATTATTATCATTATAACTCTTATTTTAATCCTTATTACTATTATTATTATCGTAATAACTCTTATTTTTATCCTTATTTCTATTCATATTATCGTATAAACTCTTATTTTCATACTTATATCTATTATTATTATCGTAATAACTCCTATTTTTATCCGTATAACTATTATTATTATCGTAATAACTCTTACTTTTATCCTTATTACTGTTATTATTATCGTAATAACTCTGATTTTTATCCTTGTTTCTGTTATTATTATCATTATAACTATTACTTTCAGCCATATTCCTATTTTTATTATGAAATAACTCTTATTTTTATCCTTATTTCTATTATTATTGTCATTATAACTACTACTTTCAGCCATATTCCTATTTTTATTATGTAATAACTCTTATTTTTGTCCTTATTTCTATTCATATTATCGTAATAACTCTTATTTTTATCCTTATGACTATTATTATTATCGTAATAACTCCTATTTTTATCCTTATAACTATTATTATTATCGTAATAACTCTTACTTTTATCCTTATTTCTATTATTATTATCATTATAACCATTATTTCCAGCCGTATTCTTATTTTTATTATGTAATAACTCTTATTTTTATCCTTATTTCTATTCTCATTATCGTAATAACTCTTACTTTTATCCTTATTTCTATTATTATTATCATTATAACCATTATTTTCAGCCGTATTCCTATTTTTATTATGTTATAACTCTTATTTTTGTCCTCATTTCTATTATTATTAACGTTATAACCATTATTTTCAGCCTTATTCCTATTTTTATTATGTAATAACTCTTATTTTTATCCTTATTTCTATTATTATTGTCATTATAACTATTACTTTCAGCCATATTCCTATTTTTATTATGTAATAACTCTTATTTTTATCCTTATTACTATTATTATTATCGTAATAACTCTTACTTTTATCCTTATTACTATTATCATTATCGTAATAACTCTTATTTTTATCCTTATTTCTATTATTATTATCATTATAACCATTATTTCCAGCCGTATTCTTATTTTTATTATGTAATAACTCTTATTTTTATCCTTATTTCTATTCTCATTATCGTAATGACTATTATTTTTATCCTTATAACTATTATTATTATCGTAATAACTCTTATTTTGATCCTTATAACTATTATTATTATCATCGTAATAACTCTTATTTTTATCCTTAAAACTATTATTATTATCGTAATAACTCTTATTTTTATCCTTATTACTATTATTATTATCGTAATAACTCTTACTTTTATCCTTATTACTATTATTATTATCATAATAAATCTTATTTTTGTCCTTATTTCTCTTATTATTATCATTATAACCATTATTTTCAGCCGTATTCCTATTTTTATTATGTAATAACTCTCACTTTTATCCTTATAACTCTTATTATTATCGTAATACCTCTTACTTTTTCCTTATTACTATTATTATTATCGTAATAACTCCTATTTTTATCCTTATAACTATTATTATTATCGTAATAACTCTTACTTTTATCCTTATTTCTATTCATATTATCGTAATAACTCTTATTTTTATCCTTATGACTATTATTATTATCGTAATAACTCCTATTTTTATCCTTATAACTATTATTATTTTTGTAATAACTCTTACTTTTATCCTTGTTGCTATTTTTATTATCGTAACAACTCTTATTTTTGTCCTCATTTCTATTATTGTTATCGTAATAACTCCTATTTTTATCCTTATAACTATTATTATTATGTAATAACTCTTATTTTTATCCTTATTTCTATTCTTATTATCGTAATAACTCTTATTTTTATCCTTATAACTATTATTATTATCGTAATAACTCTGATTTTTATCCTTATTTCTGTTATCATTATCATTATAACTATTACTTTCAACCATATTCCTATTTTTATTATGTAATAACTCTTATTTTTATCCTTATTACTATTATTATTATCGTAATAACTCTTATTTTTATCCTTATTTCTATTATTATTATCATTATAACTCTTATTTTTATCCTTATTACTATTATTATTATCGTAATAACTCTTATTTTTATCCTTATTTCTATTCATATTATCGTATAAACTCTTATTTTCATACTTATATCTATTATTATTATCGTAATAACTCCTATTTTTATCCGTATAACTATTATTATTATCGTAATAACTCTTACTTTTATCCTTATTACTGTTATTATTATCGTAATAACTCTGATTTTTATCCTTGTTTCTGTTATTATTATCATTATAACTATTACTTTCAGCCATATTCCTATTTTTATTATGAAATAACTCTTATTTTTATCCTTATCTCTATTATTATTGTCATTATAACTACTACTTTCAGCCATATTCCTATTTTTATTATGTAATAACTCTTATTTTTGTCCTTATTTCTATTCATATTATCGTAATAACTCTTATTTTTATCCTTATGACTATTATTATTATCGTAATAACTCCTATTTTTATCCTTATAACTATTATTATTATCGTAATAACTCTTACTTTTATCCTTATTTCTATTATTATTATCATTATAACCATTATTTCCAGCCGTATTCTTATTTTTATTATGTAATAACTCTTATTTTTATCCTTATTTCTATTCTCATTATCGTAATAACTCTTACTTTTATCCTTATTTCTATTATTATTATCATTATAACCATTATTTTCAGCCGTATTCCTATTTTTATTATGTTATAACTCTTATTTTTGTCCTCATTTCTATTATTATTAACGTTATAACCATTATTTTCAGCCTTATTCCTATTTTTATTATGTAATAACTCTTATTTTTATCCTTATTTCTATTATTATTGTCATTATAACTATTACTTTCAGCCATATTCCTATTTTTATTATGTAATAACTCTTATTTTTATCCTTATTACTATTATTATTATCGTAATAACTCTTACTTTTATCCTTATTACTATTATCATTATCGTAATAACTCTTATTTTTATCCTTATTTCTATTATTATTATCATTATAACCATTATTTCCAGCCGTATTCTTATTTTTATTATGTAATAACTCTTATTTTTATCCTTATTTCTATTCTCATTATCGTAATGACTATTATTTTTATCCTTATAACTATTATTATTATCGTAATAACTCTTATTTTGATCCTTATAACTATTATTATTATCATCGTAATAACTCTTATTTTTATCCTTAAAACTATTATTATTATCGTAATAACTCTTATTTTTATCCTTATTACTATTATTATTATCGTAATAACTCTTACTTTTATCCTTATTACTATTATTATTATCATAATAAATCTTATTTTTGTCCTTATTTCTCTTATTATTATCATTATAACCATTATTTTCAGCCGTATTCCTATTTTTATTATGTAATAACTCTCACTTTTATCCTTATAACTCTTATTATTATCGTAATACCTCTTACTTTTTCCTTATTACTATTATTATTATCGTAATAACTCCTATTTTTATCCTTATAACTATTATTATTATCGTAATAACTCTTACTTTTATCCTTATTTCTATTCATAATATCGTAATAACTCTTATTTTTATCCTTATGACTATTATTATTATCGTAATAACTCCTATTTTTATCCTTATAACTATTATTATTTTTGTAATAACTCTTACTTTTATCCTTATTGCTATTTTTATTATCGTAACAACTCTTATTTTTGTCCTCATTTCTATTATTGTTATCGTAATAACTCCTATTTATTATCCTTATAACTATTATTATTATGTAATAACTCTTATTTTTATCCTTATTTCTATTCTTATTATCGTAATAACTCTTATTTTTATCCTTATAACTATTATTATTATCGTAATAAGTCTGATTTTTATCCTTATTTCTGTTATCATTATCATTATAACTATTACTTTCAACCATATTCCTATTTTTATTATGTAATAACTCTTATTTTTATCCTTATTACTATTATTATTGTCATTATAACTATTACTTTCAGCCATATTCCTATTTTTATTATGTAATAACTCTTATTTTTGTCCTTATTTCTATTCATATTATCGCAATAACTCTTATTTTTATCCTTATGACTATTATTATTATCGTAATAACTCCTATTTTTATCCTTATAACTATTATTATTATCGTAATAACTCTTACTTTTATCCTTATTTCTATTATTATTATCATTATAACCATTATTTCCAGCCGTATTCTTATTTTTATTATGTAATAACTCTTATTTTTATCCTTATTTCTATTCTCATTATCGTAATAACTCTTACTTTTATCCTTATTCCTATTATTATTATCATTATAACCATTATTTTCAGCCGTATTCCTATTTTTATTATGTTATAACTCTTATTTTTGTCCTTATTTCTATTATTATTAACGTTATAACCATTATTTTCAGCCTTATTCCTATTTTTATTATGTAATAACTCTTATTTTTATCCTTATTTCTATTATTATTGTCATTATAACTATTACTTTCAGCCATATTCCTATTTTTATTATGTAATAACTCTTATTTTTATCCTTATTACTATTATTATTATCGTAATAACTCTTACTTTTATCCTTATTACTATTATCATTATCGTAATAACTCTTATTTTTATCCTTATTTCTATTATTATTATCATTATAACCATTATTTCCAGCCGTATTCTTATTTTTATTATGTAATAACTCTTATTTTTATCCTTATTTCTATTCTCATTATCGTAATGACTATTATTTTTATCCTTATAACTATCATTATTATCGTTATAACTCTTACTTTTATCCTTATTACTATTATCATTATCGTAATAACTCTTATTTTGATCCTTATAACTATTATTATTATCATCGTAATAACTCTTATTTTTATCCTTAAAACTATTATTATTATCGTAATAACTCTTATTTTTATCCTTATTACTATTATTATTATCGTAATAACTCTTACTTTTATCCTTATTACTATTATTATTATCATAATAAATCTTATTTTTGTCCTTATTTCTCTTATTATTATCATTATAACCATTATTTTCAGCCGCATTCCTATTTTTATTATGTAATAACTCTCACTTTTATCCTTATAACTCTTATTATTATCGTAATACCTCTTACTTTTTCCTTATTACTATTATTATTATCGTAATAACTCCTATTTTTATCCTTATAACTATTATTATTATCGTAATAACTCTTACTTTTATCCTTATTTCTATTCATATTATCGTAATAACTCTTATTTTTATCCTTATGACTATTATTATTATCGTAATAACTCCTATTTTTATCCTTATAACTATTATTATTTTTGTAATAACTCTTACTTTTATCCTTATTGCTATTTTTATTATCGTAACAACTCTTATTTTTGTCCTCATTTCTATTATTATTATCGTAATAACTCCTATTTTTATCCTTATAACTATTATTATTATGTAATAACTCTTATTTTTATCCTTATTTCTATTCTTATTATCGTAATAACTCTTATTTTTATCCTTATAACTATTATTATTATCGTAATAACTCTGATTTTTATCCTTATTTCTGTTATCATTATCATTATAACTATTACTTTCAACCATATTCCTATTTTTATTATGTAATAACTCTTATTTTTATCCTTATTACTATTATTATTATCGTAATAACTCTTATTTTTATCCTTATTTCTATTATTATTATCATTATAACTCTTATTTTTATCCTTATTACTATTATTATTATCGTAATAACTCTTATTTTTATCCTTATTTCTATTCATATTATCGTATAAACTCTTATTTTCATACTTATATCTATTATTATTATCGTAATAACTCCTATTTTTATCCGTATAACTATTATTATTATCGTAATAACTCTTACTTTTATCCTTATTACTGTTATTATTATCGTAATAACTCTGATTTTTATCCTTGTTTCTGTTATTATTATCATTATAACTATTACTTTCAGCCATATTCCTATTTTTATTATGAAATAACTCTTATTTTTATCCTTATTTCTATTATTATTGTCATTATAACTACTACTTTCAGCCATATTCCTATTTTTATTATGTAATAACTCTTATTTTTGTCCTTATTTCTATTCATATTATCGTAATAACTCTTATTTTTATCCTTATGACTATTATTATTATCGTAATAACTCTTATTTTTATCCTTATTACTATTATTATTATCGTAATAACTCTTACTTTTATCCTTATTTCTATTATTATTATCATTATAGCCATTATTTTCAGCCGTATTCCTATTTTTATTATGTAATAACTCTTATTTTTATCCTTATTTCTATTCTCATTATCGTAATAACTCTTATTTTTATCCTTATAACTATTATTATTATCGTAATAACTATTATTTTCAGCCTTATTCCTATTTTTATTATATAATAACTCTTATTTTTATCCTTATTACTATTATTATTATCGTAATAACTATTATTTTGAGCCTTATCACTATTATTATTATCGTAATAACTCTTATTTTTATCCTTATTCCTATTTTTATTATGTAATAACTCTTATTTTTATCCTTATTACTATTATTATTATCGTAATAACTCTTACTTTTATCCTTATTTCTATTCTCATTATCGTAATAACTCTTATTTTTATCCTTATAACTATTATTATTATCGTAATAACTATTATTTTCAGCCTTATTCCTATTTTTATTATATAATAACTCTTATTTTTATCCTTATTAGTATTATTATTATCGTAATAACTATTATTTTGAGCCTTATCACTATTATTATTATATAAATAACTCTTATTTTTATCCTTATTCCTATTTTTATTATGTAATAACTCTTATTTTTATCCTTATTGCTATTATCATTATCGTAATAACTCTTACTTTTATCCTTATTTCTATTCTCATTATCGTAATAACTCTTATTTTTATCCTTATAACTATTATTATTATCGTAATAACTATTATTTTCAGCCTTATTCCTATTTTTATTATATAATAACTCTTATTTTTATCCTTATTACTATTATTATTATCGTAATAACTATTATTTTGAGACTTATCACTATTATTATTATATAAATAACTCTTATTTTTATCCTTATTCCTATTTTTATTATGTAATAACTCTTATTTTTATCCTTATTACTATTATTATTATCGTAATAACTCTTACTTTTATCCTTATTACTATTATCATTATCGTAATAACTCTTATTTTTATCCTTATTCCTATTTTTATTATGTAATAACTCTTATTTTTATCCTTATTACTATTATTATTATCGTAATAACTCTTACTTTTATCCTTATTACTATTATCATTATCGTAATAACTCTTATTTTTATCCTTATTTCTATTATTATTATCATTATAACCATTATTTCCAGCCGTATTCTTATTTTTATTATGTAATAACTCTTATTTTTATCCTTATTTCTATTCTCATTATCGTAATAACTATTATTTTTATCCTTATAACTATTATTATTATCGTAATAACTCTTATTTTTATCCTTATTTCTATTATTATTATCATTATAACCATTATTTTCAGCCGTATTCCTATTTTTATTATGTAGTAACTCTTATTTTTGTCCTTATTTCTATTATTATTATCGTTATAACCATTATTTTCAGCCTTATTCCTATCTTTATTATGTAATAACTCTTATTTATATCCTTATTTCTATTATTATTATCGTAATAACTCGTATTTTTATCCTTAATACTATTATTATTATCGTAATAACTCTTACTTTTATCCTTATTACTATTATTATTATCGTAATAACTCTTATTTTTATCCTTATTACTATTATTATTATCGTAATAACTCTTACTTTTATCCTTATTTCTATTATTATTATCATTATAACCATTATTTTCAGCCGTATTCCTATTTTTATTATGTAATAACTCTTACTTTTATCCTTATTTCTATTCTCATTATCGTAATAACTCTTATTTTTATCCTTATAACTATTATTATTATCGTAATAACTATTATTTTCAGCCTTATTCCTATTTTTATTATATAATAACTCTTATTTTTATCCTTATTACTATTATTATTATCGTAATAACTATTATTTTGAGCCTTATCACTATTATTATTATCGTAATAACTCTTATTTTTATCCTTATTCCTATTTTTATTATGTAATAACTCTTATTTTTATCCTTATTACTATTATTATTATCGTAATAACTCTTACTTTTATCCTTATTTCTATTCTCATTATCGTAATAACTCTTATTTTTATCCTTATAACTTTTATTATTATCGTAATAACTATTATTTTCAGCCTTATTCCTATTTTTATTATATAATAACTCTTATTTTTATCCTTATTACTATTATTATTATCGTAATAACTCTTACTTTTATCCTTATTTCTATTATTATTATCATTATAACCATCATTTTCAGCCGTATTCCTATTTTTATTATGTAATAACTCTTATTTTTATCCTTATTTCTATTCTCATTATCGTAATAACTCTTATTTTTATCCTTATAACTATTATTATTATCGTAATAACTATTATTTTCAGCCTTATTCCTATTTTTATTATATAATAACTCTTATTTTTATCCTTATTACTATTATTATTATCGTAATAACTATTATTTTGAGCCTTATCACTATTATTATTATCGTAATAACTCTTATTTTTATCCTTATTCCTATTTTTATTATGTAATAACTCTTATTTTTATCCTTATTACTATTATTATTATCGTAATAACTCTTACTCTTATCCTTATTTCTATTCTCATTATCGTAATAACTCTTATTTTTATCCTTATAACTATTATTATTATCGTAATAACTATTATTTTCAGCCTTATTCCTATTTTTATTATATAATAACTCTTATTTTTATCCTTAATACTATTATTATTATCGTAATAACTCTTACTTTTATCCTTATTACTATTATTATTATCGTAATAACTCTTATTTTTATCCTTATTACTATTATTATTATCGTAATAACTCTTACTTTTATCCTTATTTCTATTATTATTATCATTATAACCATTATTTTCAGCCGTATTCCTATTTTTATTATGTAATAACTCTTACTTTTATCCTTATTTCTATTCTCATTATCGTAATAACTCTTATTTTTATCCTTATAACTATTATTATTATCGTAATAACTATTATTTTCAGCCTTATTCCTATTTTTATTATATAATAACTCTTATTTTTATCCTTATTACTATTATTATTATCGTAATAACTATTATTTTGAGCCTTATCACTATTATTATTATCGTAATAACTCTTATTTTTATCCTTATTCCTATTTTTATTATGTAATAACTCTTATTTTTATCCTTATTACTATTATTATTATCGTAATAACTCTTACTTTTATCCTTATTTCTATTCTCATTATCGTAATAACTCTTATTTTTATCCTTATAACTTTTATTATTATCGTAATAACTATTATTTTCAGCCTTATTCCTATTTTTATTATATAATAACTCTTATTTTTATCCTTATTACTATTATTACTATCGTAATAACTCTTACTTTTATCCTTATTTCTATTATTATTATCATTATAACCATCATTTTCAGCCGTATTCCTATTTTTATTATGTAATAACTCTTATTTTTATCCTTATTTCTATTCTCATTATCGTAATAACTCTTATTTTTATCCTTATAACTATTATTATTATCGTAATAACTATTATTTTCAGCCTTATTCCTATTTTTATTATATAATAACTCTTATTTTTATCCTTATTACTATTATTATTATCGTAATAACTATTATTTTGAGCCTTATCACTATTATTATTATCGTAATAACTCTTATTTTTATCCTTATTCCTATTTTTATTATGTAATAACTCTTATTTTTATCCTTATTACTATTATTATTATCGTAATAACTCTTACTCTTATCCTTATTTCTATTCTCATTATCGTAATAACTCTTATTTTTATCCTTATAACTATTATTATTATCGTAATAACTATTATTTTCAGCCTTATTCCTATTTTTATTATATAATAACTCTTATTTTTATCCTTATTAGTATTATTATTATCGTAATAACTATTATTTTGAGCCTTATCACTATTATTATTATATAAATAACTCTTATTTTTATCCTTATTCCTATTTTTATTATGTAATAACTCTTATTTTTATCCTTATTGCTATTATTATTATCGTAATAACTCTTACTTTTATCCTTATTTCTATTCTCATTATCGTAATAACTCTTATTTTTATCCTTATAACTATTATTATTATCGTAATAACTATTATTTTCAGCCTTATTCCTATTTTTATTATATAATAACTCTTATTTTTATCCTTATTACTATTATTATTATCGTAATAACTATTATTTTGAGACTTATCACTATTATTATTATATAAATAACTCTTATTTTTATCCTTATTCCTATTTTTATTATGTAATAACTCTTATTTTTATCCTTATTACTATTATTATTATCATTATAACCATTATTTTCAGCCGTATTCCTATTTTTATTATGTAATAACTCTTACTTTTATCCTTATTTCTATTCTCATTATCGTAATAACTCTTATTTTTATCCTTATAACTATTATTATTATCGTAATAACTATTATTTTCAGCCTTATTCCTATTTTTATTATATAATAACTCTTATTTTTATCCTTATTACTATTATTATTATCGTAATAACTCTTACTTTTATCCTTATTTCTATTATTATTATCATTATAACCATTATTTTCAGCCGTATTCCTATTTTTATTATGTAATAACTCTTATTTTTATCCTTATTTCTATTCTCATTATCGTAATAACTCTTATTTTTATCCTTATAACTATTATTATTATCGTAATATCCATTATTTTCAGCCCTATTCCTATTTTTATTATGTAATAACTCTTACTTTTATCCTTATTACTATTACTATTATCGTAATGACTCTTATCTTTATCCTTATTACTATTATTATTATCGTAATAACTCTAATTTTTATCCTTAATACTATTATTATTATCGTAATAACTCTTACTTTTATCCTTATTACTATTATTCTTATCGTAATAACTCTTATTTTTATCCTTATTACTATTAGTATTATCGTAATGACTATTATTTTCAGCCTCATCACTATTATTATTATATAAATAACACTTATTTTTATCCTTATTCCTATTTTTATTATCGTATTAACTCTTACTTTTATCCTTATTACTATTATTATTATCGTAATAACTCTTATTTTTATCCTCATTACTATTATTGTTATCGTAATAACTCTTACTTTTATCCTTATTTCTATTATTATTATCATTATAACCATTATTTTCAGCCGTATTCCTATTTTTATTATGTAATAACTCTTATTTTTATCCTTATTTCTATTCTCATTATCGTAATAACTCTTATTTTTATCCTTATTCCTATTTTTATTATGTAATAACTCTTATTTTTATCCTTATTACTATTATTATTATCGTAATAACTCTTACTTTTATCCTTATTACTATTATCATTATCGTAATAACTCTTATTTTTATCCTTATTTCTATTATTATTATCATTATAACCATTATTTCCAGCCGTATTCTTATTTTGATTATGTAATAACTCTTATTTTTATCCTTATTTCTATTCTCATTATCGTAATAACTATTATTTTTATCCTTATAACTATTATTATTATCGTAATAACTCTTATTTTTATCCTTATTTCTATTATTATTATCATTATAACCATTATTTTCAGCCGTATTCCTATTTTAATTATGTAATAACTATTATTTTTGTCCTTATTTCTATTATTATTATCGTAATAACTCTTATCTTTATCCTTATTTCTATTATTATTATCATTATAACCATTATTTTCAGCCGTATTCCTATTTTTATTATGTAATAACTCTTATTTTTGTCCTTATTTCTATTATTATTATCGTTATAACCATTATTTTCAGCCTTATTCCTATTTTTATTATGTAATAACTCTTATTTATATCCTTATTTCTATTATTATTATCGTAATAACTCGTATTTTTATCCTTAATACTATTATTATTATCGTAATAACTCTTACTTTTATCCTTATTACTATTATTATTATCGTAATAACTCTTATTTTTATCCTTATTACTATTATTATTATCGTAATAACTCTTACTTTTATCCTTATTTCTATTATTATTATCATTATAACCATTATTTTCAGCCGTATTCCTATTTTTATTATGTAATAACTCTTATTTTTATCCTTATTTCTATTCTCATTATCGTAATAACTCTTATTTTTATCCTTATAACTATTATTATTATCGTAATAACTATTATTTTCAGCCTTATTCCTATTTTTATTATATAATAACTCTTATTTTTATCCTTATTACTATTATTATTATCGTAATAACTATTATTTTGAGCCTTATCACTATTATTATTATCGTAATAACTCTTATTTTTATCCTTATTCCTATTTTTATTATGTAATAACTCTTATTTTTATCCTTATTACTATTATTATTATCGTAATAACTCTTACTTTTATCCTTATTTCTATTCTCATTATCGTAATAACTCTTATTTTTATCCTTATAACTATTATTATTATCATAATAACTATTATTTTCAGCCTTATTCCTATCTTTATTATATAATAACTCTTATTTTTATCCTTATTAGTATTATTATTATCGCAATAACTATTATTTTGAGCCTTATCACTATTATTATTATATAAATAACTCTTATTTTTATCCTTATTCCTATTTTTATTATGTAATAACTCTTATTTTTATCCTTATTGCTATTATTATTATCGTAATAACTCTTACTTTTATCCTTATTTCTATTCTCATTATCGTAATAACTCTTATTTTTATCCTTATAACTATTATTATTATCGTAATAACTATTATTTTCAGCCTTATTCCTATCTTTATTATATAATAACTCTTATTTTTATCCTTATTAGTATTATTATTATCGCAATAACTATTATTTTGAGCCTTATCACTATTATTATTATATAAATAACTCTTATTTTTATCCTTATTCCTATTTTTATTATGTAATAACTCTTATTTTTATCCTTATTGCTATTATTATTATCGTAATAACTCTTACTTTTATCCTTATTTCTATTCTCATTATCGTAATAACTCTTATTTTTATCCTTATAACTATTATTATTATCGTAATAACTATTATTTTCAGCCTTATTCCTATTTTTATTATATAATAACTCTTATTTTTATCCTTATTACTATTATTATTATCGTAATAACTATTATTTTGAGACTTATCACTATTATTATTATATAAATAACTCTTATTTTTATCCTTATTCCTATTTTTATTATGTAATAACTCTTATTTTTATCCTTATTACTATTATTATTATCGTAATAACTCTTACTTTTATCCTTATTACTATTATCATTATCGTAATAACTCTTACTTTTATCCTTATTTCTATTATTATTATCATTATAACCATTATTTCCAGCCGTATTCTTATTTTTATTATGTAATAACTCTTATTTTTATCCTTATTCCTATTTTTATTATGTAATAACTCTTATTTTTATCCTTATTTCTATTCTCATTATCGTAATAACTCTTATTTTTATCCTTATAACTATTATTATTATCGTAATAACTATTATTTTCAGCCTTATTCCTATTTTTATTATATAATAACTCTTATTTTTATCCTTATTACTATTATTATTATCGTAATAACTATTATTTTGAGCCTTATCACTATTATTATTATCGTAATAACTCTTATTTTTATCCTTATTCCTATTTTTATTATGTAATAACTCTTCTTTTTATCCTTATTACTATTATTATTATCGTAATAACTCTTACTTTTATCCTTATTTCTATTCTCATTATCGTAATAACTCTTATTTTTATCCTTATAACTATTATTATTATCGTAATAACTATTATTTTCAGCCTTATTCCTATTTTTATTATATAATAACTCTTATTTTTATCCTTATTACTATTATTATTATCGTAATAACTATTATTTTGAGCCTTATCACTATTATTATTATCGTAATAACTCTTATTTTTATCCTTATTCCTATTTTTATTATGTAATAACTCTTATTTTTATCCTTATTACTATTATTATTATCGTAATAACTCTTACTTTTATCCATATTTCTATTCTCATTATCGTAATAACTCTCATTTTTATCCTTATAACTATTATTATTATCGTAATAACTATTATTTTCAGCCTTATTCCTATTTTTATTATATAATAACTCTTATTTTTATCCTTATTAGTATTATTATTATCGTAATAACTATTATTTTGAGCCTTATCACTATTATTATTATATAAATAACTCTTATTTTTATCCTTATTCCTATTTTTATTATGTAATAACTCTTATTTTTATCCTTATTACTATTATTATTATCGTAATAACTCTTACTTTTATCCTTATTACTATTATCATTATCGTAATAACTCTTATTTTTATCCTTATTTCTATTATTATTATCATTATAACCATTATTTCCAGCCGTATTCTTATTTTTATTATGTAATAACTCTTATTTTTATCCTTATTCCTATTTTTATTATGTAATAACTCTTATTTTTATCCTTATTACTATTATTATTATCGTAATAACTCTTACTTTTATCCTTATAACTATTATCATTATCGTAATAACTCTTATTTTTATCCTTATTTCTATTATTATTATCATTATAACCATTATTTCCAGCCGTATTCTTATTTTTATTATGTAATAACTCTTACTTTTATCCTTATTACTATTATTATTATCGTAATAACTCTTATTTTTATCCTTATTACTATTATTATTATCGTAATAACTCTTACTTTTATCCTTATTTCTATTATTATTATCATTATAACCATTATTTTCAGCCGTATTCCTATTTTTATTATGTAATAACTCTTACTTTTATCCTTATTTCTATTCTCATTATCGTAATAACTCTTATTTTTATCCTTATAACTATTATTATTATCGTAATAACTATTATTTTCAGCCTTATTCCTATTTTTATTATATAATAACTCTTATTTTTATCCTTATTACTATTATTATTATCGTAATAACTATTATTTTGAGCCTTATCACTATTATTATTATATAAATAACTCTTATTTTTATCCTTATTCCTATTTTTATTATGTAATAACTCTTATTTTTATCCTTATTACTATTATTGTTATCGTAATAACTCTTACTTTTATCCTTATTACTATTATCATTATCGTAATAACTCTTATTTTTATCCTTATTTCTATTCTCATTATCGTAATAACTATTATTTTGATCCTTATAACTATTATTATTATCATCGTAATAACTCTTATTTTTATCCTTATTTCTATTCTCATTATCGTAATAACTCTTATTTTTATCCTTATAACTATTATTATTATCGTAATAACTATTATTTTCAGCCTTATTCCTATTTTTATTATATAATAACTCTTATTTTTATCCTTATTACTATTATTATTATCGTAATAACTATTATTTTGAGCCTTATCACTATTATTATTATATAAATAACTCTTATTTTTATACTTATTCCTATTTTTATTATGTAATAACTCTTATTTTTATCCTTATTACTATTATTATTATCGTAATAACTCTTACTTTTATCCTTATTACTATTATCATTATCGTAATAACTCTTATTTTTATCCTTATTTCTATTATTATTATCATTATAACCATTATTTCCAGCCGTATTCTTATTTTTATTATGTAATAACTCTTATTTTTATCCTTATTTCTATTCTCATTATCGTAATAACTATTATTTTTATCCTTATAACTATTATTATTATCGTAATAACTCTTATTTTTATCCTTATTTCTATTATTATTATCATTATAACCATTATTTTCAGCCGTATTCCTATTTTTATTATGTAATAACTCTTATTTTTGTCCTTATTTCTATTATTATTATCGTTATAACCATTATTTTCAGCCTTATTCCTATCTTTATTATGTAATAACTCTTATTTATATCCTTATTTCTATTATTATTATCGTAATAACTCGTATTTTTATCCTTAATACTATTATTATTATCGTGATAACTCTTACTTTTATCCTTATTACTATTATTATTATCGTAATAACTATTATTTTCAGCCTTATTCCTATTTTTATTATATAATAACTGTGGTGTGTGTGTGTACTAATGCATGTACTATGTAGTTGTATGTGTGGTATGGATGTATATTATAAATAAAGCTTGTGTGCATGATATGAATGAAGCTTGCTTGTGAATAAGATTGTCTTTTTGTTGTAACTATCTGTTTGTTTTTGGAGCAACGCTCGGCATTGCTTTGAGAGAATTCAAAAGAGAAACATATTGAGAATTGTGATTGCGTTCTGTGAATATTAATTTGTGTTGCATTATATTATTTCAATTAAATAAATCTAAATAATTATTCTATTTATAATAATTATTCTACAAATTGGGGGCTCGTCCTAAGAATTTAAACCGAGTCGTGATCGAATATTTGTGCGGACATTGTGTGTGAACGTTTAAAATATTAATTGAGAATATAGTTCGGAAGTGCTAGTTCACAGAGTTGTAGTGATCGATAAAATGAGTTCAATAATTAAAAGTCCAAATGATTTCTGCATCGCAGAATTGAAAGAGAAGTTGCGTGAAATGGGACTTCCAACGTCTGGTTTGAAAGCAGAGTTGATTCAACGTTTAACTGACGCCGATCCATCGGGAGAATGGTTGAAAGTGCGTGTAAGTGACGAAGTTGAAGAAATCGCGAGTGAAAATGCTTCAGGATCTGATGATTTGGTGCAAATACGACGGGAAATGGAATTTTCAAAAAGAGAAAAACAATTGGCAGAACGAGAGCTCGAATTGGCACGACAACAAATTGAATTGCTTCAAGGGATGAATCGTGTAAATTTTGATCGATGTGAAGCGGAAGAATCGGCAAGAATATTTACAAGACAAGCACGACCACCACCAGTAAATATATCTGCTATTGCAGATCTGTTAAGCAATTTTGATGGAAGTAGTAATAGTTTTATTACATGGGCGCGTCAAGTACAAATTTTAAAAACAACATATCAGTTAACGGATGATATGACAAAACTTTTAATGGGATCTCGTCTTAAAGGAAATGCACTTGAATGGTTACATTCGAGACCTGAACATATTGCGATGTCCGTAGAAGAATTACTGAGTAATTTAAGTGAAATGTTTTATCACCCTGAGAATGTGCTTGAGATGAGACGACGTTTTGAGGCGCGTGTTTGGAAGAAAGAAGAGAGTTTTAGCGAGTATGTGCATCAAAAGATTATTTTGGGAAATCGTGTGCCAATCATTGACGCGGAAATATTAGATTACATTATAGAAGGAATACCTGATCGTGGATTAAGAGATCTTGCACGAGTACAGAAGTTTGCGACGAAAGGAGAATTGCTAGCAGCTTTTGATAAAATTTCGCTTCGTGGAAGATTGTTGCCGTTCACTCCAGCGACTAAGCCAAAAGAAAATAAGTGGTCACCAGTGAAGATGGTGAAGCAGGATAGAAAAGAAGTATCAAATCATGAACTGCGATGTTATAACTGTGGTGACAAGAATCATCTGGGCGTGAACTGTCCGGTTAAGAGTAGAGGTCCGAGATGTTTTGCGTGCCGAGAGTTTGGGCATAGAGCCGCAGATTGTAAGAAGGGACAGGATAAGCAGGTAAATGAATGTACAGCAGTTGTTGTCAAGGACAATAAGATATATAAATCTGTAAATTTGTTAGGTAAAGAAATAGTAGCATTTTTAGATATGGGCAGTGATTTGCATATTATGAAAGCTGAGCAATATATTAGATTAGGATGTCCAAGCTTACGTGGCTCAGAAATAACGTGCAAAGGATTTGGTTTAAATAAAGTCAATACGTTAGGTAGTTTTTGTGCCGATGTTCAAATCGATAATAATACTTTTCGATTATCGATTCATGTTGTACCGGATGAATATTTAAAACATAATTTTTTGATAGGTTCAGAATTGTTAAAAGAGGCTAAGTTGGTAATTGACGGCAAAAAAGTAGAAATATCGAAGCGTGAAAATCAAGTGACTTATGATGTTCCAGAAATATTTTCTATTGACACTTTTGACGAGGCTAGGAATAATTCAACTAATTCTTTAGTAGATTTGGAGCATATTAAAAATAATAGTATTAAACAGGAATTAGAAGATATTATAAATAATTATGAGCCGAAAGGAATTAAAGAGTGTAATGTTAAATTAGAGATAGTTTTAAAAGATGATATACCTACGTATCAATCTCCACGTAGATTAGCACCGGTTCAGAGAGAAATAGTAAATAAACAGATTGATGAATGGATGCGAGCAGGAATTGTGCGAGAAAGTACATCTGAATATGCCAGTCCAATTGTTCTTGTAAAGAAAAAAGATGGTGGGACACGTTTGTGCGTAGATTATAGGATACTTAATAAAAAGATTTGTAAAGATCGCTATCCATTACCACTTATAGAAGACCAATTAGATCGTCTACAAGGTGCTACTATATTTAGTACTCTTGATTTAAAAGAAGGTTTCTTTCATGTTCCAATAGAGGAAAATAGCCGTAAATATACTGCGTGGATAGTACCTGATGGACATTTTGAATTTTTAAGAACACCTTTTGGTCTATGTAATTCTCCTGCCGTATTTCAGAAATATATTAACAGCATTTTTCGTGATCCGATAAAGACAGGTGTCGTATTAACATATATAGATGATTTAATTATTCCTGCGAATGACGAAAGCGAAGCCGTATCGAGATTACGGGAAATTTTGTGTATTGCGAGTGATTACGGATTGCGTATAAATTGGAAGAAGTGTCATTTTCTTCAGCGTAAAATAGAATATTTAGGTCACGTAATTGAGGATGGTCACGTACGCCCGTCGAAACGTAAAATATTAGCTGTTTTGAATTTTCCAATCGTTAAAAATATTAAAGATGTGCAAAGTTTTTTAGGATTAACTGGTTATTTTCGAAAGTTTATTCCACAATATTCAATAATAGCTCGACCTTTGTCAAATTTGTTGAGAAAAGATATAAAATTTGAGCTAAATGAAAAACAGATACTTGCGTTTCAACAATTAAAAGTAGCGTTGGTTAATGAACCAGTTTTGAAGCTATACCGTGTAGGCGCAGAAACAGAGCTACATACGGATGCGTCGAGCGTTGGACTTGGTGCTATTTTATTACAAAAAGACGATGTCGATCAACGTTACCATCCGATATATTACGCGAGCTGGAAAACGTCAGAAGCAGAATCGCGATATATTAGTTATGAATTAGAAATATTAGCTATAGTTAAAGCGTTAAATAAATTTAGAGTTTATCTTTTAGGAATACCATTTAGAATAGTAACTGATTGTCGTGCGTTTACTCTTACTATGAAGAAAAAAGATTTGTGTGTGCGAGTTGCAAGATGGGCATTATTGTTAGAGGAGTTTAATTATACTATTGAACATCGCCCAGGGTGTAGTATGAGACATGTTGATGCGTTAAGTCGAAATCCTATTCCGATGTGTATGCTTATTAATGAGTGCGAAACAAGTGTATTGATGAGACTGCGAAAAGCGCAACGTGAGGACAAAGAGTTAACAGAAACGATAGAGTCTGTGAGTAATAACCAAAATAACGATAGTGATTATGTAATTAAAAATGGACTTTTGTTTAAAGTAATCGATGATGATGTTCGTATAGTGGTACCGCGTGCTATGCAGAGTCAAATTATAAGACAGCTGCATGAGAATGGACATTTTTCTAGCGCTAAAACCGAAATTCTTGTTAGAAAAGACTATTGGTTTAAGGGTTTGACAACTAAAGTAGGAAAAGTGGTTCGGAATTGTATTGCATGTATTTTAGCTCAGCGAAAGTCAGGAAAACGCGATGGATTATTGTATCCCATTGAAAAGGGAGATGTGCCGTTAGATGTATATCATATAGATCATTTGGGACCTCTTCCTTCAACTCGAAAAAATTATAAACACTTATTTGTTGTAGTAGACGCGTTTGCAAAGTTTGTGTGGCTTTACGCTACAAAGTCTACCAGTGCTGCTGAAGTTATTGACCGATTGAAGAAACAGGCTACAATTTTTGGTAATCCTCGGAAAATTATTTCAGATCGTGGAACTGCATTTACCTCTGTAGAGTTTCAAGAATATTGCCGAGAAGAAAAGATTGAGTCCAGTCTTATCACAACAGGTATGCCAAGGGCGAATGGTCAGGTGGAAAGGGTCAACAGGACAATTATTCCGTTATTGACAAAGTTGGCTGCACCAAGACCTGAGGAATGGCATAAATATTTAGATGTATGCCAGAAATATCTAAATGCAACCCCGCATCGCAGTATTGGCGCTACACCTTTTAAAATCTTATTTGGAACGGATATGAGAGTGAAGGACAATCCTGAGGTTCGAGAAATAATAAATGATGAATGGAACAAGATGTTTCAAGAGAAGCGAGACGAATTGAGACAGCACGCGAAGAGCAACATTTTGAAGGTGCAACAAGAGAATAGACGTAATTTCAATCGGCATCGTAAAAAAGCTCATCGTTATCAAGAAGGAGACTTGGTTGCTATTAAAAGGACGCAATCAGGACCAGGACTAAAATTTGCGCACAAATATTTAGGACCGTATAAAATTATTCGTGTTTTGCGCAATGATCGGTATGTAGTTGAAAAAATAGGTGAGCATGAGGGACCCAGACAAACATCGACTGCTGCAGAGAATATGAAAATTTGGATTGAGGATTCTGAAGATGAAAATATATCTGATATCTGAGGGCAGATATCGCTGCAGGATGGCCGAATGTGGTGTGTGTGTGTACTAATGCATGTACTATGTAGTTGTATGTGTGGTATGGATGTATATTATAAATAAAGCTTGTGTGCATGATATGAATGAAGCTTGCTTGTGAATAAGATTGTCTTTTTGTTGTAACTATCTGTTTGTTTTTGGAGCAACGCTCGGCATTGCTTTGAGAGAATTCAAAAGAGAAACATATTGAGAATTGTGATTGCGTTCTGTGAATATTAATTTGTGTTGCATTATATTATTTCAATTAAATAAATCTAAATAATTATTCTATTTATAATAATTATTCTACATAACTCTTATTTTTATCCTTATTACTATTATTATTATCGTAATAACTCTTACTTTTATCCTTATTTCTATTATTATTATCATTATAACCATTATTTTCAGCCGTATTCCTATTTTTATTATGTAATAACTCTTACTTTTATCCTTATTTCTATTCTCATTATCGTAATAACTCTTATTTTTATCCTTATAACTATTATTATTATCGTAATAACTATTATTTTCAGCCTTATTCCTATTTTTATTATATAATAACTCTTATTTTTATCCTTATTACTATTATTATTATCGTAATAACTATTATTTTGAGCCTTATCACTATTATTATTATCGTAATAACTCTTATTTTTATCCTTATTCCTATTTTTATTATGTAATAACTCTTATTTTTATCCTTATTACTATTATTATTATCGTAATAACTCTTACTTTTATCCTTATTTCTATTCTCATTATCGTAATAACTCTTATTTTTATCCTTATAACTATTATTATTATCGTAATAACTATTATTTTCAGCCTTATTCCTATTTTTATTATATAATAACTCTTATTTTTATCCTTATTACTATTATTATTATCGTAATAACTATTATTTTGAGCCTTATCACTATTATTATTATCGTAATAACTCTTATTTTTATCCTTATTCCTATTTTTATTATGTAATAACTCTTATTTTTATCCTTATTACTATTATTATTATCGTAATAACTCTTACTTTTATCCTTATTTCTATTCTCATTATCGTAATAACTCTTATTTTTATCCTTATAACTATTATTATTATCGTAATAACTATTATTTTCAGCCTTATTCCTATTTTTATTATATAATAACTCTTATTTTTATCCTTATTAGTATTATTATTATCGTAATAACTATTATTTTGAGCCTTATCACTATTATTATTATATAAATAACTCTTATTTTTATCCTTATTCCTATTTTTATTATGTAATAACTCTTATTTTTATCCTTATTGCTATTATTATTATCGTAATAACTCTTACTTTTATCCTTATTTCTATTCTCATTATCGTAATAACTCTTATTTTTATCCTTATAACTATTATTATTATCGTAATAACTATTATTTTCAGCCTTATTCCTATTTTTATTATATAATAACTCTTATTTTTATCCTTATTACTATTATTATTATCGTAATAACTATTATTTTGAGCCTTATCACTATTATTATTATATAAATAACTCTTATTTTTATCCTTATTCCTATTTTTATTATGTAATAACTCTTATTTTTATCCTTGTTACTATTATTATTATCGTAATAACTCTTACTTTTATCCTTATTACTATTATCATTATCGTAATAACTCTTATTTTTATCCTTATTTCTATTATTATTATCATTATAACCATTATTTCCAGCCGTATTCTTATTTTTATTATGTAATAACTCTTATTTTTATCCTTATTCCTATTTTTATTATGTAATAACTCTTATTTTTATCCTTATTACTATTATTATTATCGTAATAACTCTTACTTTTATCCTTATTACTATTATCATTATCGTAATAACTCTTATTTTTATCCTTATTTCTATTATTATTATCATTATAACCATTATTTCCAGCCGTATTCTTATTTTTATTATGTAATAACTCTTACTTTTATCCTTATTACTATTATTATTATCGTAATAACTCTTATTTTTATCCTTATTACTATTATTATTATCGTAATAACTCTTACTTTTATCCTTATTTCTATTATTATTATCATTATAACCATTATCTTCAGCCGTATTCCTATTTTTATTATGTAATAACTCTTACTTTTATCCTTATTTCTATTCTCATTATCGTAATAACTCTTATTTTTATCCTTATAAGTATTATTATTATCGTAATAACTATTATTTTCAGCCTTATTCCTATTTTTATTATATAATAACTCTTATTTTTATCCTTATTACTATTATTATTATCGTAATAACTATTATTTTGAGCCTTATCACTATTATTATTATATAAATAACTCTTATTTTTATCCTTATTCCTATTTTTATTATGTAATAACTCTTATTTTTATCCTTATTACTATTATTGTTATCGTAATAACTCTTACTTTTATCCTTATTACTATTATCATTATCGTAATAACTCTTATTTTTATCCTTATTTCTATTCTCATTATCGTAATAACTATTATTTTGATCCTTATAACTATTATTATTATCATCGTAATAACTCTTATTTTTATCCTTATTTCTATTCTCATTATCGTAATAACTCTTATTTTTATCCTTATAACTATTATTATTATCGTAATAACTATTATTTTCAGCCTTATTCCTATTTTTATTATATAATAACTCTTATTTTTATCCTTATTACTATTATTATTATCGTAATAACTATTATTTTGAGCCTTATCACTATTATTATTATATAAATAACTCTTATTTTTATCCTTATTCCTATTTTTATTATGTAATAACTCTTATTTTTATCCTTATTACTATTATTATTATCGTAATAACTCTTACTTTTATCCTTATTACTATTATCATTATCGTAATAACTCTTATTTTTATCCTTATTTCTATTATTATTATCATTATAACCATTATTTCCAGCCGTATTCTTATTTTTATTATGTAATAACTCTTATTTTTATCCTTATTCCTATTTTTATTATGTAATAACTCTTATTTTTATCCTTATTACTATTATTATTATCGTAATAACTCTTACTTTTATCCTTATTACTATTATCATTATCGTAATAACTCTTATTTTTATCCTTATTTCTATTATTATTATCATTATAACCATTATTTCCAGCCGTATTCTTATTTTTATTATGTAATAACTCTTATTTTTATCCTTATTTCAATTCTCATTATCGTAATAACTATTATTTTTATCCTTATAACTATTATTATTATCGTAATAACTCTTATTTTTATCCTTATTTCTATTATTATTATCATTATAAGCATTATTTTCAGGCGTATTCCTATTTTTATTATGTAATAACTCTTATTTTTGTCCTTATTTCTATTATTATTATCGTTATAACCATTATTTTCAGCCTTATTCCTATTTTTATTATGTAATAACTCTTATTTATATCCTTATTTCTATTGATATTATCGTAATAACTCGTATTTTTATCCTTAATACTATTATTATTATCGTAATAACTCTTCCTTTTATCCTTATTACTATTATTATTATCGTAATAACTCTTATTTTTATCCTTATTACTATTATTATTATCGTAATAACTCTTATTTTTATCCTTATTACAATTATTATTATCATAATATCTCTTATTTTTGTCCTTATTACTATTATTATTATCGTAATAACTCTTATTTTTATCCTTAATACTATTATTATTATCGTAATAACTCTCACTTTTATCCTTATAACTATTATTATTATCGTAATAACTCTTACTTTTATCCTTATTACTATTATCATTATCGTAATAACTCTTATTTTTATCCTTATTTCTATTATTATTATCATTATAACCATTATTTCCAGCCGTATTCTTATTTTTATTATGTAATAACTCTTATTTTTATCCTTATTTCTATTCTCATTATCGTAATAACTATTATTTTTATCCTTATAACTATTATTATTATCGTAATAACTCTTATTTTTATCCTTATTTCTATTATTATTATCATTATAACCATTATTTTCAGCCGTATTCCTATTTTTATTATGTAATAACTCTTATTTTTGTCCTTATTTCTATTATTATTATCGTTATAACCATTATTTTCAGCCTTATTCCTATTTTTATTATGTAATAACTCTTATTTATATCCTTATTTCTATTATTATTATCGTAATAACTCGTATTTTTATCCTTAATACTATTATTATTATCGTAATAACTCTTACTTTTATCCCTATTACTATTATTATTATCGTAATAACTCTTATTTTTATCCTTATTACTATTATTATTATCGTAATAACTCTTACTTTTATCCTTATTTCTATTATTATTATCATTATAACCATTATTTTCAGCCGTATTCCTATTTTTATTATGTAATAACTCTTACTTTTATCCTTATTTCTATTCTCATTATCGTAATAACTCTTATTTTTATCCTTATAACTATTATTATTATCGTAATAACTATTATTTTCAGCCTTATTCCTATTTTTATTATATAATAACTCTTATTTTTATCCTTATTACTATTATTATTATCGTAATAACTATTATTTTGAGACTTATCACTATTATTATTATATAAATAACTCTTATTTTTATCCTTATTCCTATTTTTATTATGTAATAACTCTTATTTTTATCCTTATTACTATTATTATTATCGTAATAACTCTTACTTTTATCCTTATTACTATTATCATTATCGTAATAACTCTTATTTTTATCCTTATTTCTATTATTATTATCATTATAACCATTATTTCCAGCCGTATTCTTATTTTTATTATGTAATAACTCTTATTTTTATCCTTATTCCTATTTTTATTATGTAATAACTCTTATTTTTATCCTTATTACTATTATTATTATCGTAATAACTCTTACTTTTATCCTTATTACTATTATCATTATCGTAATAACTCTTATTTTTATCCTTATTTCTATTATTATTATCATTATAACCATTATTTCCAGCCGTATTCTTATTTTTATTATGTAATAACTCTTATTTTTATCCTTATTTCTATTCTCATTATCGTAATAACTATTATTTTTATCCTTATAACTATTATTATTATCGTAATAACTCTTATTTTTATCCTTATTTCTATTATTATTATCATTATAAACATTATTTTCAGCCGTATTCCTATTTTTATTATGTAATAACTCTTATTTTTGTCCTTATTTCTATTATTATTATCGTTATAACCATTATTTTCAGCCTTATTCCTATTTTTATTATGTAATAACTCTTATTTATATCCTTATTTCTATTATTATTATCGTAATAACTCGTATTTTTATCCTTAATACTATTATTATTATCGTAATAACTCTTACTTTTATCCTTATTACTATTATTATTATCGTAATAACTCTTATTTTTATCCTTATTACTATTATTATTATCGTAATAACTCTTACTTTTATCCTTATTTCTATTATTATTATCATTATAACCATTATTTTCAGCCGTATTCCTATTTTTATTATGTAATAACTCTTACTTTTATCCTTATTTCTATTCTCATTATCGTAATAACTCTTATTTTTATCCTTATAACTATTATTATTATCGTAATAACTATTATTTTCAGCCTTATTCCTATTTTTATTATATAATAACTCTTATTTTTATCCTTATTACTATTATTATTATCGTAATAACTATTATTTTGAGCCTTATCACTATTATTATTATATAAATAACTCTTATTTTTATCCTTATTCCTATTTTTATTATGTAATAACTCTTATTTTTATCCTTATTACTATTATTGTTATCGTAATAACTCTTACTTTTATCCTTATTACTATTATCATTATCGTAATAACTCTTATTTTTATCCTTATTACTATTATTATTATCGTAATAACTATTATTTTGAGCCTTATCACTATTATTATTATCGTAATAACTCTTATTTTTATCCTTATTCCTATTTTTATTATGTAATAACTCTTATTTTTATCCTTATTACTATTATTATTATCGTAATAACTCTTACTTTTATCCTTATTTCTATTCTCATTATCGTAATAACTCTTATTTTTATCCTTATAACTATTATTATTATCGTAATAACTATTATTTTCAGCCTTATTCCTATTTTTATTATATAATAACTCTTATTTTTATCCTTATTACTATTATTATTATCGTAATAACTATTATTTTGAGCCTTATCACTATTATTATTATCGTAATGACTCTTATTTTTATCCTTATTCCTATTTTTATTATGTAATAACTCTTATTTTTATCCTTATTACTATTATTATTATCGTAATAACTCTTACTTTTATCCTTATTTCTATTCTCATTATCGTAATAACTCTTATTTTTATCCTTATAACTATTATTATTATATTAATAACTATTATTTTCAGCCTTATTCCTATTTTTATTATATAATAACTCTTATTTTTATCCTTATTAGTATTATTATTATCGTAATAACTATTATTTTGAGCCTTATCACTATTATTATTATATAAATAACTCTTATTTTTATCCTTATTCCTATTTTTATTATGTAATAACTCTTATTTTTATCCTTATTGCTATTATTATTATCGTAATAACTCTTACTTTTATCCTTATTTCTATTCTCATTATCGTAATAACTCTTATTTTTATCCTTATAACTATTATTATTATCGTAATAACTATTATTTTCAGCCTTATTCCTATTTTTATTATATAATAACTCTTATTTTTATCCTTATTACTATTATTATTATCGTAATAACTATTATTTTGAGCCTTATCACTATTATTATTATATAAATAACTCTTATTTTTATCCTTATTCCTATTTTTTATTATGTAATAAACTCTTATTTTTATCCTTATTACTATTATTATTATCGTAATAACTCTTACTTTTATCCTTATTACTATTATCATTATCGTAATAACTCTTATTTTTATCCTTATTTCTATTATTATTATCATTATAACCATTATTTCCAGCCGTATTCTTATTTTTATTATGTAATAACTCTTATTTTTATCCTTATTCCTATTTTTTATTATGTAATAACTCTTATTTTTATCCTTATTACTATTATTATTATCGTAATAACTCTTACTTTTATCCTTATTACTATTATCATTATCGTAATAACTCTTATTTTTATCCTTATTTCTATTATTATTATCATTATAACCATTATTTCCAGCCGTATTCTTATTTTTATTATGTAATAACTCTTATTTTTATCCTTATTTCTATTCTCATTATCGTAATAACTATTATTTTTATCCTTATAACTATTATTATTATCGTAATAACTCTTATTTTTATCCTTATTTCTATTATTATTATCATTATAACCATTATTTTCAGCCGTATTCCTATTTTTATTATGTAATAACTCTTATTTTTGTCCTTATTTCTATTATTATTATCGTTATAACCATTATTTTCAGCCTTATTCCTATTTTTATTATGTAATAACTCTTATTTATATCCTTATTTCTATTATTATTATCGTAATAACTCGTATTTTTATCCTTAATACTATTATTATTATCGTAATAACTCTTACTTTTATCCTTATTACTATTATTATTATCGTAATAACTCTTATTTTTATCCTTATTTCTTTTCTCATTATCGTAATAACTATTATTTTCAGCCTTATTCCTATTTTTATTATATAATAACTCTTATTTTTATTCTTATTAGTATTATTATTATCGTAATAACTATTATTTTGAGCCTTATCACTATTATTATTATATAAATAACTCTTATTTTTATCCTTATTCCTATTTTTATTATGTAATAACTCTTATTTTTATCCTTATTGCTATTATTATTATCGTAATAACTCTTACTTTTATCCTTATTTCTATTCTCATTATCGTAATAACTCTTATTTTTATCCTTATAACTATTATTATTATCGTAATAACTATTATTTTCAGCCTTATTCCTATTTTTATTATATAATAACTCTTATTTTTATCCTTATTACTATTATTATTATCGTAATAACTATTATTTTGAGACTTATCACTATTATTATTATATAAATAACTCTTATTTTTATCCTTATTCCTATTTTTATTATGTAATAACTCTTATTTTTATCCTTATTACTATTATTATTATCGTAATAACTCTTACTTTTATCCTTATTACTATTATCATTATCGTAATAACTCTTATTTTTATCCTTATTTCTATTATTATTATCATTATAACCATTATTTCCAGCCGTATTCTTATTTTTATTATGTAATAACTCTTATTTTTATCCTTATTCCTATTTTTATTATGTAATAACTCTTATTTTTATCCTTATTACTATTATTATTATCGTAATAACTCTTACTTTTATCCTTATTACTATTATCATTATCGTAATAACTCTTATTTTTATCCTTATTTCTATTATTATTATCATTATAACCATTATTTCCAGCCGTATTCTTATTTTTATTATGTAATGACTCTTATTTTTATCCTTATTTCTATTCTCATTATCGTAATAACTATTATTTTTATCCTTATAACTATTATTATTATCGTAATAACTCCTATTTTTATCGTTATTTCTATTATTATTATCATTATAACCATTATTTTCAGCCGTATTCCTATTTTTATTATGTAATAACTCTTATTTTTGTCCTTATTTCTATTATTATTATCGTTATAACCATTATTTTCAGCCTTATTCCTATTTTTATTATGTAATAACTCTTATTTATATCCTTATTTCTATTTTTATTATGTAATAACTCTTATTTTTGTCCTTATTTCTATTATTATTATCGTTATAACCATTATTTTCAGCCTTATTCCTATTTTTATTATGTAATAACTCTTATTTATATCCTTATTTCTATTATTATTATCGTAATAACTCGTATTTTTATCCTTAATACTATTATTATTATCGTAATAACTCTTACTTTTATCCTTATTACTATTATTATTATCGTAATAACTCTTATTTTTATCCTTATTACTATTATTATTATCGTAATAACTCTACTTTTATCCTTATTTCTATTGTTATTATCATTATAACCATTATTTTCAGCCGTATTCCTATTTTTATTATGTAGTAACTCTTATTTTTATCCTTATTTCTTTTCTCATTATCGTAATAACTCTTATTTTTATCCTTATAACTATTATTATTATCGTAATAACTATTATTTTCAGCCTTATTCCTATTTTTATTATATAATAACTCTTATTTTTATCCTTATTACTATTATTATTATCGTAATAACTATTATTTTGAGCCTTATCACTATTATTATTATCGTAATAACTCTTATTTTTATCCTTATTCCTATTTTTATTATGTAATAACTCTTATTTTTATCCTTATTACTATTATTATTATCGTAATAACTCTTACTTTTATCCTTATTCTATTCTCATTATCGTAATAACTCTTATTTTTATCCTTATAACTATTATTATTATCGTAATAACTATTATTTTCAGCCTTATTCCTATTTTTATTATATAATAACTCTTATTTTTATCCTTATTAGTATTATTATTATCGTAATAACTATTATTTTAGGCCTTATCACTATTATTATTATATAAATAACTCTTATTTTTATCCTTATTCCTATTTTTATTATGTAATAACTCTTATTTTTATCCTTATTGCTATTATTATTATCGTAATAACTCTTACTTTTATCCTTATTTCTATTCTCATTATCGTAATAACTCTTATTTTTATCCTTATAACTATTATTATTATCGTAATAACTATTATTTTCAGCCTTATTCCTATTTTTATTATATAATAACTCTTATTTTTATCCTTATTACTATTATTATTATCGTAATAACTATTATTTTGAGACTTATCACTATTATTATTATATAAATAACTCTTATTTTTATCCTTATTCCTATTTTTATTATGTAATAACTCTTATTTTTATCCTTATAACTATTATTATTATCGTAATAACTATTATTTTCAGCCTTATTCCTATTTTTATTATATAATAACTCTTATTTTTATCCTTATTACTATTATTATTATCGTAATAACTATTATTTTGAGCCTTATCACTATTATTATTATATAAATAACTCTTATTTTTATCCTTATTCCTATTTTTATTATGTAATAACTCTTATTTTTATCCTTATTACTATTATTATTATCGTAATAACTCTTACTTTTATCCTTATTACTATTATCATTATCGTAATAACTCTTATTTTTATCCTTATTTCTATTATTATTATCATTATAACCATTATTTCCAGCCGTATTCTTATTTTTATTATGTAATAACTCTTATTTTTATCCTTATTCCTATTTTTATTATGTAATAACTCTTATTTTTATCCTTATTACTATTATTATTATCGTAATAACTCTTACTTTTATCCTTATTACTATTATCATTATCGTAATAACTCTTATTTTTATCCTTATTTCTATTATTATTATCATTATAACCATTATTTCCAGCCGTATTCTTATTTTTATTATGTAATAACTCTTATTTTTATCCTTATTTCTATTCTCATTATCGTAATAACTATTATTTTTATCCTTATAACTATTATTATTATCGTAATAACTCTTATTTTTATCCTTATTTCTATTATTATTATCATTATAACCATTATTTTCAGCCGTATTCCTATTTTTATTATGTAATAACTCTTATTTTTGTCCTTATTTCTATTATTATTATCGTTATAACCATTATTTTCAGCCTTATTCCTATTTTTATTATGTAATAACTCTTATTTATATCCTTATTTCTATTATTATTATCGTAATAACTCGTATTTTTATCCTTAATACTATTATTATTATCGTAATAACTCTTACTTTTATCCTTATTACTATTATTATTATCGTAATAACTCTTATTTTTATCCTTATTTCTTTTCTCATTATCGTAATAACTCTTATTTTTATCCTTATAACTATTATTATTATCGTAATAACTATTATTTTCAGCCTTATTCCTATTTTTATTATATAATAACTCTTATTTTTATCCTTATTACTATTATTATTATCGTAATAACTATTATTTTGAGCCTTATCACTATTATTATTATCGCAATAACTCTTATTTTTATCCTTATTCCTATTTTTATTATGTAATAACTCTTATTTTTATCCTTATTACTATTATTATTATCGTAATAACTCTTACTTTTATCCTTATTTCTATTCTCATTATCGTAATAACTCTTATTTTTATCCTTATAACTATTATTATTATCGTAATAACTATTATTTTCAGCCTTATTCCTATTTTTATTATATAATAACTCTTATTTTTATTCTTATTAGTATTATTATTATCGTAATAACTATTATTTTGAGCCTTATCACTATTATTATTATATAAATAACTCTTATTTTTATCCTTATTCCTATTTTTATTATGTAATAACTCTTATTTTTATCCTTATTGCTATTATTATTATCGTAATAACTCTTACTTTTATCCTTATTTCTATTCTCATTATCGTAATAACTCTTATTTTTATCCTTATAACTATTATTATTATCGTAATAACTATTATTTTCAGCCTTATTCCTATTTTTATTATATAATAACTCTTATTTTTATCCTTATTACTATTATTATTATCGTAATAACTATTATTTTGAGACTTATCACTATTATTATTATATAAATAACTCTTATTTTTATCCTTATTCCTATTTTTATTATGTAATAACTCTTATTTTTATCCTTATTACTATTATTATTATCGTAATAACTCTTACTTTTATCCTTATTACTATTATCATTATCGTAATAACTCTTATTTTTATCCTTATTTCTATTATTATTATCATTATAACCATTATTTCCAGCCGTATTCTTATTTTTATTATGTAATAACTCTTATTTTTATCCTTATTCCTATTTTTATTATGTAATAACTCTTATTTTTATCCTTATTACTATTATTATTATCGTAATAACTCTTACTTTTATCCTTATTACTATTATCATTATCGTAATAACTCTTATTTTTATCCTTATTTCTATTATTATTATCATTATAACCATTATTTCCAGCCGTATTCTTATTTTTATTATGTAATGACTCTTATTTTTATCCTTATTTCTATTCTCATTATCGTAATAACTATTATTTTTATCCTTATAACTATTATTATTATCGTAATAACTCTTATTTTTATCGTTATTTCTATTATTATTATCATTATAACCATTATTTTCAGCCGTATTCCTATTTTTATTATGTAATAACTCTTATTTTTGTCCTTATTTCTATTATTATTATCGTTATAACCATTATTTTCAGCCTTATTCCTATTTTTATTATGTAATAACTCTTATTTATATCCTTATTTCTATTATTATTATCGTAATAACTCGTATTTTTATCCTTAATACTATTATTATTATCGTAATAACTCTTACTTTTATCCTTATTACTATTATTATTATCGTAATAACTCTTATTTTTATCCTTATTACTATTATTATTATCGTAATAACTCTTACTTTTATCCTTATTTCTATTATTATTATCATTATAACCATTATTTTCAGCCGTATTCCTATTTTTATTATGTAATAACTCTTACTTTTATCCTTATTTCTATTCTCATTATCGTAATAACTCTTATTTTTATCCTTATAACTATTATTATTATCGTAATAACTATTATTTTCAGCCTTATTCCTATTTTTATTATATAATAACTCTTATTTTTATCCTTATTACTATTATTATTATCGTAATAACTATTATTTTGAGCCTTATCACTATTATTATTATATAAATAACTCTTATTTTTATCCTTATTCCTATTTTTATTATGTAATAACTCTTATTTTTATCCTTATTACTATTATTATTATCGTAATAACTATTATTTTGAGCCTTATCACTATTATTATTATATAAATAACTCTTATTTTTATCCTTATTCCTATTTTTATTATGTAATAACTCTTATTTTTATCCTTATTACTATTATTATTATCGTAATAACTCTTACTTTTATCCTTATTACTATTATCATTATCGTAATAACTCTTATTTTTATCCTTATTTCTATTATTATTATCATTATAACCATTATTTCCAGCCGTATTCTTATTTTTATTATGTAATAACTCTTATTTTTATCCTTATTCCTATTTTTATTATGTAATAACTCTTATTTTTATCCTTATTACTATTATTATTATCGTAATAACTCTTACTTTTATCCTTATTACTATTATCATTGTCGTAATAACTCTTATTTTTATCCTTATTTCTATTATTATTATCATTATAACCATTATTTCCAGCCGTATTCTTATTTTTATTATGTAATAACTCTTATTTTTATCCTTATTTCTATTCTCATTATCGTAATAACTATTATTTTTATCCTTATAACTATTATTATTATCGTAATAACTCTTATTTTTATCCTTATTTCTATTATTATTATCATTATAACCATTATTTTCAGCCGTATTCCTATTTTTATTATGTAATAACTCTTATTTTTGTCCTTATTTCTATTATTATTATCGTTATAACCATTATTTTCAGCCTTATTCCTATTTTTATTATGTAATAACTCTTATTTATATCCTTATTTCTATTATTATTATCGTAATAACTCGTATTTTTATCCTTAATACTATTATTATTATCGTAATAACTCTTACTTTTATCCTTATTACTATTATTATTATCGTAATAACTCTTATTTTTATCCTTATTACTATTATTATTATCGTAATAACTCTTACTTTTATCCTTATTTCTATTATTATTATCATTATAACCATTATTTTCAGCCGTATTCCTATTTTTATTATGTAGTAACTCTTATTTTTATCCTTATTTCTTTTCTCATTATCGTAATAACTCTTATTTTTATCCTTATAACTATTATTATTATCGTAATAACTATTATTTTCAGCCTTATTCCTATTTTTATTATATAATAACTCTTATTTTTATCCTTATTACTATTATTATTATCGTAATAACTATTATTTTGAGCCTTATCACTATTATTATTATCGTAATAACTCTTATTTTTATCCTTATTCCTATTTTTATTATGTAATAACTCTTATTTTTATCCTTATTACTATTATTATTATCGTAATAACTCTTACTTTTATCCTTATTTCTATTCTCATTATCGTAATAACTCTTATTTTTATCCTTATAACTATTATTATTATCGTAATAACTATTATTTTCAGCCTTATTCCTATTTTTATTATATAATAACTCTTATTTTTATCCTTATTAGTATTATTATTATCGTAATAACTATTATTTTGAGCCTTATCACTATTATTATTATATAAATAACTCTTATTTTTATCCTTATTCCTATTTTTATTATGTAATAACTCTTATTTTTATCCTTATTGCTATTATTATTATCGTAATAACTCTTACTTTTATCCTTATTTCTATTCTCATTATCGTAATAACTCTTATTTTTATCCTTATAACTATTATTATTATCGTAATAACTATTATTTTCAGCCTTATTCCTATTTTTATTATATAATAACTCTTATTTTTATCCTTATTACTATTATTATTATCGTAATAACTATTATTTTGAGACTTATCACTATTATTATTATATAAATAACTCTTATTTTTATCCTTATTCCTATTTTTATTATGTAATAACTCTTATTTTTATCCTTATTACTATTATTATTATCGTAATAACTCTTACTTTTATCCTTATTACTATTATCATTATCGTAATAACTCTTATTTTTATCCTTATTTCTATTATTATTATCATTATAACCATTATTTCCAGCCGTATTCTTATTTTTATTATGTAATAACTCTTATTTTTATCCTTATTCCTATTTTTATTATGTAATAACTCTTATTTTTATCCTTATTACTATTATTATTATCGTAATAACTCTTACTTTTATCCTTATTACTATTATCATTATCGTAATAACTCTTATTTTTATCTGTAGCGGACTTAGCGGGTATTCAATTGCGGTACTTTCAAAATAAATGTTTATCGCCCGCGAAAACGGTTGGAGGTGATCGTCGACGGTTGGGACATGGCGCGTTCCGCCGACCTCCGACTAACAACAACGGCACGCGCGGTGCCGACACTCCAACCGGCGAATTCGAAAAATCGTCTCGAACATTCGACACCGGTAAATATAAAAGGACGCACCCGCGAGTCGAGTCCTACTTGTTTCAGCGGCACACGAGCGTACGCCTGCGACCGACGTAATAAAAGTATTTTTGAATTCCGCGTAATTTTCTATTACTCGCTATTTCTCCTTCTCCGTCGTTTCCCCAAAGTGGTGACCCCGACGGGATCCGAAGTAAAGGGGTAAACGCGAGGAGAATTTCCTTTCCGATCCGACAAATAGGGATTTCTTTTTTTTCCTTTCTTTCGCCGTCGCGAGATAAAGACAATGTCGCTTACCGCGGAAGGACATCGCGCGTCCGACGATTCGAAGTGCGCGAATCTCGAAGGCGATAACGTTAGTGTCGTGGGTCAACAATTGCGCATTCCTCAGTTTTGGCCCCACAAAATCGCGCTGTGGTTCAAGCTATTAGAAGCGCAGTTCGCGTCGGCTCGTATAACCAAAGACGAAGTGAAATTCAACATTACCATCGCGAACCTGGGCGAGAGCTACGTTGAGCAAGTGGAAGACGTTGTGCTCGACCCCCCCGCGACCGGGCAGTACGAATACCTCAAGGGCGAATTAATGAAGAGACTGGCCGAATCCGATAGCACGCGAGTGCGAAAATTATTGGAAGGCGAAGAACTCGGCGACCGGACACCGTCACAGTTTTTCCGGGACTTGAAGAAGCTGGCCACACCGTCCGTGCCCGACGGCTTCATCGTCACGCTGTGGAAAAACCGACTACCGGTCAGCGTGCAACGAGTTTTAGCCGCTACATCGGAAACGAAGCCGACCGTCTTGGCGGAGATGGCCGACCGGATACACGAGATACGTCCAGAACAAGGACGAATCGCCGCAATCACCTCCAAGGGATCGAGTGAAGTCGATGAATTGCGAAAGATGATCGAGCGACTGGAGGTGCGGATCGAGGCCATGAATCGACATCGCCCGCGTTCGGTAGAACGAAGACGCCACCGCAGCCGTTCCCGGAGCAGGGAAGGAAATACAGACATGTGCTGGTACCACGAAACTTACAAACATCGGGCAAAGAAGTGTCGTGCTCCCTGCACTTGGGCGTCGGGAAACGCGAGCAGTCGTCAGTGAACGCGGCACACGACGACGGGTCCGTGTCTCGCCGCATCTACGTAACGGACAAACGGTCGAAGATTTCGTTTCTAGTGGACACTGGGGCCGATTTATGTGTATTCCCTCGCGACCGGTTGCGCGGACCCGTAGCGAAAAGCGAATACGAACTTTTTGCGGCGAATGGTGCGCGTATCGCGACGTACGGAACAGTGGCCGTATCGCTTGACCTTGCGCTTCGTCGAGACTTTAAGTGGTGTTTCGTAGTGGCCGACGTTAGCACGCCCATAATCGGTATGGATTTTCTCAGTCATTATGGGTTGCTAGTGGATCCGCGAAATAAACGATTGGTTGACTCAGTGACGAGCTTATTTTCGACGGGACACGCGGCTAACGGCAGCGTCGCGTCGGTGAAAACAATCGTGGGTGAATCGCCGTATCACCGTTTACTCGCGGAGTTTCCAGACCTGACCCGACCCCCCGTCTTCGGCAAGGAACGCGCGAAACACAACGTCAAGCATCACATCGAGACGACGCCAGGACCACCGGTGCACTGCAAGCCACGCCGCCTCGCTCCCGACCGTTTCAAGCAGGCGAAAGCGGAATTCGACCTGATGTTGCAGCAAGGGGTGATCCGACCGTCGAAGAGCCCATGGGCGTCGCCGTTGCACGTCGTTACGAAAAAGGACGGCGGGTTGCGACCGTGCGGCGACTATCGGGCGCTCAACGCGCGGACAATACCGGACCGATACTCGCCGCCGCACATAGAGGACTTCGCGCAGCGATTGCATGGTAAGCGCGTTTTCTCGAAAATCGATTTGGTGAGGGCGTACCACCAAATTCCCATCGCGACCGAAGACATCGAAAAAACGGCGATAACGACGCCGTTCGGACTCTTCGAAGCCACGAATATGATGTTCGGTCTCCGTAACGCGGCGCAAACATGTCAAAGGTTCGTGGACGAAATTACGCGCGGTCTCGATTTCGTTTACGCGTATATCGACGATTTTCTAATAGCATCCGAGAACGCCGAACAACATCGCGAACACTTGAGAGCGCTATTCAACCGTTTAAACGAATACGGAGTAGTTATTAATCCCGCGAAGTGCGTTTTCGGTGTAGACGAGATTACGTTCCTCGGATTCTCGGTGAACGCTGACGGGATTAAACCTCTGGCCGAACGCGTAGAAGCTGTCGCGAATTTTCCGAAGCCGGAAAGCGTAAAACAAGTGCGTCGATATCTTGGTATGGTCAATTTCTATAGACGATTTATTCCTGGCGCGGCGGAAATTTTGCGACCGCTAAACGACTTGCTAAAAGGGGCAAAAAAGGGTAACACGCCCGTTGCATGGAATGAGCACTTGGGAAACGCGTTTCTAAATTCCAAGCGTGCTCTAGCAAATGCGGCGTTATTAGCGCACCCGATACCAGGCGCACCGATCAGCCTCGTCGTTGATGCGTCCGATTACGCGATCGGAGCGGTATTGCAACAGCATGTAAACGGCGCGTGGCAACCGTTAGGTTTTTATACGCAATCATTGTCCCCCCCGCAACAGAAATATAGTGCGTACGACCGCGAATTGTTAGCGATGTATCGCGCGGTCAAGCGTTTTAGATACGCCGTAGAGGGCAGGAATTTCGTCATTTTTACCGACCACAAGCCCTTGACTTACGCGTTCAATCAGAATACGGAAAAGTGCTCGCCGCGTCAGTTTAGGCATCTAGACTATATCGGGCAGTTTACAACAGATATTCGACACGTTAAGGGTTTGAATAACGTAGCCGACGCGTTATCTCGGGTCGAGGCAATCACCCAATCCGTCGATCACCGAGCTCTTGCATCCGCGCAAGAGGGAGATAGCGAATTGCAGGATATTCTACGGTCGAACACAGCCAAGTTAAAGCTACGAAAAATTCATTTTCCCGAACAAAACGCGAATATCTTTTGTGACGTAACGAACGATGCAGTCCGACCGTATGTACCGAAATCCTTACGGCGTACCGTATTCAATAGTTTGCACGGCCTGTCTCATCCGGGTATACGCGCGACGCAAAAATTAATAACGTCACGGTTCGTATGGCCGTCGATAAATAAGGACAGTCGAACTTGGACGCGACAGTGTATAGCGTGTCAAAGATGTAAAGTTGGCAAACACGTGTCATCGCCCGTTAGAGAGTTTGAATTAGCCGGTCGTTTCGAACACGTTCATATCGATATCATTAACATGCAATATTCGCAGGGCTTCCGATATTGTTTAACATGCATAGATCGGTTCTCTCGCTGGCCAGAGGTCATTCCTATTATCGATATGGAAGCGTCTACCGTCGCGACAGCTTTCTTAACAACCTGGATCGCTCGTTTCGGCGTTCCTCTTCGCATCACTTCCGATCAGGGACGACAATTCGAATCTCAGTTGTTTAATTGCCTTTGCAAAATGTTAGGAATACAACATTTGCGTACAACCGCCTACCATCCCGAAGCGAACGGATTGGTCGAGCGCTTTCATCGGCAATTAAAGGCAGCGATAAAATGCCATGATAATAGCAACTGGGTGGAAATTTTGCCCATTGTCCTTTTAGGTATCCGCACCGCGTTGAAAGAGGATTTAGGGACGACCGCCGCGGAATTAGTATACGGCACAAATATTCGACTACCCGCAGAATTCTTCTTACCTAGCGGTCAAGACGCGAATTCGCAGTTCGTCACTCGTTTAAAGGAGCGCGTAAATAAAGTGAAACCAGAACCAGTCGTGCGACACGGCAACAAAAAAGTTTTCGTTTTCAAAGAACTTGCAACGTCCCCGTACGTATTTTTGCGCCACGACGCGGTTAGAGGTCCACTACAGCCTCCCTATGACGGACCGTACAAAGTAATCGAACGCGATGAAAAAAATTTCGTAATTCGGGCCAACGATAGAAACGTTAGAGTCTCGATAGATAGACTAAAACCGGCGTTCATTGTTCCCGACGACATCGAACAAGTACACAATAAAAGCGAAACAGCGGAAACATCGTTCCAAGTAGTCCCACCCGTTATAAAAAACACCGCGTCTCGCGAGGACTGCGCGCCACAGAATAACGATCAATTGCAAAATCGCGAAAATCAAGATCGACTCACCACGCGTGCGGGTCGACGAATTCGTTTTCCGGATCGTTACCAAGCGGGATTCAACTAGATTAAGTTGCGTTAGTTGTAAACGAAATTGCGTTAGTTGTATAAAAATGCGTTAGTTGTAAACGAAATTGCATTAGTTGTATAAAATTGCGTTAGTTGTAAATATAATTGCGTCAACTGTAAAAAAAAAAAAAAAAAAAAAAAGAAAAGAAAAAAACAAAAGCCCGCTTAGCTGTAAGTTAAACTGTGATCTAGTATTAAGTAGTTTTAAGCGTGTAGCGAGTAATCAAAAACCGATTAATCATGCGTTTATTCGATCAATCGTTCTGTTCGATATATACCCGCATTCGAACTCTGTGGTTATATTACGTTGTCACTGGAAGGGGGGTACTGTAGCGGACTTAGCGGGTATTCAATTGCGGTACTTTCAAAATAAATGTTTATCGCCCGCGAAAACGGTTGGAGGTGATCGTCGACGGTTGGGACATGGCGCGTTCCGCCGACCTCCGACTAACAACAACGGCACGCGCGGTGCCGACACTCCAACCGGCGAATTCGAAAAATCGTCTCGAACATTCGACACCGGTAAATATAAAAGGACGCACCCGCGAGTCGAGTCCTACTTGTTTCAGCGGCACACGAGCGTACGCCTGCGACCGACGTAATAAAAGTATTTTTGAATTCCGCGTAATTTTCTATTACTCGCTATTTCTCCTTCTCCGTCGTTTCCCCAAATATCCTTATTTCTATTATTATTATCATTATAACCATTATTTCCAGCCGTATTCTTATTTTTATTATGTAATAACTCTTATTTTTATCCTTATTTCTATTCTCATTATCGTAATAACTATTATTTTTATCCTTATAACTATTATTATTATCGTAATAACTCTTATTTTTATCCTTATTTCTATTATTATTATCATTATAACCATTATTTTCAGCCGTATTCCTATTTTTATTATGTAATAACTCTTATTTTTGTCCTTATTTCTATTATTATTATCGTTATAACCATTATTTTCAGCCTTATTCCTATTTTTATTATGTAATAACTCTTATTTATATCCTTATTTCTATTATTATTATCGTAATAACTCGTATTTTTATCCTTAATACTATTATTATTATCGTAATAACTCTTACTTTTATCCTTATTACTATTATTATTATCGTAATAACTCTTATTTTTATCCTTATTACTATTATTATTATCGTAATAACTCTTACTTTTATCCTTATTACTATTATTATTATCGTAATAACTCTTACTTTTATCCTTATTTCTATTATTATTATCATTATAACCATTATTTTCAGCCGTATTCCTATTTTTATTATGTAATAACTCTTACTTTTATCCTTATTTCTATTCTCATTATCGTAATAACTCTTATTTTTATCCTTATAACTATTATTATTATCGTAATAACTATTATTTTCAGCCTTATTCCTATTTTTATTATATAATAACTCTTATTTTTATCCTTATTACTATTATTATTATCGTAATAACTATTATTTTGAGCCTTATCACTATTATTATTATATAAATAACTCTTATTTTTATCCTTATTCCTATTTTTATTATGTAATAACTCTTATTTTTATCCTTATTACTATTATTGTTATCGTAATAACTCTTACTTTTATCCTTATTACTATTATCATTATCGTAATAACTCTTATTTTTATCCTTATTACTATTATTATTATCGTAATAACTATTATTTTGAGCCTTATCACTATTATTATTATCGTAATAACTCTTATTTTTATCCTTATTCCTATTTTTATTATGTAATAACTCTTACTTTTATCCTTATTTCTATTCTCATTATCGTAATAACTCTTATTTTTATCCTTATAACTATTATTATTATCGTAATAACTATTATTTTCAGCCTTATTCCTATTTTTATTATATAATAACTCTTATTTTTATCCTTATTACTATTATTATTATCGTAATAACTATTATTTTGAGCCTTATCACTATTATTATTATCGTAATAACTCTTATTTTTATCCTTATTCCTATTTTTATTATGTAATAACTCTTATTTTTATCCTTATTACTATTATTATTATCGTAATAACTCTTACTTTTATCCTTATTTCTATTCTCATTATCGTAATAACTCTTATTTTTATCCTTATAACTATTATTATTATATTAATAACTATTATTTTCAGCCTTATTCCTATTTTTATTATATAATAACTCTTATTTTTATCCTTATTAGTATTATTATTATCGTAATAACTATTATTTTGAGCCTTATCACTATTATTATTATATAAATAACTCTTATTTTTATCCTTATTCCTATTTTTATTATGTAATAACTCTTATTTTTATCCTTATTGCTATTATTATTATCGTAATAACTCTTACTTTTATCCTTATTTCTATTCTCATTATCGTAATAACTCTTATTTTTATCCTTATAACTATTATTATTATCGTAATAACTATTATTTTCAGCCTTATTCCTATTTTTATTATATAATAACTCTTATTTTTATCCTTATTACTATTATTATTATCGTAATAACTATTATTTTGAGCCTTATCACTATTATTATTATATAAATAACTCTTATTTTTATCCTTATTCCTATTTTTATTATGTAATAACTCTTATTTTTATCCTTATTACTATTATTATTATCGTAATAACTCTTACTTTTATCCTTATTACTATTATCATTATCGTAATAACTCTTATTTTTATCCTTAATACTATTATTATTATCGTAATAACTCTTACTTTTATCCTTATTACTATTATTCTTATCGTAATAACTCTTATTTTTATCCTTATTTCTATTATTATTATCATTATAACCATTATTTCCAGCCGTATTCTTATTTTTATTATGTAATAACTCTTATTTTTATCCTTATTTCTATTCTCATTATCGTAATAACTATTATTTTTATCCTTATAACTATTATTATTATCGTAATAACTCTTATTTTTATCCTTATTTCTATTATTATTATCATTATAACCATTATTTTCAGCCGTATTCCTATTTTTATTATGTAATAACTCTTATTTTTGTCCTTATTTCTATTATTATTATCGTTATAACCATTATTTTCAGCCTTATTCCTATTTTTATTATGTAATAACTCTTATTTATATCCTTATTTCTATTATTATTATCGTAATAACTCGTATTTTTATCCTTAATACTATTATTATTATCGTAATAACTCTTACTTTTATCCTTATTACTATTATTATTATCGTAATAACTCTTATTTTTATCCTTATTACTATTATTATTATCGTAATAACTCTTACTTTTATCCTTATTTCTATTATTATTATCATTATAACCATTATTTTCAGCCGTATTCCTATTTTTATTATGTAATAACTCTTACTTTTATCCTTATTTCTATTCTCATTATCGTAATAACTCTTATTTTTATCCTTATAACTATTATTATTATCGTAATAACTATTATTTTCAGCCTTATTCCTATTTTTATTATATAATAACTCTTATTTTTATCCTTATTACTATTATTATTATCGTAATAACTATTATTTTGAGCCTTATCACTATTATTATTATATAAATAACTCTTATTTTTATCCTTATTCCTATTTTTATTATGTAATAACTCTTATTTTTATCCTTATTACTATTATTGTTATCGTAATAACTCTTACTTTTATCCTTATTACTATTATCATTATCGTAATAACTCTTATTTTTATCCTTATTACTATTATTATTATCGTAATAACTATTATTTTGAGCCTTATCACTATTATTATTATCGTAATAACTCTTATTTTTATCCTTATTCCTATTTTTATTATGTAATAACTCTTATTTTTATCCTTATTACTATTATTATTATCGTAATAACTCTTACTTTTATCCTTATTTCTATTCTCATTATCGTAATAACTCTTATTTTTATCCTTATAACTATTATTATTATCGTAATAACTATTATTTTCAGCCTTATTCCTATTTTTATTATATAATAACTCTTATTTTTATCCTTATTACTATTATTATTATCGTAATAACTATTATTTTGAGCCTTATCACTATTATTATTATCGTAATAACTCTTATTTTTATCCTTATTCCTATTTTTATTATGTAATAACTCTTATTTTTATCCTTATTACTATTATTATTATCGTAATAACTCTTACTTTTATCCTTATTTCTATTCTCATTATCGTAATAACTCTTATTTTTATCCTTATAACTATTATTATTATATTAATAACTATTATTTTCAGCCTTATTCCTATTTTTATTATATAATAACTCTTATTTTTATCCTTATTAGTATTATTATTATCGTAATAACTATTATTTTGAGCCTTATCACTATTATTATTATATAAATAACTCTTATTTTTATCCTTATTCCTATTTTTATTATGTAATAACTCTTATTTTTATCCTTATTGCTATTATTATTATCGTAATAACTCTTACTTTTATCCTTATTTCTATTCTCATTATCGTAATAACTCTTATTTTTATCCTTATAACTATTATTATTATCGTAATAACTATTATTTTCAGCCTTATTCCTATTTTTATTATATAATAACTCTTATTTTTATCCTTATTACTATTATTATTATCGTAATAACTATTATTTTGAGCCTTATCACTATTATTATTATATAAATAACTCTTATTTTTATCCTTATTCCTATTTTTATTATGTAATAACTCTTATTTTTATCCTTATTACTATTATTATTATCGTAATAACTCTTACTTTTATCCTTATTACTATTATCATTATCGTAATAACTCTTATTTTTATCCTTATTTCTATTATTATTATCATTATAACCATTATTTCCAGCCGTATTCTTATTTTTATTATGTAATAACTCTTATTTTTATCCTTATTCCTATTTTTATTATGTAATAACTCTTATTTTTATCCTTATTACTATTATTATTATCGTAATAACTCTTACTTTTATCCTTATTACTATTATCATTATCGTAATAACTCTTATTTTTATCCTTATTTCTATTATTATTATCATTATAACCATTATTTCCAGCCGTATTCTTATTTTTATTATGTAATAACTCTTATTTTTATCCTTATTTCTATTCTCATTATCGTAATAACTATTATTTTTATCCTTATAACTATTATTATTATCGTAATAACTCTTATTTTTATCCTTATTTCTATTATTATTATCATTATAACCATTATTTTCAGCCGTATTCCTATTTTTATTATGTAATAACTCTTATTTTTGTCCTTATTTCTATTATTATTATCGTTATAACCATTATTTTCAGTGTTATTCCTACTTTTATTATGTAATAACTCTTATTTATATCCTTATTTCTATTATTATTATCGTAATTACTCGTATTTTTATCCTTAATACTATTATTATTATCGTAATAACTCTTACTTTTATCCTTATTACTATTATTATTATCGTAATAACTCTTATTTTTATCCTTATTACTATTATTATTATCGTAATAACTCTTACTTTTATCCTTATTTCTATTATTATTATCATTATAACCATTATTTTCAGCCGTATTCCTATTTTTATTATGTAATAACTCTTACTTTTATCCTTATTTCTATTCTCATTATCGTAATAACTCTTATTTTTATCCTTATAACTATTATTATTATCGTAATAACTATTATTTTCAGCCTTATTCCTATTTTTATTATATAATAACTCTTATTTTTATCCTTATTACTATTATTATTATCGTAATAACTATTATTTTGAGCCTTATCACTATTATTATTATATAAATAACTCTTATTTTTATCCTTATTCCTATTTTTATTATGTAATAACTCTTATTTTTATCCTTATTACTATTATTGTTATCGTAATAACTCTTACCTTTATCCTTATTACTATTATCATTATCGTAATAACTCTTATTTTTATCCTTATTACTATTATTATTATCGTAATAACTATTATTTTGAGCCTTATCACTATTATTATTATCGTAATAACTCTTATTTTTATCCTTATTCCTATTTTTATTATGTAATAACTCTTATTTTTATCCTTATTACTATTATTATTATCGTAATAACTCTTACTTTTATCCTTATTTCTATTCTCATTATCGTAATAACTCTTATTTTTATCCTTATAACTATTATTATTATCGTAATAACTCTTATTTTTATCCTTATTCCTATTTTTATTATGTAATAACTCTTATTTTTATCCTTATTACTATTATTATTATCGTAATAACTCTTACTTTTATCCTTATTACTATTATCATTATCGTAATAACTCTTATTTTTATCCTTATTTCTATTATTATTATCATTATAACCATTATTTCCAGCCGTATTCTTATTTTTATTATGTAATAACTCTTATTTTTATCCTTATTTCTATTCTCATTATCGTAATAACTATTATTTTTATCCTTATAACTATTATTATTATCGTAATAACTCTTATTTTTATCCTTATTCCTATTTTTATTATGTAATAACTCTTATTTTTATCCTTATTACTATTATTATTATCGTAATAACTCTTACTTTTATCCTTATTACTATTATCATTATCGTAATAACTCTTATTTTTATCCTTATTTCTATTATTATTATCATTATAACCATTATTTTCAGCCGTATTCCTATTTTTATTATGTAATAACTCTTATTTTTGTCCTTATTTCTATTATTATTATCGTTATAACCATTATTTTCAGCCTTATTCCTATTTTTATTATGTAATAACTCTTATTTATATCCTTATTTCTATTATTATTATCGTAATAACTCGTATTTTTATCCTTAATACTATTATTATTATCGTAATAACTCTTACTTTTATCCTTATTACTATTATTATTATCGTAATAACTCTTATTTTTATCCTTATTACTATTATTATTATCGTAATAACTCTTACTTTTATCCTTATTTCTATTATTATTATCATTATAACCATTATTTTCAGCCGTATTCCTATTTTTATTATGTAATAACTCTTACTTTTATCCTTATTTCTATTCTCATTATCGTAATAACTCTTATTTTTATCCTTATAACTATTATTATTATCGTAATAACTATTATTTTCAGCCTTATTCCTATTTTTATTATATAATAACTCTTATTTTTATCCTTATTACTATTATTATTATCGTAATAACTATTATTTTGAGCCTTATCACTATTATTATTATATAAATAACTCTTATTTTTATCCTTATTCCTATTTTTATTATGTAATAACTCTTATTTTTATCCTTATTACTATTATTGTTATCGTAATAACTCTTACTTTTATCCTTATTACTATTATCATTATCGTAATAACTCTTATTTTTATCCTTATTACTATTATTATTATCGTAATAACTATTATTTTGAGCCTTATCACTATTATTATTATCGTAATAACTCTTATTTTTATCCTTATTCCTATTTTTATTATGTAATAACTCTTATTTTTATCCTTATTACTATTATTATTATCGTAATAACTCTTACTTTTATCCTTATTTCTATTCTCATTATCGTAATAACTCTTATTTTTATCCTTATAACTATTATTATTATCGTAATAACTATTATTTTCAGCCTTATTCCTATTTTTATTATATAATAACTCTTATTTTTATCCTTATTACTATTATTATTATCGTAATAACTATTATTTTGAGCCTTATCACTATTATTATTATCGTAATAACTCTTATTTTTATCCTTATTCCTATTTTTATTATGTAATAACTCTTATTTTTATCCTTATTACTATTATTATTATCGTAATAACTCTTACTTTTATCCTTATTTCTATTCTCATTATCGTAATAACTCTTATTTTTATCCTTATAACTATTATTATTATATTAATAACTATTATTTTCAGCCTTATTCCTATTTTTATTATATAATAACTCTTATTTTTATCCTTATTAGTATTATTATTATCGTAATAACTATTATTTTGAGCCTTATCACTATTATTATTATATAAATAACTCTTATTTTTATCCTTATTCCTATTTTTATTATGTAATAACTCTTATTTTTATCCTTATTGCTATTATTATTATCGTAATAACTCTTACTTTTATCCTTATTTCTATTCTCATTATCGTAATAACTCTTATTTTTATCCTTATAACTATTATTATTATCGTAATAACTATTATTTTCAGCCTTATTCCTATTTTTATTATATAATAACTCTTATTTTTATCCTTATTACTATTATTATTATCGTAATAACTATTATTTTGAGCCTTATCACTATTATTATTATATAAATAACTCTTATTTTTATCCTTATTCCTATTTTTATTATGTAATAACTCTTATTTTTATCCTTATTACTATTATTATTATCGTAATAACTCTTACTTTTATCCTTATTACTATTATCATTATCGTAATAACTCTTATTTTTATCCTTATTTCTATTATTATTATCATTATAACCATTATTTCCAGCCGTATTCTTATTTTTATTATGTAATAACTCTTACTTTTATCCTTATTTCTATTCTCATTATCGTTATAACCATTATTTTCAGCCTTATTCCTATTTTTATTATGTAATAACTCTTATTTATATCCTTATTTCTATTATTATTATCGTAATTACTCGTATTTTTATCCTTAATACTATTATTATTATCGTAATAACTCTTACTTTTATCCTTATTACTATTATTATTATCGTAATAACTCTTATTTTTATCCTTATTACTATTATTATTATCGTAATAACTCTTACTTTTATCCTTATTTCTATTATTATTATCATTATAACCATTATTTTCAGCCGTATTCCTATTTTTATTATGTAATAACTCTTACTTTTATCCTTATTTCTATTCTCATTATCGTAATAACTCTTATTTTTATCCTTATAACTATTATTATTATCGTAATAACTATTATTTTCAGCCTTATTCCTATTTTTATTATATAATAACTCTTATTTTTATCCTTATTACTATTATTATTATCGTAATAACTATTATTTTGAGCCTTATCACTATTATTATTATATAAATAACTCTTATTTTTATCCTTATTCCTATTTTTATTATGTAATAACTCTTATTTTTATCCTTATTACTATTATTGTTATCGTAATAACTCTTACCTTTATCCTTATTACTATTATCATTATCGTAATAACTCTTATTTTTATCCTTATTACTATTATTATTATCGTAATAACTCTTACTTTTATCCTTATTTCTATTATTATTATCATTATAACCATTATTTTCAGCCGTATTCCTATTTTTATTATGTAATAACTCTTACTTTTATCCTTATTTCTATTCTCATTATCGTAATAACTCTTATTTTTATCCTTATAACTATTATTATTATCGTAATAACTATTATTTTCAGCCTTATTCCTATTTTTATTATATAATAACTCTTATTTTTATCCTTATTACTATTATTATTATCGTAATAACTATTATTTTGAGCCTTATCACTATTATTATTATATAAATAACTCTTATTTTTATCCTTATTCCTATTTTTATTATGTAATAACTCTTATTTTTATCCTTATTACTATTATTGTTATCGTAATAACTCTTACTTTTATCCTTATTACTATTATCATTATCGTAATAACTCTTATTTTTATCCTTATTACTATTATTATTATCGTAATAACTATTATTTTGAGCCTTATCACTATTATTATTATCGTAATAACTCTTATTTTTATCCTTATTCCTATTTTTATTATGTAATAACTCTTATTTTTATCCTTATTACTATTATTATTATCGTAATAACTCTTACTTTTATCCTTATTTCTATTCTCATTATCGTAATAACTCTTATTTTTATCCTTATAACTATTATTATTATCGTAATAACTATTATTTTCAGCCTTATTCCTATTTTTATTATATAATAACTCTTATTTTTATCCTTATTACTATTATTATTATCGTAATAACTATTATTTTGAGCCTTATCACTATTATTATTATCGTAATAACTCTTATTTTTATCCTTATTCCTATTTTTATTATGTAATAACTCTTATTTTTATCCTTATTACTATTATTATTATCGTAATAACTCTTACTTTTATCCTTATTTCTATTCTCATTATCGTAATAACTCTTATTTTTATCCTTATAACTATTATTATTATATTAATAACTATTATTTTCAGCCTTATTCCTATTTTTATTATATAATAACTCTTATTTTTATCCTTATTAGTATTATTATTATCGTAATAACTATTATTTTGAGCCTTATCACTATTATTATTATATAAATAACTCTTATTTTTATCCTTATTCCTATTTTTATTATGTAATAACTCTTATTTTTATCCTTATTGCTATTATTATTATCGTAATAACTCTTACTTTTATCCTTATTTCTATTCTCATTATCGTAATAACTCTTATTTTTATCCTTATAACTATTATTATTATCGTAATAACTATTATTTTCAGCCTTATTCCTATTTTTATTATATAATAACTCTTATTTTTATCCTTATTACTATTATTATTATCGTAATAACTATTATTTTGAGCCTTATCACTATTATTATTATATAAATAACTCTTATTTTTATCCTTATTCCTATTTTTATTATGTAATAACTCTTATTTTTATCCTTATTACTATTATTATTATCGTAATAACTCTTACTTTTATCCTTATTACTATTATCATTATCGTAATAACTCTTATTTTTATCCTTATTTCTATTATTATTATCATTATAACCATTATTTCCAGCCGTATTCTTATTTTTATTATGTAATAACTCTTATTTTTATCCTTATTTCTATTCTCATTATCGTAATAACTATTATTTTTATCCTTATAACTATAATTATTATCGTAATAACTCTTATTTTTATCGTTATTTCTATTATTATTATCATTATAACCATTATTTTCAGCCGTATTCCTATTTTTATTATGTAATAACTCTTATTTTTGTCCTTATTTCTATTATTATTATCGTTATAACCATTATTTTCAGCCTTATTCCTATTTTTATTATGTAATAACTCTTATTTATATCCTTATTTCTATTATTATTATCGTAATAACTCGTATTTTTATCCTTAATACTATTATTATTATCGTAATAACTCTTACTTTTATCCTTATTTCTATTATTATTATCATTATAACCATTATTTTCAGCCGTATTCCTATTTTTATTATGTAATAACTCTTACTTTTATCCTTATTTCTATTCTCATTATCGTAATAACTCTTATTTTTATCCTTATAACTATTATTATTATCGTAATAACTATTATTTTCAGCCTTATTCCTATTTTTATTATATAATAACTCTTATTTTTATCCTTATTACTATTATTATTATCGTAATAACTATTATTTTGAGCCTTATCACTATTATTATTATATAAATAACTCTTATTTTTATCCTTATTGCTATTTTTATTATGTAATAACTCTTATTTTTATCCTTATTACTATTATTATTATCGTAATAACTCTTACTTTTATCCTTATTACTATTATCATTATCGTAATAACTCTTATTTTTATCCTTATTTCCATTATTATTATCATTATAACCATTATTTCCAGCCGTATTCTTATTTTTATTATGTAATAACTCTTATTTTTATCCTTATTTCTATTCTCATTATCGTAATAACTATTATTTTTATCCTTATAACTATTATTATTATCGTAATAACTCTTATTTTTATCCTTATTTCTATTATTATTATCATTATAAGCATTATTTTCAGCCGTATTCCTATTTTTATTATGTAATAACTCTTATTTTTGTCCTTATTTCTATTATTATTATCGTTATAACCATTATTTTCAGCCTTATTCCTATTTTTATTATGTAATAACTCTTATTTATATCCTTATTTCTATTATTATTATCGTAATAACTCGTATTTTTATCCTTAATACTATTATTATTATCGTAATAACTCTTCCTTTTATCCTTATTACTATTATTATTATCGTAATAACTCTTATTTTTATCCTTATTACTATTATTATTATCGTAATAACTCTTATTTTTATCCTTATTACAATTATTATTATCATAATATCTCTTATTTTTGTCCTTATTACTATTATTATTATCGTAATAACTCTTATTTTTATCCTTAATACTATTATTATTATCGTAATAACTCTCACTTTTATCCTTATTTCTATTATTATTATCATTATAACCATTATTTTCAGCCGTATTCCTATTTTTATTATGTAATAACTCTTATTTTTATCCTTATTTCTATTCTCATTATCGTAATAACTCTTATTTTTATCCTTATAACTATTATTATTATCGTAATAACTATTATTTTCAGCCTTATTCCTATTTTTATTATATAATAACTCTTATTTTTATCCTTATTACTATTATTATTATCGTAATAACTATTATTTTGAGCCTTATCACTATTATTATTATATAAATAACTCTTATTTTTATCCTTATTCCTATTTTTATTATGTAATAACTCTTATTTTTATCCTTATTACTATTATTATTATCGTAATAACTCTTATTTTTATCCTTATTTCTATTATTATTATCGTAATAACTCTTATTTTTATCCTTATTACTATTATCATTATCGTAATAACTCTTATTTTTATCCTTATTACTATTATTATTATCGTAATAACTATTATTTTGAGCCTTATCACTATTATTATTATCGTAATAACTCTTATTTTTATCCTTATTCCTATTTTTATTATGTAATAACTCTTATTTTTATCCTTATTACTATTATTATTATCGTAATAACTCTTACTTTTATCCTTATTTCTATTCTCATTATCGTAATAACTCTTATTTTTATCCTTATAACTATTATTATTTTCGTAATAACTATTATTTTCAGCCTTATTCCTATTTTTATTATATAATAACTCTTATTTTTATCCTTATTACTATTATTATTATCGTAATAACTATTATTTTGAGCCTTATCACTATTATTATTATATAAATAACTCTTATTTTTATCCTTATTCCTATTTTTATTATGTAATAACTCTTATTTTTATCCTTATTTCTATTATTATTATCATTATAACCATTATTTTCAGCCGTATTCCTATTTTTATTATGTAATAACTCTTATTTTTGTCCTTATTTCTATTATTATTATCGTTATAACCATTATTTTCAGCCTTATTCCTATTTTTATTATGTAATAACTCTTATTTATATCCTTATTTCTATTATTATTATCGTAATAACTCGTATTTTTATCCTTAATACTATTATTATTATCGTAATAACTCTTACTTTTATCCTTATTACTATTATTATTATCGTAATAACTCTTATTTTTATCCTTATTACTATTATTATTATCGTAATAACTCTTACTTTTATCCTTATTTCTATTATTATTATCATTATAACCATTATTTTCAGCCGTATTCCTATTTTTATTATGTAATAACTCTTACTTTTATCCTTATTTCTATTCTCATTATCGTAATAACTCTTATTTTTATCCTTATAACTATTATTATTATCGTAATAACTATTATTTTCAGCCTTATTCCTATTTTTATTATATAATAACTCTTATTTTTATCCTTATTACTATTATTATTATCGTAATAACTATTATTTTGAGCCTTATCACTATTATTATTATATAAATAACTCTTATTTTTATCCTTATTGCTATTTTTATTATGTAATAACTCTTATTTTTATCCTTATTACTATTATTATTATCGTAATAACTCTTACTTTTATCCTTATTACTATTATCATTATCGTAATAACTCTTATTTTTATCCTTATTTCCATTATTATTATCATTATAACCATTATTTCCAGCCGTATTCTTATTTTTATTATGTAATAACTCTTATTTTTATCCTTATTTCTATTCTCATTATCGTAATAACTATTATTTTTATCCTTATAACTATTATTATTATCGTAATAACTCTTATTTTTATCCTTATTTCTATTATTATTATCATTATAAGCATTATTTTCAGCCGTATTCCTATTTTTATTATGTAATAACTCTTATTTTTGTCCTTATTTCTATTATTATTATCGTTATAACCATTATTTTCAGCCTTATTCCTATTTTTATTATGTAATAACTCTTATTTATATCCTTATTTCTATTATTATTATCGTAATAACTCGTATTTTTATCCTTAATACTATTATTATTATCGTAATAACTCTTCCTTTTATCCTTATTACTATTATTATTATCGTAATAACTCTTATTTTTATCCTTATTACTATTATTATTATCGTAATAACTCTTATTTTTATCCTTATTACAATTATTATTATCATAATATCTCTTATTTTTGTCCTTATTACTATTATTATTATCGTAATAACTCTTATTTTTATCCTTAATACTATTATTATTATCGTAATAACTCTCACTTTTATCCTTATTTCTATTATTATTATCATTATAACCATTATTTTCAGCCGTATTCCTATTTTTATTATGTAATAACTCTTATTTTTATCCTTATTTCTATTCTCATTATCGTAATAACTCTTATTTTTATCCTTATAACTATTATTATTATCGTAATAACTATTATTTTCAGCCTTATTCCTATTTTTATTATATAATAACTCTTATTTTTATCCTTATTACTATTATTATTATCGTAATAACTATTATTTTGAGCCTTATCACTATTATTATTATATAAATAACTCTTATTTTTATCCTTATTCCTATTTTTATTATGTAATAACTCTTATTTTTATCCTTATTACTATTATTATTATCGTAATAACTCTTATTTTTATCCTTATTTCTATTATTATTATCGTAATAACTCTTATTTTTATCCTTATTACTATTATCATTATCGTAATAACTCTTATTTTTATCCTTATTACTATTATTATTATCGTAATAACTATTATTTTGAGCCTTATCACTATTATTATTATCGTAATAACTCTTATTTTTATCCTTATTCCTATTTTTATTATGTAATAACTCTTATTTTTATCCTTATTACTATTATTATTATCGTAATAACTCTTACTTTTATCCTTATTTCTATTCTCATTATCGTAATAACTCTTATTTTTATCCTTATAACTATTATTATTTTCGTAATAACTATTATTTTCAGCCTTATTCCTATTTTTATTATATAATAACTCTTATTTTTATCCTTATTACTATTATTATTATCGTAATAACTATTATTTTGAGCCATATCACTATTATTATTATATAAATAACTCTTATTTTTATCCTTATTCCTATTTTTATTATGTAATAACTCTTATTTTTATCCTTATTTCTATTATTATTATCATTATAACCATTATTTCCAGCCGTATTCTTATTTTTATTATGTAATAACTCTTACTTTTATCCTTATTACTATTATTATTATCGTAATAACTCTTATTTTTATCCTTATTACTATTATTATTATCGTAATAACTCTTACTTTTATCCTTATTTCTATTATTATTATCATTATAACCATTATTTTCAGCCGTATTCCTATTTTTATTATGTAATAACTCTTACTTTTATCCTTATTTCTATTCTCATTATCGTAATAACTCTTATTTTTATCCTTATAACTATTATTATTATCGTAATAACTATTATTTTCAGCCTTATTCCTATTTTTATTATATAATAACTCTTATTTTTATCCTTATTACTATTATTATTATCGTAATAACTATTATTTTGAGCCTTATCACTATTATTATTATATAAATAACTCTTATTTTTATCCTTATTCCTATTTTTATTATGTAATAACTCTTATTTTTATCCTTATTACTATTATTGTTATTGTAATAACTCTTACTTTTATCCTTATTACTATTATCATTATCGTAATAACTCTTATTTTTATCCTTATTTCTATTCTCATTATCGTAATAACTATTATTTTGATCCTTATAACTATTATTATTATCATCGTAATAACTCTTATTTTTATCCTTATTTCTATTCTCATTATCGTAATAACTCTTATTTTTATCCTTATAACTATTATTATTATCGTAATAACTATTATTTTCAGCCTTATTCCTATTTTTATTATATAATAACTCTTATTTTTATCCTTATTAGTATTATTATTATCGTAATAACTATTATTTTGGGCCTTATCACTATTATTATTATATAAATAACTCTTATTTTTATCCTTATTCCTATTTTTATTATGTAATAACTCTTATTTTTATCCTTATTGCTATTATTATTATCGTAATAACTCTTATTTTTATCCTTATTACAATTATTATTATCATAATATCTCTTATTTTTGTCCTTATTACTATTATTATTATCGTAATAACTCTTATTTTTATCCTTAATACTATTATTATTATCGTAATAACTCTCACTTTTATCCTTATTTCTATTATTATTATCATTATAACCATTATTTTCAGCCGTATTCCTATTTTTATTATGTAATAACTCTTATTTTTATCCTTATTTCTATTCTCATTATCGTAATAACTCTTATTTTTATCCTTATAACTATTATTATTATCGTAATAACTATTATTTTCAGCCTTATTCCTATTTTTATTATATAATAACTCTTATTTTTATCCTTATTACTATTATTATTATCGTAATAACTATTATTTTGAGCCTTATCAGTATTATTATTATATAAATAACTCTTATTTTTATCCTTATTCCTATTTTTATTATGTAATAACTCTTATTTTTATCCTTATTACTATTATTATTATCGTAATAACTCTTATTTTTATCCTTATTTCTATTATTATTATCGTAATAACTCTTATTTTTATCCTTATTACTATTATCATTATCGTAATAACTCTTATTTTTATCCTTATTACTATTATTATTATCGTAATAACTATTATTTTGAGCCTTATCACTATTATTATTATCGTAATAACTCTTATTTTTATCCTTATTCCTATTTTTATTATGTAATAACTCTTATTTTTATCCTTATTACTATTATTATTATCGTAATAACTCTTACTTTTATCCTTATTTCTATTCTCATTATCGTAATAACTCTTATTTTTATCCTTATAACTATTATTATTATCGTAATAACTATTATTTTCAGCCTTATTCCTATTTTTATTATATAATAACTCTTATTTTTATCCTTATTACTATTATTATTATCGTAATAACTATTATTTTGAGCCTTATCACTATTATTATTATATAAATAACTCTTATTTTTATCCTTATTCCTATTTTTATTATGTAATAACTCTTATTTTTATCCTTATTTCTATTATTATTATCATTATAACCATTATTTCCAGCCGTATTCTTATTTTTATTATGTAATAACTCTTACTTTTATCCTTATTACTATTATTATTATCGTAATAACTCTTATTTTTATCCTTATTACTATTATTATTATCGTAATAACTCTTACTTTTATCCTTATTTCTATTATTATTATCATTATAACCATTATTTTCAGCCGTATTCCTATTTTTATTATGTAATAACTCTTACTTTTATCCTTATTTCTATTCTCATTATCGTAATAACTCTTATTTTTATCCTTATAACTATTATTATTATCGTAATAACTATTATTTTCAGCCTTATTCCTATTTTTATTATATAATAACTCTTATTTTTATCCTTATTACTATTATTATTATCGTAATAACTATTATTTTGAGCCTTATCACTATTATTATTATATAAATAACTCTTATTTTTATCCTTATTCCTATTTTTATTATGTAATAACTCTTATTTTTATCCTTATTACTATTATTGTTATCGTAATAACTCTTACTTTTATCCTTATTACTATTATCATTATCGTAATAACTCTTATTTTTATCCTTATTTCTATTCTCATTATCGTAATAACTATTATTTTGATCCTTATAACTATTATTATTATCATCGTAATAACTCTTATTTTTATCCTTATTTCTATTCTCATTATCGTAATAACTCTTATTTTTATCCTTATTTCTATTCTCATTATCGTAATAACTCTTATTTTTATCCTTATAACTATTATTATTATCGTAATAACTATTATTTTCAGCCTTATTCCTATTTTTATTATATAATAACTCTTATTTTTATCCTTATTACTATTATTATTATCGTAATAACTATTATTTTGAGACTTATCACTATTATTATTATATAAATAACTCTTATTTTTATCCTTATTCCTATTTTTATTATGTAATAACTCTTATTTTTATCCTTATTACTATTATTATTATCGTAATAACTCTTACTTTTATCCTTATTACTATTATCATTATCGTAATAACTTATTTTTATCCTTATTTCTATTATTATTATCATTATAACCATTATTTCCAGCCGTATTCTTATTTTTATTATGTAATAACTCTTATTTTTATCCTTATTTCTATTCTCATTATCGTAATAACTATTATTTTTATCCTTATAACTATTATTATTATCGTAATAACTCTTATTTTTATCCTTATTTCTATTATTATTATCATTATAACCATTATTTTCAGCCGTATTCCTATTTTTATTATGTAATAACTCTTATTTTTGTCCTTATTTCTATTATTATTATCGTTATAACCATTATTTTCAGCCTTATTCCTATTTTTATTATGTAATAACTCTTATTTATATCCTTATTTCTATTATTATTATCGTAATAACTCGTATTTTTATCCTTAATACTATTATTATTATCGTAATAACTCTTACTTTTATCCTTATTACTATTATTATTATCGTAATAACTCTTATTTTTATCCTTATTACTATTATTATTATCGTAATAACTCTTACTTTTATCCTTATTTCTATTATTATTATCATTATAACCATTATTTTCAGCCGTATTCCTATTTTTATTATGTAATAACTCTTACTTTTATCCTTATTTCTATTCTCATTATCGTAATAACTCTTATTTTTATCCTTATAGCTATTATTATTATCGTAATAACTATTATTTTCAGCCTTATTCCTATTTTTATTATATAATAACTCTTATTTTTATCCTTATTACTATTATTATTATCGTAATAACTATTATTTTGAGCCTTATCACTATTATTATTATATAAATAACTCTTATTTTTATCCTTATTCCTATTTTTATTATGTAATAACTCTTATTTTTATCCTTATTACTATTATTGTTATCGTAATAACTCTTACTTTTATCCTTATTACTATTATCATTATCGTAATAACTCTTATTTTTATCCTTATTACTATTATTATTATCGTAATAACTATTATTTTGAGCCTTATCACTATTATTATTATCGTAATAACTCTTATTTTTATCCTTATTCCTATTTTTATTATGTAATAACTCTTATTTTTATCCTTATTACTATTATTATTATCGTAATAACTCTTACTTTTATCCGTATTTCTATTCTCATTATCGTAATAACTCTTATTTTTATCCTTATAACTATTATTATTATATTAATAACTATTATTTTCAGCCTTATTCCTATTTTTATTATATAATAACTCTTATTTTTATCCTTATTAGTATTATTATTATCGTAATAACTATTATTTTGAGCCTTATCACTATTATTATTATATAAATAACTCTTATTTTTATCCTTATTCCTATTTTTATTATGTAATAACTCTTATTTTTATCCTTATTGCTATTATTATTATCGTAATAACTCTTACTTTTATCCTTATTTCTATTCTCATTATCGTAATAACTCTTATTTTTATCCTTATAACTATTATTATTATCGTAATAACTATTATTTTCAGCCTTATTCCTATTTTTATTATATAATAACTCTTATTTTTATCCTTATTACTATTATTATTATCGTAATAACTATTATTTTGAGCCTTATCACTATTATTATTATATAAATAACTCTTATTTTTATCCTTATTCCTATTTTTATTATGTAATAACTCTTATTTTTATCCTTATTACTATTATTATTATCGTAATAACTCTTACTTTTATCCTTATTACTATTATCATTATCGTAATAACTCTTATTTTTATCCTTATTTCTATTATTATTATCATTATAACCATTATTTCCAGCCGTATTCTTATTTTTATTATGTAATAACTCTTATTTTTATCCTTATTCCTATTTTTATTATGTAATAACTCTTATTTTTATCCTTATTACTATTATTATTATCGTAATAACTCTTACTTTTATCCTTATTACTATTATCATTATCGTAATAACTCTTATTTTTATCCTTATTTCTATTATTATTATCGTAATAACTCTTATTTTTATCCTTATTACTATTATTATTATCGTAATAACTATTATTTTGAGCCTTATCACTATTATTATTATCGTAATAACTCTTATTTTTATCCTTATTCCTATTTTTATTATGTAATAACTCTTATTTTTATCCTTATTACTATTATTATTATCGTAATAACTCTTATTTTTATCCTTATAACTATTATTATTATCGTAATAACTATTATTTTCAGCCTTATTCCTATTTTTATTATATAATAACTCTTATTTTTATCCTTATTACTATTATTATTATCGTAATAACTATTATTTTGAGCCTTATCACTATTATTATTATATAAATAACTCTTATTTTTATCCTTATTCCTATTTTTATTATGTAATAACTCTTATTTTTATCCTTATTTCTATTATTATTATCATTATAACCATTATTTCCAGCCGTATTCTTATTTTTATTATGTAATAACTCTTACTTTTATCCTTATTACTATTATTATTATCGTAATAACTCTTATTTTTATCCTTATTACTATTATTATTATCGTAATAACTCTTACTTTTATCCTTATTTCTATTATTATTATCATTATAACCATTATTTTCAGCCGTATTCCTATTTTTATTATGTAATAACTCTTACTTTTATCCTTATTTCTATTCTCATTATCGTAATAACTCTTATTTTTATCCTTATAACTATTATTATTATCGTAATAACTATTATTTTCAGCCTTATTCCTATTTTTATTATATAATAACTCTTATTTTTATCCTTATTACTATTATTATTATCGTAATAACTATTATTTTGAGCCTTATCACTATTATTATTATATAAATAACTCTTATTTTTATCCTTATTCCTATTTTTATTATGTAATAACTCTTATTTTTATCCTTATTACTATTATTGTTATCGTAATAACTCTTACTTTTATCCTTATTACTATTATCATTATCGTAATAACTCTTATTTTTATCCTTATTTCTATTCTCATTATCGTAATAACTATTATTTTGATCCTTATAACTATTATTATTATCATCGTAATAACTCTTATTTTTATCCTTATTTCTATTCTCATTATCGTAATAACTCTTATTTTTATCCTTATAACTATTATTATTATCGTAATAACTATTATTTTCAGCCTTATTCCTATTTTTATTATATAATAACTCTTATTTTTATCCTTATTAGTATTATTATTATCGTAATAACTATTATTTTGGGCCTTATCACTATTATTATTATATAAATAACTCTTATTTTTATCCTTATTCCTATTTTTATTATGTAATAACTCTTATTTTTATCCTTATTGCTATTATTATTATCGTAATAACTCTTACTTTTATCCTTATTTCTATTCTCATTATCGTAATAACTCTTATTTTTATCCTTATAACTATTATTATTATCGTAATAACTATTATTTTCAGCCTTATTCCTATTTTTATTATATAATAACTCTTATTTTTATCCTTATTACTATTATTATTATCGTAATAACTATTATTTTGAGACTTATCACTATTATTATTATATAAATAACTCTTATTTTTATCCTTATTCCTATTTTTATTATGTAATAACTCTTATTTTTATCCTTATTACTATTATTATTATCGTAATAACTCTTACTTTTATCCTTATTACTATTATCATTATCGTAATAACTTATTTTTATCCTTATTTCTATTATTATTATCATTATAACCATTATTTCCAGCCGTATTCTTATTTTTATTATGTAATAACTCTTATTTTTATCCTTATTTCTATTCTCATTATCGTAATAACTATTATTTTTATCCTTATAACTATTATTATTATCGTAATAACTCTTATTTTTATCCTTATTTCTATTATTATTATCATTATAACCATTATTTTCAGCCGTATTCCTATTTTTATTATGTAATAACTCTTATTTTTGTCCTTATTTCTATTATTATTATCGTTATAACCATTATTTTCAGCCTTATTCCTATTTTTATTATGTAATAACTCTTATTTATATCCTTATTTCTATTATTATTATCGTAATAACTCGTATTTTTATCCTTAATACTATTATTATTATCGTAATAACTCTTACTTTTATCCTTATTACTATTATTATTATCGTAATAACTCTTATTTTTATCCTTATTACTATTATTATTATCGTAATAACTCTTACTTTTATCCTTATTTCTATTATTATTATCATTATAACCATTATTTTCAGCCGTATTCCTATTTTTATTATGTAATAACTCTTACTTTTATCCTTATTTCTATTCTCATTATCGTAATAACTCTTATTTTTATCCTTATAGCTATTATTATTATCGTAATAACTATTATTTTCAGCCTTATTCCTATTTTTATTATATAATAACTCTTATTTTTATCCTTATTACTATTATTATTATCGTAATAACTATTATTTTGAGCCTTATCACTATTATTATTATATAAATAACTCTTATTTTTATCCTTATTCCTATTTTTATTATGTAATAACTCTTATTTTTATCCTTATTACTATTATTGTTATCGTAATAACTCTTACTTTTATCCTTATTACTATTATCATTATCGTAATAACTCTTATTTTTATCCTTATTACTATTATTATTATCGTAATAACTATTATTTTGAGCCTTATCACTATTATTATTATCGTAATAACTCTTATTTTTATCCTTATTCCTATTTTTATTATGTAATAACTCTTATTTTTATCCTTATTACTATTATTATTATCGTAATAACTCTTACTTTTATCCGTATTTCTATTCTCATTATCGTAATAACTCTTATTTTTATCCTTATAACTATTATTATTATATTAATAACTATTATTTTCAGCCTTATTCCTATTTTTATTATATAATAACTCTTATTTTTATCCTTATTAGTATTATTATTATCGTAATAACTATTATTTTGAGCCTTATCACTATTATTATTATATAAATAACTCTTATTTTTATCCTTATTCCTATTTTTATTATGTAATAACTCTTATTTTTATCCTTATTGCTATTATTATTATCGTAATAACTCTTACTTTTATCCTTATTTCTATTCTCATTATCGTAATAACTCTTATTTTTATCCTTATAACTATTATTATTATCGTAATAACTATTATTTTCAGCCTTATTCCTATTTTTATTATATAATAACTCTTATTTTTATCCTTATTACTATTATTATTATCGTAATAACTATTATTTTGAGCCTTATCACTATTATTATTATATAAATAACTCTTATTTTTATCCTTATTCCTATTTTTATTATGTAATAACTCTTATTTTTATCCTTATTACTATTATTATTATCGTAATAACTCTTACTTTTATCCTTATTACTATTATCATTATCGTAATAACTCTTATTTTTATCCTTATTTCTATTATTATTATCATTATAACCATTATTTCCAGCCGTATTCTTATTTTTATTATGTAATAACTCTTATTTTTATCCTTATTCCTATTTTTATTATGTAATAACTCTTATTTTTATCCTTATTACTATTATTATTATCGTAATAACTCTTACTTTTATCCTTATTACTATTATCATTATCGTAATAACTCTTATTTTTATCCTTATTTCTATTATTATTATCATTATAACCATTATTTCCAGCCGTATTCTTATTTTTATTATGTAATAACTCTTATTTTTATCCTTATTTCTATTCTCATTATCGTAATAACTATTATTTTTATCCTTATTACTATTATTATTATCGTAATAACTCTTACTTTTATCCTTATTACTATTATCATTATCGTAATAACTCTTATTTTTATCCTTATTCCTATTTTTATTATGTAATAACTCTTATTTTTATCCTTATTACTATTATTATTATCGTAATAACTCTTACTTTTATCCTTATTACTATTATCATTATCGTAATAACTCTTATTTTTATCCTTATTTCTATTATTATTATCATTATAACCATTATTTCCAGCCGTATTCTTATTTTTATTATGTAATAACTCTTATTTTTATCCTTATTTCTATTCTCATTATCGTAATAACTATTATTTTTATCCTTATAACTATTATTATTATCGTAATAACTCTTATTTTTATCGTTATTTCTATTATTATTATCATTATAACCATTATTTTCAGCCGTATTCCTATTTTTATTACGTAATAACTCTTGTTTTTGTCCTTATTTCTATTATTATTATCGTTATAACCATTATTTTCAGCCTTATTCCTATTTTTATTATGTAATAACTCTTATTTATATCCTTATTTCTATTATTATTATCGTAATAACTCGTATTTTTATCCTTAATACTATTATTATTATCGTAATAACTCTTACTTTTATCCTTATTACTATTATTATTATCGTAATAACTCTTATTTTTATCCTTATTACTATTATTATTATCGTAATAACTCTTACTTTTATCCTTATTTCTATTATTATTATCATTATAACCATTATTTTCAGCCGTATTCCTATTTTTATTATGTAATAACTCTTACTTTTATCCTTATTTCTATTCTCATTATCGTAATAACTCTTATTTTTATCCTTATAACTATTATTATTATCGTAATAACTATTATTTTCAGCCTTATTCCTATTTTTATTATATAATAACTCTTATTTTTATCCTTATTACTATTATTATTATCGTAATAACTATTATTTTGAGCCTTATCACTATTATTATTATATAAATAACTCTTATTTTTATCCTTATTCCTATTTTTATTATGTAATAACTCTTATTTTTATCCTTATTTCTATTATTATTATCATTATAACCATTATTTCCAGCCGTATTCTTATTTTTATTATGTAATAACTCTTACTTTTATCCTTATTACTATTATTATTATCGTAATAACTCTTATTTTTATCCTTATTACTATTATTATTATCGTAATAACTCTTACTTTTATCCTTATTTCTATTATTATTATCATTATAACCATTATTTTCAGCCGTATTCCTATTTTTATTATGTAATAACTCTTACTTTTATCCTTATTTCTATTCTCATTATCGTAATAACTCTTATTTTTATCCTTATAACTATTATTATTATCGTAATAACTATTATTTTCAGCCTTATTCCTATTTTTATTATATAATAACTCTTATTTTTATCCTTATTACTATTATTATTATCGTAATAACTATTATTTTGAGCCTTATCACTATTATTATTATATAAATAACTCTTATTTTTATCCTTATTCCTATTTTTATTATGTAATAACTCTTATTTTTATCCTTATTACTATTATTGTTATCGTAATAACTCTTACTTTTATGCTTATTACTATTATCATTATCGTAATAACTCTTATTTTTATCCTTATTTCTATTCTCATTATCGTAATAACTATTATTTTGATCCTTATAACTATTATTATTATCATCGTAATAACTCTTATTTTTATCCTTATTTCTATTCTCATTATCGTAATAACTCTTATTTTTATCCTTATAACTATTATTATTATCGTAATAACTATTATTTTCAGCCTTATTCCTATTTTTATTATATAATAACTCTTATTTTTATACTTATTAGTATTATTATTATCGTAATAACTATTATTTTGGGCCTTATCACTATTATTATTATATAAATAACTCTTATTTTTATCCTTATTCCTATTTTTATTATGTAATAACTCTTATTTTTATCCTTATTGCTATTATTATTATCGTAATAACTCTTACTTTTATCCTTATTTCTATTCTCATTATCGTAATAACTCTTATTTTTATCCTTATAACTATTATTATTATCGTAATAACTATTATTTTCAGCCTTATTCCTATTTTTATTATATAATAACTCTTATTTTTATCCTTATTACTATTATTATTATCGTAATAACTATTATTTTGAGACTTATCACTATTATTATTATATAAATAACTCTTATTTTTATCCTTATTCCTATTTTTATTATGTAATAACTCTTATTTTTATCCTTATTACTATTATTATTATCGTAATAACTCTTACTTTTATCCTTATTACTATTATCATTATCGTAATAACTTATTTTTATCCTTATTTCTATTATTATTATCATTATAACCATTATTTCCAGCCGTATTCTTATTTTTATTATGTAATAACTCTTATTTTTATCCTTATTTCTATTCTCATTATCGTAATAACTATTATTTTTATCCTTATAACTATTATTATTATCGTAATAACTCTTATTTTTATCCTTATTTCTATTATTATTATCATTATAACCATTATTTTCAGCCGTATTCCTATTTTTATTATGTAATAACTCTTATTTTTGTCCTTATTTCTATTATTATTATCGTTATAACCATTATTTTCAGCCTTATTCCTATTTTTATTATGTAATAACTCTTATTTATATCCTTATTTCTATTATTATTATCGTAATAACTCGTATTTTTATCCTTACTACTATTATTATTATCGTAATAACTCTTACTTTTATCCTTATTACTATTATTATTATCGTAATAACTCTTATTTTTATCCTTATTACTATTATTATTATCGTAATAACTCTTACTTTTATCCTTATTTCTATTATTATTATCATTATAACCATTATTTTCAGCCGTATTCCTATTTTTATTATGTAATAACTCTTACTTTTATCCTTATTTCTATTCTCATTATCGTAATAACTCTTATTTTTATCCTTATAGCTATTATTATTATCGTAATAACTATTATTTTCAGCCTTATTCCTATTTTTATTATATAATAACTCTTATTTTTATCCTTATTACTATTATTATTATCGTAATAACTATTATTTTGAGCCTTATCACTATTATTATTATATAAATAACTCTTATTTTTATCCTTATTTCTATTATTATTATCATTATAACCATTATTTCCAGCCGTATTCTTATTTTTATTATGTAATAACTCTTACTTTTATCCTTATTACTATTATTATTATCGTAATAACTCTTATTTTTATCCTTATTACTATTATTATTATCGTAATAACTCTTACTTTTATCCTTATTTCTATTATTATTATCATTATAACCATTATTTTCAGCCGTATTCCTATTTTCATTATGTAATAACTCTTACTTTTATCCTTATTTCTATTCTCATTATCGTAATAACACATATTTTTATCCTTATAACTATTATTATTATCGTAATAACTATTATTTTCAGCCTTATTCCTATTTTTATTATATAATAACTCTTATTTTTATCCTTATTACTATTATTATTATCGTAATAACTATTATTTTGAGCCTTATCACTATTATTATTATATAAATAACTCTTATTTTTATCCTTATTCCTATTTTTATTATGTAATAACTCTTATTTTTATCCTTATTACTATTATTGTTATCGTAATAACTCTTACTTTTATCCTTATTACTATTATCATTATCGTAATAACTCTTATTTTTATCCTTATTTCTATTCTCATTATCGTAATAACTATTATTTTGATCCTTATAACTATTATTATTATCATCGTAATAACTCTTATTTTTATCCTTATTTCTATTCTCATTATCGTAATAACTCTTATTTTTATCCTTATAACTATTATTATTATCGTAATAACTATTATTTTCAGCCTTATTCCTATTTTTATTATATAATAACTCTTATTTTTATCCTTATTAGTATTATTATTATCGTAATAACTATTATTTTGGGCCTTATCACTATTATTATTATATAAATAACTCTTATTTTTATCCTTATTCCTATTTTTATTATGTAATAACTCTTATTTTTATCCTTATTGCTATTATTATTATCGTAATAACTCTTACTTTTATCCTTATTTCTATTCTCATTATCGTAATAACTCTTATTTTTATCCTTATAACTATTATTATTATCGTAATAACTATTATTTTCAGCCTTATTCCTATTTTTATTATATAATAACTCTTATTTTTATCCTTATTACTATTATTATTATCGTAATAACTATTATTTTGAGACTTATCACTATTATTATTATATAAATAACTCTTATTTTTATCCTTATTCCTATTTTTATTATGTAATAACTCTTATTTTTATCCTTATTACTATTATTATTATCGTAATAACTCTTACTTTTATCCTTATTACTATTATCATTATCGTAATAACTTATTTTTATCCTTATTTCTATTATTATTATCATTATAACCATTATTTCCAGCCGTATTCTTATTTTTATTATGTAATAACTCTTATTTTTATCCTTATTTCTATTCTCATTATCGTAATAACTATTATTTTTATCCTTATAACTATTATTATTATCGTAATAACTCTTATTTTTATCCTTATTTCTATTATTATTATCATTATAACCATTATTTTCAGCCGTATTCCTATTTTTATTATGTAATAACTCTTATTTTTGTCCTTATTTCTATTATTATTATCGTTATAACCATTATTTTCAGCCTTATTCCTATTTTTATTATGTAATAACTCTTATTTATATCCTTGTTTCTATTATTATTATCGTAATAACTCGTATTTTTATCCTTAATACTATTATTATTATCGTAATAACTCTTACTTTTATCCTTATTACTATTATTATTATCGTAATAACTCTTATTTTTATCCTTATTACTATTATTATTATCGTAATAACTCTTACTTTTATCCTTATTTCTATTATTATTATCATTATAACCATTATTTTCAGCCGTATTCCTATTTTTATTATGTAATAACTCTTACTTTTATCCTTATTTCTATTCTCATTATCGTAATAACTCTTATTTTTATCCTTATAGCTATTATTATTATCGTAATAACTATTATTTTCAGCCTTATTCCTATTTTTATTATATAATAACTCTTATTTTTATCCTTATTACTATTATTATTATCGTAATAACTATTATTTTGAGCCTTATCACTATTATTATTATATAAATAACTCTTATTTTTATCCTTATTCCTATTTTTATTATGTAATAACTCTTATTTTTATCCTTATTACTATTATTGTTATCGTAATAACTCTTACTTTTATCCTTATTACTATTATCATTATCGTAATAACTCTTATTTTTATCCTTATTACTATTATTATTATCGTAATAACTATTATTTTGAGCCTTATCACTATTATTATTATCGTAATAACTCTTATTTTTATCCTTATTCCTATTTTTATTATGTAATAACTCTTATTTTTATCCTTATTACTATTATTATTATCGTAATAACTCTTACTTTTATCCGTATTTCTATTCTCATTATCGTAATAACTCTTATTTTTATCCTTATAACTATTATTATTATATTAATAACTATTATTTTCAGCCTTATTCCTATTTTTATTATATAATAACTCTTATTTTTATCCTTATTAGTATTATTATTATCGTAATAACTATTATTTTGAGCCTTATCACTATTATTATTATATAAATAACTCTTATTTTTATCCTTATTCCTATTTTTATTATGTAATAACTCTTATTTTTATCCTTATTGCTATTATTATTATCGTAATAACTCTTACTTTTATCCTTATTTCTATTCTCATTATCGTAATAACTCTTATTTTTATCCTTATAACTATTATTATTATCGTAATAACTATTATTTTCAGCCTTATTCCTATTTTTATTATATAATAACTCTTATTTTTATCCTTATTACTATTATTATTATCGTAATAACTATTATTTTGAGCCTTATCACTATTATTATTATATAAATAACTCTTATTTTTATCCTTATTCCTATTTTTATTATGTAATAACTCTTATTTTTATCCTTATTACTATTATTATTATCGTAATAACTCTTACTTTTATCCTTATTACTATTATCATTATCGTAATAACTCTTATTTTTATCCTTATTTCTATTATTATTATCATTATAACCACTATTTCCAGCCGTATTCTTATTTTTATTATGTAATAACTCTTATTTTTATCCTTATTCCTATTTTTATTATGTAATAACTCTTATTTTTATCCTTATTACTATTATTATTATCGTAATAACTCTTACTTTTATCCTTATTACTATTATCATTATCGTAATAACTCTTATTTTTATCCTTATTTCTATTATTATTATCATTATAACCATTATTTCCAGCCGTATTCTTATTTTTATTATGTAATAACTCTTATTTTTATCCTTATTTCTATTCTCATTATCGTAATAACTATTATTTTTATCCTTATAACTATTATTATTATCGTAATAACTCTTATTTTTATCGTTATTTCTATTATTATTATCATTATAACCATTATTTTCAGCCGTATTCCTATTTTTATTACGTAATAACTCTTGTTTTTGTCCTTATTTCTATTATTATTATCGTTATAACCATTATTTTCAGCCTTATTCCTATTTTTATTATGTAATAACTCTTATTTATATCCTTATTTCTATTATTATTATCGTAATAACTCGTATTTTTATCCTTAATACTATTATTATTATCGTAATAACTCTTACTTTTATCCTTATTACTATTATTATTATCGTAATAACTCTTATTTTTATCCTTATTACTATTATTATTATCGTAATAACTCTTACTTTTATCCTTATTTCTATTATTATTATCATTATAACCATTATTTTCAGCCGTATTCCTATTTTTATTATGTAATAACTCTTACTTTTATCCTTATTTCTATTCTCATTATCGTAATAACTCTTATTTTTATCCTTATAACTATTATTATTATCGTAATAACTATTATTTTCAGCCTTATTCCTATTTTTATTATATAATAACTCTTATTTTTATCCTTATTACTATTATTATTATCGTAATAACTATTATTTTGAGCCTTATCACTATTATTATTATATAAATAACTCTTATTTTTATCCTTATTCCTATTTTTATTATGTAATAACTCTTATTTTTATCCTTATTACTATTATTGTTATCGTAATAACTCTTACTTTTATCCTTATTACTATTATCATTATCGTAATAACTCTTATTTTTATCCTTATTTCTATTCTCATTATCGTAATAACTATTATTTTGATCCTTATAACTATTATTATTATCATCGTAATAACTCTTATTTTTATCCTTATTTCTATTCTCATTATCGTAATAACTCTTATTTTTATCCTTATAACTATTATTATTATCGTAATAACTATTATTTTCAGCCTTATTCCTATTTTTATTATATAATAACTCTTATTTTTATCCTTATTACTATTATCATTATCGTAATAACTTATTTTTATCCTTATTTCTATTATTATTATCATTATAACCATTATTTCCAGCCGTATTCTTATTTTTATTATGTAATAACTCTTATTTTTATCCTTATTTCTATTCTCATTATCGTAATAACTATTATTTTTATCCTTATAACTATTATTATTATCGTAATAACTCTTACTTTTATCCTTATTTCTATTATTATTATCATTATAACCATTATTTTCAGCCGTATTCCTATTTTTATTATGTAATAACTCTTATTTTTGTCCTTATTTCTATTATTATTATCGTTATAACCATTATTTTCAGCCTTATTCCTATTTTTATTATGTAATAACTCTTATTTATATCCTTATTTCTATTATTATTATCGTAATAACTCGTATTTTTATCCTTAATACTATTATTATTATCGTAATAACTCTTACTTTTATCCTTATTACTATTATTATTATCGTAATAACTCTTATTTTTATCCTTATTACTATTATTATTATCGTAATAACTCTTACTTTTATCCTTATTTCTATTATTATTATCATTATAACCATTATTTTCAGCCGTATTCCTATTTTTATTATGTAATAACTCTTACTTTTATCCTTATTTCTATTCTCATTATCGTAATAACTCTTATTTTTATCCTTATAGCGATTATTATTATCGTAATAACTATTATTTTCAGCCTTATTCCTATTTTTATTATATAATAACTCTTATTTTTATCCTTATTACTATTATTATTATCGTAATAACTATTATTTTGAGCCTTATCACTATTATTATTATATAAATAACTCTTATTTTTATCCTTATTCCTATTTTTATTATGTAATAACTCTTATTTTTATCCTTATTACTATTATTGTTATCGTAATAACTCTTACTTTTATCCTTATTACTATTATCATTATCGTAATAACTCTTATTTTTATCCTTATTTCTATTCTCATTATCGTAATAACTATTATTTTGATCCTTATAACTATTATTATTATCATCGTAATAACTCTTATTTTTATCCTTATTTCTATTCTCGTTATCGTAATAACTCTTATTTTTATCCTTATAACTATTATTATTATCGTAATAACTATTATTTTCAGCCTTATTCCTATTTTTATTATATAATAACTCTTATTTTTATCCTTATTACTATTATTATTATCGTAATAACTATTATTTTGAGCCTTATCACTATTATTATTATATAAATAACTCTTATTTTTATCCTTATTCCTATTTTTATTATGTAATAACTCTTATTTTTATCCTTATTACTATTATTATTATCGTAATAACTCTTACTTTTATCCTTATTACTATTATCATTATCGTAATAACTCTTATTTTTATCCTTATTTCTATTATTATTATCATTATAACCATTATTTCCAGCCGTATTCTTATTTTTATTATGTAATAACTCTTATTTTTATCCTTATTTCTATTCTCATTATCGTAATAACTATTATTTTTATCCTTATAACTATTATTATTATCGTAATAACTCTTATTTTTATCGTTATTTCTATTATTATTATCATTATAACCATTATTTTCAGCCGTATTCCTACTTTTATTACGTAATAACTCTTATTTTTGTCCTTATTTCTATTATTATTATCGTTATAACCATTATTTTCAGCCTTATTCCTATTTTTATTATGTAATAACTCTTATTTATATCCTTATTTCTATTATTATTATCGTAATAACTCGTATTTTTATCCTTAATACTATTATTATTATCGTAATAACTCTTACTTTTATCCTTATTACTATTATTATTATCGTAATAACTCTTATTTTTATCCTTATTACTATTATTATTATCGTAATAACTCTTACTTTTATCCTTATTTCTATTATTATTATCATTATAACCATTATTTTCAGCCGTATTCCTATTTTTATTATGTAATAACTCTTACTTTTATCCTTATTTCTATTCTCATTATCGTAATAACTCTTATTTTTATCCTTATAACTATTATTATTATCGTAATAACTATTATTTTCAGCCTTATTCCTATTTTTATTATATAATAACTCTTATTTTTATCCTTATTACTATTATTATTATCGTAATAACTATTATTTTGAGCCTTATCACTATTATTATTATATAAATAACTCTTATTTTTATCCTTATTCCTATTTTTATTATGTAATAACTCTTATTTTTATCCTTATTACTATTATTGTTATCGTAATAACTCTTACTTTTATCCTTATTACTATTATCATTATCGTAATAACTCTTATTTTTATCCTTATTTCTATTCTCATTATCGTAATAACTATTATTTTGATCCTTATAACTATTATTATTATCATCGTAATAACTCTTATTTTTATCCTTATTTCTATTCTCATTATCGTAATAACTCTTATTTTTATCCTTACAACTATTATTATTATCGTAATAACTATTATTTTCAGCCTTATTCCTATTTTTATTATATAATAACTCTTATTTTTATCCTTATTACTATTATTATTATCGTAATAACTATTATTTTGAGCCTTATCACTATTATTATTATATAAATAACTCTTATTTTTATCCTTATTCCTATTTTTATTATGTAATAACTCTTATTTATATCCTTATTTCTATTATTATTATCGTAATAACTCGTATTTTTATCCTTAATACTATTATTATTATCGTAATAACTCTTACTTTTATCCTTATTACTATTATTATTATCGTAATAACTCTTATTTTTATCCTTATTACTATTATTATTATCGTAATAACTCTTACTTTTATCCTTATTTCTATTATTATTATCATTATAACCATTATTTTCAGCCGTATTCCTATTTTTATTATGTAATAACTCTTACTTTTATCCTTATTTCTATTCTCATTATCGTAATAACTCTTATTTTTATCCTTATAACTATTATTATTATCGTAATAACTATTATTTTCAGCCTTATTCCTATTTTTATTATATAATAACTCTTATTTTTATCCTTATTACTATTATTATTATCGTAATAACTATTATTTTGAGCCTTATCACTATTATTATTATATAAATAACTCTTATTTTTATCCTTATTCCTATTTTTATTATGTAATAACTCTTATTTTTATCCTTATTACTATTATTGTTATCGTAATAACTCTTACTTTTATCCTTATTACTATTATCATTATCGTAATAACTCTTATTTTTATCCTTATTTCTATTCTCATTATCGTAATAACTATTATTTTGATCCTTATAACTATTATTATTATCATCGTAATAACTCTTATTTTTATCCTTATTTCTATTCTCATTATCGTAATAACTCTTATTTTTATCCTTATAACTATTATTATTATCGTAATAACTATTATTTTCAGCCTTATTCCTATTTTTATTATATAATAACTCTTATTTTTATCCTTATTACTATTATCATTATCGTAATAACTTATTTTAACCTTATTTCTATTATTATTATCATTATAACCATTATTTCCAGCCGTATTCTTATTTTTATTATGTAATAACTCTTATTTTTATCCTTATTTCTATTCTCATTATCGTAATAACTATTATTTTTATCCTTATAACTATTATTATTATCGTAATAACTCTTACTTTTATCCTTATTTCTATTATTATTATCATTATAACCATTATTTTCAGCCGTATTCCTATTTTTATTATGTAATAACTCTTATTTTTGTCCTTATTTCTATTATTATTATCGTTATAACCATTATTTTCAGCCTTATTCCTATTTTTATTATGTAATAACTCTTATTTATATCCTTATTTCTATTATTATTATCGTAATAACTCGTATTTTTATCCTTAATACTATTATTATTATCGTAATAACTCTTACTTTTATCCTTATTACTATTATTATTATCGTAATAACTCTTATTTTTATCCTTATTACTATTATTATTATCGTAATAACTCTTACTTTTATCCTTATTTCTATTATTATTATCATTATAACCATTATTTTCAGCCGTATTCCTATTTTTATTATGTAATAACTCTTACTTTTATCCTTATTTCTATTCTCATTATCGTAATAACTCTTATTTTTATCCTTATAGCTATTATTATTATCGTAATAACTATTATTTTCAGCCTTATTCCTATTTTTATTATATAATAACTCTTATTTTTATCCTTATTACTATTATTATTATCGTAATAACTATTATTTTGAGCCTTATCACTATTATTATTATATAAATAACTCTTATTTTTATCCTTATTCCTATTTTTATTATGTAATAACTCTTATTTTTATCCTTATTACTATTATTGTTATCGTAATAACTCTTACTTTTATCCTTATTACTATTATCATTATCGTAATAACTCTTATTTTTATCCTTATTTCTATTCTCATTATCGTAATAACTATTATTTTGATCCTTATAACTATTATTATTATCATCGTAATAACTCTTATTTTTATCCTTATTTCTATTCTCATTATCGTAATAACTCTTATTTTTATCCTTATAACTATTATTATTATCGTAATAACTATTATTTTCAGCCTTATTCCTATTTTTATTATATAATAACTCTTATTTTTATCCTTATTACTATTATTATTATCGTAATAACTATTATTTTGAGCCTTATCACTATTATTATTATATAAATAACTCTTATTTTTATCCTTATTCCTATTTTTATTATGTAATAACTCTTATTTTTATCCTTATTACTATTATTATTATCGTAATAACTCTTACTTTTATCCTTATTACTATTATCATTATCGTAATAACTCTTATTTTTATCCTTATTTCTATTATTATTATCATTATAACCATTATTTCCAGCCGTATTCTTATTTTTATTATGTAATAACTCTTATTTTTATCCTTATTTCTATTCTCATTATCGTAATAACTATTATTTTTATCCTTATAACTATTATTATTATCGTAATAACTCTTATTTTTATCGTTATTTCTATTATTATTATCATTATAACCATTATTTTCAGCCGTATTCCTACTTTTATTACGTAATAACTCTTATTTTTGTCCTTATTTCTATTATTATTATCGTTATAACCATTATTTTCAGCCTTATTCCTATTTTTATTATGTAATAACTCTTATTTATATCCTTATTTCTATTATTATTATCGTAATAACTCGTATTTTTATCCTTAATACTATTATTATTATCGTAATAACTCTTACTTTTATCCTTATTACTATTATTATTATCGTAATAACTCTTATTTTTATCCTTATTACTATTATTATTATCGTAATAACTCTTACTTTTATCCTTATTTCTATTATTATTATCATTATAACCATTATTTTCAGCCGTATTCCTATTTTTATTATGTAATAACTCTTACTTTTATCCTTATTTCTATTCTCATTATCGTAATAACTCTTATTTTTATCCTTATAACTATTATTATTATCGTAATAACTATTATTTTCAGCCTTATTCCTATTTTTATTATATAATAACTCTTATTTTTATCCTTATTACTATTATTATTATCGTAATAACTATTATTTTGAGCCTTATCACTATTATTATTATATAAATAACTCTTATTTTTATCCTTATTCCTATTTTTATTATGTAATAACTCTTATTTTTATCCTTATTACTATTATTGTTATCGTAATAACTCTTACTTTTATCCTTATTACTATTATCATTATCGTAATAACTCTTATTTTTATCCTTATTTCTATTCTCATTATCGTAATAACTATTATTTTGATCCTTATAACTATTATTATTATCATCGTAATAACTCTTATTTTTATCCTTATTTCTATTCTCATTATCGTAATAACTCTTATTTTTATCCTTATAACTATTATTATTATCGTAATAACTATTATTTTCAGCCTTATTCCTATTTTTATTATATAATAACTCTTATTTTTATCCTTATTACTATTATTATTATCGTAATAACTATTATTTTGAGCCTTATCACTATTATTATTATATAAATAACTCTTATTTTTATCCTTATTCCTATTTTTATTATGTAATAACTCTTATTTTTATCCTTATTACTATTATTATTATCGTAATAACTCTTACTTTTATCCTTATTACTATTATCATTATCGTAATAACTCTTATTTTTATCCTTATTTCTATTATTATTATCATTATAACCATTATTTCCAGCCGTATTCTTATTTTTATTATGTAATAACTCTTATTTTTATCCTTATTTCTATTCTCATTATCGTAATAACTATTATTTTTATCCTTATAACTATTATTATTATCGTAATAACTCTTATTTTTATCCTTATTTCTATTATTATTATCATTATAACCATTATTTTCAGCCGTATTCCTATTTTTATTATGTAATAACTCTTATTTTTGTCCTTATTTCTATTATTATTATCGTTATAACCATTATTTTCAGCCTTATTCCTATTTTTATTATGTAATAACTCTTATTTATATCCTTATTTCTATTATTATTATCGTAATAACTCGTATTTTTATCCTTAATACTATTATTATTATCGTAATAACTCTTCCTTTTATCCTTATTACTATTATTATTATCGTAATAACTCTTATTTTTATCCTTATTACTATTATTATTATCGTAATAACTCTTATTTTTATCCTTATTACAATTATTATTATCATAATATCTCTTATTTTTGTCCTTATTACTATTATTATTATCGTAATAACTCTTATTTTTATCCTTAATACTATTATTATTATCGTAATAACTCTCACTTTTATCCTTATAACTCTTATTATTATCGTAATACCTCTTACTTTTTCCTTATTACTATTATTATTATCGTAATAACTCTTATTTTTATCCTCATTACTATTATTATTATCGTAATAACTCTTACTTTTATCCTTATTTCTATTATTATTATCATTATAACCATTATTTCCAGCCGTATTCTTATTTTTATTATGTAATAACTCTTATTTTTATCCTTATTTCTATTCTCATTATCGTAATAACTATTATTTTTATCCTTATCACTATTATTATTATATAAATAACTCTTATTTTTATCCTTATTCCTATTTTTATTATGTAATAACTCTTATTTTTATCCTTATTACTATTATTATTATCGTAATAACTCTTACTTTTATCCTTATTACTATTATCATTATCGTAATAACTCTTATTTTTATCCTTATTTCTATTATTATTATCATTATAACCATTATTTCCAGCCGTATTCTTATTTTTATTATGTAATAACTCTTATTTTTATCCTTATTTCTATTCTCATTATCGTAATAACTATTATTTTTATCCTTATAACTATTATTATTATCGTAATAACTCTTATTTTTATCCTTATTTCTATTATTATTATCATTATAACCATTATTTTCAGCCGTATTCCTATTTTTATTATGTAATAACTCTTATTTTTGTCCTTATTTCTATTATTATTATCGTTATAACCATTATTTTCAGCCTTATTCCTATTTTTATTATGTAATAACTCTTATTTATATCCTTATTTCTATTATTATTATCGTAATAACTCGTATTTTTATCCTTAATACTATTATTATTATCGTAATAACTCTTCCTTTTATCCTTATTACTATTATTATTATCGTAATAACTCTTATTTTTATCCTTATTACTATTATTATTATCGTAATAACTCTTATTTTTATCCTTATTACAATTATTATTATCATAATATCTCTTATTTTTGTCCTTATTACTATTATTATTATCGTAATAACTCTTATTTTTATCCTTAATACTATTATTATTATCGTAATAACTCTCACTTTTATCCTTATAACTCTTATTATTATCGTAATACCTCTTACTTTTTCCTTATTACTATTATTATTATCGTAATAACTCTTATTTTTATCCTCATTACTATTATTATTATCGTAATAACTCTTACTTTTATCCTTATTTCTATTATTATTATCATTATAACCATTATTTTCAGCCGTATTCCTATTTTTATTATGTAATAACTCTTATTTTTATCCTTATTTCTATTCTCATTATCGTAATAACTCTTATTTTTATCCTTATAACTATTATTATTATCGTAATAACTATTATTTTCAGCCTTATTCCTATTTTTATTATATAATAACTCTTATTTTTATCCTTATTACTATTATTATTATCGTAATAACTATTATTTTGAGCCTTATCACTATTATTATTATATAAATAACTCTTATTTTTATCCTTATTCCTATTTTTATTATGTAGTAACTCTTATTTTTATCCTTATTACTATTATCATTATCGTAATAACTCTTACTTTTATCCTTATTTCTATTCTCATTATCGTAATAACTCTTATTTTTATCCTTATAACTATTATTATTATCGTAATAACTATTATTTTCAGCCTTATTCCTATTTTTATTATATAATAACTCTTATTTTTATCCTTATTAGTATTATTATTATCGTAATAACTATTATTTTGAGCCTTATCACTATTATTATTATATAAATAACTCTTATTTTTATCCTTATTCCTATTTTTATTATGTAATAACTCTTATTTTTATCCTTATTACTATTATTATTATCGTAATAACTCTTACTTTTATCCTTATTTCTATTCTCATTATCGTAATAACTCTTATTTTTATCCTTATAACTATTATTATTATCGTAATAACTATTATTTTCAGCCTTATTCCTATTTTTATTATATAATAACTCTTATTTTTATCCTTATTCCTATTTTTATTATGTAATAACTCTTATTTTTATCCTTATTACTATTATTATTATCGTAATAACTCTTACTTTTATCCTTATTTCTATTCTCATTATCATAATAACTCTTATTTTTATCCTTATTACTATTATTATTATCGTAATAACTATTATTTTGAGCCTTATCACTATTATTATTATATAAATAACTCTTATTTTTATCCTTATTCCTATTTTTATTATGTAATAACTCTTATTTTTATCCTTATTAACATTATTCTTATCGCAATAACTCTTATTTTTATCCTTATTACTATTAGTATTATCGTAATAACTATTGTTTTCAGCCTCATCAATATTATTATTATATAAATAACACTTATTTTTATCCTTATTCCTACTTTTATTATCGTAATAACTATTATTTTCAGCCTCATCACTATTATTATTATATAAATAACACTTATTTTTGTCCTCATTCCTATTTTTATTATCGTATTAACTCTTACTTTTATCCTTATTACTATTATTATTATCGTAATAACTCTTATTTTTATCCTGATTACTATTATTATTATCGTAATAACTCTCATCTTTATCCATATTACTATTATTATTATCATAATAACTCTTATCTTTGTCCTTATTTTTCTTATTATTATCATTATAACCATTATTTTCAGCCGTATTCCTTTTTATATTATGTAATAACTCTTATTTTTATCCTTATTTCTATTATTATTATCATTATAACCATTATTTTCAGCCGTATTCCTATTTTTATTATGTAATAACTCTTATTTTTATCCTTATTTCTATTATTATTATCGTAATAACTCGTATTTTTATCCTTAATACTATTATTATTATCGTAATAACTCTTACTTTTATCCTTTTTACTATTATTATTATATAAATAACTCTTATTTTTATCCTTATTCCTATTTTTATTATGTAATAACTCTTATTTTTATCCTTATTACTATTATTATTATCGTAATAACTCTTACTTTTATCCTTATTACTATTATCATTATCGTAATAACTCTTATTTTTATCCTTATTTCTATTATTATTATCATTATAACCATTATTTCCAGCCGTATTCTTATTTTTATTATGTAATAACTCTTATTTTTATCCTTATTCCTATTTTTATTATGTAATAACTCTTATTTTTATCCTTATTACTATTATTATTATCGTAATAACTCTTACTTTTATCCTTATTACTATTATCATTATCGTAATAACTCTTATTTTTATCCTTATTTCTATTATTATTATCATTATAACCATTATTTCCAGCCGTATTCTTATTTTTATTATGTAATAACTCTTATTTTTATCCTTATTTCTATTCTCATTATCGTAATAACTATTATTTTTATCCTTATAACTATTATTATTATCGTAATAACTCTTATTTTTATCGTTATTTCTATTATTATTATCATTATAACCATTATTTTCAGCCGTATTCCTACTTTTATTACGTAATAACTCTTATTTTTGTCCTTATTTCTATTATTATTATCGTTATAACCATTATTTTCAGCCTTATTCCTATTTTTATTATGTAATAACTCTTATTTATATCCTTATTTCTATTATTATTATCGTAATAACTCGTATTTTTATCCTTAATACTATTATTATTATCGTAATAACTCTTACTTTTATCCTTATTACTATTATTATTATCGTAATAACTCTTATTTTTATCCTTATTACTATTATTATTATCGTAATATCTCTTACTTTTATCCTTATTTCTATTATTATTATCATTATAACCATTATTTTCAGCCGTATTCCTATTTTTATTATGTAATAACTCTTACTTTTATCCTTATTTCTATTCTCATTATCGTAATAACTCTTATTTTTATCCTTATAACTATTATTATTATCGTAATAACTATTATTTTCAGCCTTATTCCTATTTTTATTATATAATAACTCTTATTTTTATCCTTATTACTATTATTATTATCGTAATAACTATTATTTTGAGCCTTATCACTATTATTATTATATAAATAACTCTTATTTTTATCCTTATTCCTATTTTTATTATGTAATAACTCTTATTTTTATCCTTATTACTATTATTGTTATCGTAATAACTCTTACTTTTATCCTTATTACTATTATCATTATCGTAATAACTCTTATTTTTATCCTTATTTCTATTCTCATTATCGTAATAACTATTATTTTGATCCTTATAACTATTATTATTATCATCGTAATAACTCTTATTTTTATCCTCATTTCTATTCTCATTATCGTAATAACTCTTATTTTTATCCTTATAACTATTATTATTATCGTAATAACTATTATTTTCAGCCTTATTCCTATTTTTATTATATAATAACTCTTATTTTTATCCTTATTACTATTATTATTATCGTAATAACTATTATTTTGAGCCTTATCACTATTATTATTATATAAATAACTCTTATTTTTATCCTTATTCCTATTTTTATTATGTAATAACTCTTATTTTTATCCTTATTACTATTATTATTATCGTAATAACTCTTACTTTTATCCTTATTACTATTATCATTATCGTAATAACTCTTATTTTTATCCTTATTTCTATTATTATTATCATTATAACCATTATTTCCAGCCGTATTCTTATTTTTATTATGTAATAACTCTTATTTTTATCCTTATTTCTATTCTCATTATCGTAATTACTATTATTTTTATCCTTATAACTATTATTATTATCGTAATAACTCTTATTTTTATCCTTATTTCTATTATTATTATCATTATAACCATTATTTTCAGCCGTATTCCTATTTTTATTATGTAATAACTCTTATTTTTGTCCTTATTTCTATTATTATTATCGTTATAACCATTATTTTCAGCCTTATTCCTATTTTTATTATGTAATAACTCTTATTTATATCCTTATTTCTATTATTATTATCGTAATAACTCGTATTTTTATCCTTAATACTATTATTATTATCGTAATAACTCTTCCTTTTATCCTTATTACTATTATTATTATCGTAATAACTCTTATTTTTATCCTTATTACTATTATTATTATCGTAATAACTCTTATTTTTATCCTCATTACAATTATTATTATCATAATATCTCTTATTTTTGTCCTTATTACTATTATTATTATCGTAATAACTCTTATTTTTATCCTTAATACTATTATTATTATCGTAATAACTCTCACTTTTATCCTTATAACTCTTATTATTATCGTAATACCTCTTACTTTTTCCTTATTACTATTATTATTATCGTAATAACTCTTATTTTTATCCTCATTGCTATTATTATTATCGTAATAACTCTTACTTTTGTCCTTATTTCTATTATTATTATCATTATAACCATTATTTTCAGCCGTATTCCTATTTTTATTATGTAATAACTCTTATTTTTATCCTTATTTCTATTATTATTATCGTAATAACTCTTACTTTTATCCTTAACACTATTATTATTATTGTAATAACTCTTCTTTTTATCCTTATTTCTATTATTATTATCATTATATCCATTATTTTCAGCCCTATTCCTATTTTTATTATGTAATAACTCTTACTTTTATCCTTATTACTATTACTATTATCGTAATGACTCTTATTTTTATCCTTATTACTATTATTATTATCGTAATAACTCTTATTTTTATCATTATTACTATTATTATTATCGTATATAACTATTATTTTCAGGCCTCATCACTATTATTATTATATAAATAACTCTTATTTTTATCCTTATTTCTATTATTATTATGATTACAACCATTATTTTCAGCCGTATTCCTATTTTTATTATGTAATAACTCTTACTTTTATCCTTATTACTATTACTATTATCGTAATAACTCTTATTTTTATCCTGATTACTATTATTATGATCGTAATAACTCTTATTTTTATCCTTATTATTATTATTATTATCATAATAACTCTTATTTTTGTCCTTATTTCTCTTATTATTATCATTATAACCATTATTTTCAGCCGTATTCCTATTTTTTATTATGTAATAACTCTTATTTTTATCCTTATTACTATTATTAGTATCATAATAACTCTTATTTTTATCCTGATTACTATTATTATTATCGTAATAACTCTTATTTTTACCCTTATTACTATTATTATTATCATAATATCTCTTATTTTTGTCCTTATTACTATTATTATTATCGTAATAACTCTTACTTTTATCCTTATTTCTATTATTATTATCATATAACCATTATTTTCAGCCGTATTCCTATTTTTATTATGTAATAACTCTTATTTTTATCCTTATAACTATTATTATTATCGTAATAAACTATTATTTTCAGCCTTATTCCTATTTTTATTATATAATAACTCTTATTTTTATCCTTATTACTATTATTATTATCGTAATAACTATTATTTTGAGGCCTTATCACTATTATTATTATATAAATAACTCTTATTTTTATCCTTATTCCTATTTTTATTATGTAATAACTCTTATTTTTATCCTTATTAACATTATTCTTATCGCAATAACTCTTATTTTTATCCTTATTACTATTAGTATTATCGTAATAACTATTATTTTCAGCCTCATCACTATTATTATTATATAAATAACACTTATTTTTATCCTTATTCCTACTTTTATTATCGTAATAACTATTATTTTCAGCCTCATCACTATTATTATTATATAAATAACACTTATTTTTGTCCTCATTCCTATTTTTATTATCGTATTAACTCTTACTTTTATCCTTATTACTATTATTATTATCGTAATAACTCTTATTTTTATCCTGATTACTATTATTATTATCGTAATAACTCTCATCTTTATCCATATTACTATTATTATTATCATAATAACCATTATTTTCAGCCGTATTCCTATTTTTATTATGTAATAACTCTTATTTTTATCCTTATTTCTATTATTATTATCGTAATAACTCGTATTTTTATCCTTAATACTATTATTATTATCGTAATAACTCTTACTTTTATCCTTTTTACTATTATTATTATAGTAATAACTCTTATTTTAATCCTTATTTCTATTTTTGTTATCGTAATAACTCTTATTTTTATCCTTATAACTATTATTATTATCGTAATAACTCTTACTTTTATCCTTATTACTATTATTATTATCGTAATAACTCTTATTTTTATCCTTATTACTATTATTATTATCGTAATAACTCTTACTTTTATCCTTATTTCTATTATTATTATCATTATAACCATTATTTTCAGCCGTATTCCTATTTTTATTATGTAATAACTCGTATTTTTATCCTTATTTCTATTCTCATTATCGTAATAACTCTTATTTTTATCCTTATAACTATTATTATTATCGTAATAACTATTATTTTCGGCCTTATTCCTATTTTTATTATATAATAACTCTTATTTTTATCCTTATTACTATTATTATTATCGTAATAACTATTATTTTGAGCCTTATCACTATTATTATTATCGTAATAACTCTTATTTTTATCCTTATTCCTATTTTTATTATGTAATAACTCTTATTTTTATCCTTTTTACTATTATTATTATCGTAATAACTCTTACTTTTATCCTTATTTCTATTCTCATTATCGTAATAACTCTTATTTTTATCCTTATAACTATTATTATTATCGTAATAACTATTATTTTCAGCCTTATTCCTATTTTTATTATATAATAACTCTTATTTTTATCCTTATTACTATTATTATTATCGTAATAACTATTATTTTGAGCCTTATCACTATTATTATTATATAAATAACTCTTATTTTTATCCTTATTCCTATTTTTATTATGTAATAACTCTTATTTTTATCCTTATTGCTATTATTATTATCGTAATAACTCTTACTTTTATCCTTATTTCTATTCTCATTATCGTAATAACTCTTATTTTTATCCTTATAACTATTATTATTATCGTAATAACTATTATTTTCAGCCTTATTCCTATTTTTATTATATAATAACTCTTATTTTTATCCTTATTGCTATTATTATTATCGTAATAACTATTATTTTGAGCCTTATCACTATTATTATTATATAAATAACTCTTATTTTTATCCTTATTCCTATTTTTATTATGTAATAACTCTTATTTTTATCCTTATTACTATTATTATTATCGTAATAACTCTTACTTTTATCCTTATTACTATTATCATTATCGTAATAACTCTTATTTTTATCCTTATTTCTATTATTATTATCATTATAACCATTATTTCCAGCCGTATTCTTATTTTTATTATGTAATAACTCTTATTTTTATCCTTATTCCTATTTTTATTATGTAATAACTCTTATTTTTATCCTTATTACTATTATTATTATCGTAATAACTCTTACTTTTATCCTTATTACTATTATCATTATCGTAATAACTCTTATTTTTATCCTTATTTCTATTATTATTATCATTATAACCATTATTTCCAGCCGTATTCTTATTTTTATTATGTAATAACTCTTATTTTTATCCTTATTTCTATTCTCATTATCGTAATAACTATTATTTTTATCCTTATAACTATTATTATTATCGTAATAACTCTTATTTTTATCCTTATTTCTATTATTATTATCATTATAACCATTATTTTCAGCCGTATTCCTATTTTTATTATGTAATAACTCTTATTTTTGTCCTTATTTCTATTATTATTATCGTTATAACCATTATTTTCAGCCTTATTCCTATTTTTATTATGTAATAACTCTTATTTATATCCTTATTTCTATTATTATTATCGTAATAACTCGTATTTTTATCCTTAATACTATTATTATTATCGTAACAACTCTTACTTTTATCCTTATTACTATTATTATTATCGTAATAACTCTTATTTTTATCCTTATTACTATTATTATTATCGTAATAACTCTTACTTTTATCCTTATTTCTATTATTATTATCATTATAACCATTATTTTCAGCCGTATTCCTATTTTTATTATGTAATAACTCTTATTTTTATCCTTATTTCTATTCTCATTATCGTAATAACTCTTATTTATATCCTTATTTCTATTATTATTATCGTAATAACACGTATTTTTATCCTTAATACTATTATTATTATCGTAATAACTCTTACTTTTATCCTTATTACTGTTATTATTATCGTAATAACTCTTATTTTTATCCTTATTACTATTATTATTATCGTAATAACTCTTACTTTTATCCTTATTTCTATTATTATTATCATTATAACCATTATTTTCAGCCGTATTCCTATTTTTATTATGTAATAACTCTTATTTTTATCCTTATTTCTATTCTCATTATCGTAATAACTCTTATTTTTATCCTTATAACTATTATTATTATCGTAATAACTATTATTTTCAGCCTTATTCCTATTTTTATTATATAATAACTCTTATTTTTATCCTTATTACTATTATTATTATCGTAATAACTATTATTTTGAGCCTTATCACTATTATTATTATATAAATAACTCTTATTTTTATCCTTATTCCTATTTTTATTATGTAATAACTCTTATTTTTATCCTTATTGCTATTATTATTATCGTAGTAACTCTTACTTTTATCCTTATTTCTATTCTCATTATCGTAATAACTCTTATTTTTATCCTTATAACTATTATTATTATCGTAATAACTATTATTTTCAGCCTTATTCCTATTTTTATTATATAATAACTCTTATTTTTATCCTTATTACTATTATTATTATCGTAATAACTATTATTTTGAGCCTTATCACTATTATTATTATATAAATAACTCTTATTTTTATCCTTATTCCTATTTTTATTATGTAATAACTCTTATTTTTATCCTTATTACTATTATTATTATCGTAATAACTCTTACTTTTATCCTTATTACTATTATCATTATCGTAATAACTCTTATTTTTATCCTTATTTCTATTATTATTATCATTATAACCATTATTTCCAGCCGTATTCTTATTTTTATTATGTAATAACTCTTATTTTTATCCTTATTTCTATTCTCATTATCGTAATAACTATTATTTTTATCCTTATAACTATTATTATTATCGTAATAACTCTTATTTTTATCCTTATTTCTATTATTATTATCATTATAACCATTATTTTCAGCCGTATTCCTATTTTTATTATGTAATAACTCTTATTTTTGTCCTTATTTCTATTATTATTATCGTTATAACCATTATTTTCAGCCTTATTCCTATTTTTATTATGTAATAACTCTTATTTATATCCTTATTTCTATTATTATTATCGTAATAACTCGTATTTTTATCCTTAATACTATTATTATTATCGTAATAACTCTTACTTTTATCCTTATTACTATAATTATTATCGTAATAACTCTTATTTTTATCCTTATTACTATTATTATTATCGTAATAACTCTTATTTTTATCCTTATTACAATTATTATTATCATAATATCTCTTATTTTTGTCCTTATTACTATTATTATTATCGTAATAACTCTTATTTTTATCCTTAATACTATTATTATTATCGTAATAACTCTCACTTTTATCCTTATAACTCTTATTATTATCGTAATACCTCTTACTTTTTCCTTATTACTATTATTATTATCGTATTAAATCTTATTTTTATCCTCATTACTATTATTATTATCGTAATAACTCTTACTTTTATCCTTATTTCTATTATTATTATCATTATAACCATTATTTTCAGCCGTATTCTTATTTTTATTATGTAATAACTCTTATTTTTATCCTTATTTCTATTCTCATTATCGTAATAACTATTATTTTTATCCTTATAACTATTATTATTATCGTAATAACTCTTATTTTTATCCTTATTTCTATTATTATTATGATTATAACCATTATTTCCAGCCGTATTCTTATTTTTATTATGTAATAACTCTTATTTTTATCCTTATTTCTATTCTCATTATCGTAATAACTATTATTTTTATCCTTATAACTATTATTATTATCGTAATAACTCTTATTTTTATCCTTATTTCTATTATTATTATCATTATAACCATTATTTTCAGCCGTATTCCTATTTTTATTATGTAATAACTCTTATTTTTATCCTTATTTCTATTATTATTATCGTTATAACCATTATTTTCAGCCTTATTCCTATTTTTATTATGTAATAACTCTTATTTATATCCTTATTTCTATTATTATTATCGTAATAACTCGTATTTTTATCCTTAATACTATTATTATTATCGTAATAACTCTTACTTTTATCCTTATTACTATTATTATTATCGTAATAACTCTTATTTTTATCCTTATTACTATTATTATTATCGTAATAACTATTATTTTGAGCCTTATCACTATTATTATTATATAAATAACTCTTATTTTTATCCTTATTCCTATTTTTATTATGTAATAACTCTTATTTTTATCCTTATTACTATTATTATTATCGTAATAACTCTTACTTTTATCCTTATTTCTATTCTCATTATCGTAATAACTCTTATTTTTATCCTTATAACTATTATTATTATCGTAATAACTATTATTTTCAGCCTTATTCCTATTTTCATTATATAATAACTCTTATTTTTATCCTTATTACTATTATTATTATCGTAATAACTATTATTTTGAGCCTTATCACTATTATTATTATATAAATAACTCTTATTTTTATCCTTATTCCTATTTTTATTATGTAATAACTCTTATTTTTATCCTTATTACTATTATTATTATCGTAATAACTCTTATTTTTATCCTTATTTCTATTATTATTATTATTATAACCATTATTTCCAGCCGTATTCTTATTTTTATTATATAATAACTCTTATTTTTATCCTTATTACTATTATTATTATCGTAATAACTATTATTTTGAGCCTTATCACTATTATTATTATATAAATAACTCTTATTTTTATCCTTATTCCTATTTTTATTATGTAATAACTCTTATTTTTATCCTTATTTCTATTCTCATTATCGTAATAACTCTTATTTTTATCCTTATAACTATTATTATTATCGTAATAACAATTATTTTCAGCCTTATTCCTATTTTTATTATATAATAACTATTATTTTTATCCTTATAACTATTATTATTATCGTAATAACTCTTATTTTTATCCTTATTTCTATTATTATTATCATTATAACCATTATTTTCAGCCGTATTCCTATTTTTATTATGTAATAACTCTTATTTTTGTCCTTATTTCTATTATTATTATCGTTATAACCATTATTTTCAGCCTTACTCCTATTTTTATTATGTAATAACTCTTATTTATATCCTTATTTCTATTATTATTATCGTAATAACTCGTATTTTTATCCTTAATACTATTATTATTATCGTAATAACTCTTACTTTTATCCTTAACACTATTATTATTATTGTAATAACTCTTCTTTTTATCCTTATTTCTATTATTATTATCATTATATCCATTATTTTCAGCCCTATTCCTATTTTTATTATGTAATAACTCTTACTTTTATCCTTATTACTATTACTATTATCGTAATGACTCTTATTTTTATCCTTATTACTATTATTATTATCGTAATAACTCTTATTTTTATCATTATTACTATTATTGTTCGGGTACAAGACCAGGATAGGTGGAGGGTCGATAAAAAAAAAAAACAACTCGAATAATAAATTCAAAATAATAACTTGTATTTGTATGCTGAGTCACACAAAATGCAACTAAATATTTTATACACTAGGAAATAATTTACGGCAGATTGAAACTATAATTTACAATATTAAAATCTTAAGTATGAAGCGAGAGGCGAAACACGGCTCAGTGTTGCTATCGTCAACACCACGAAAGGAATGTTAATCCCGTACGCGCGCGGTCCTTCGATATCAGGGAGCCTCCCCACTCCTTCTCCCTCGTTATCGCGTCCCGCGTCTTCGCTCGGCCGAACGGCCCCGGCTCGCCTTCGGAAAGACTTGCCGTGCTCGTGGACCTAGATATTTTGGAAATGCGTTCACGCCTTTCCCCTTTGGTCTCCCGGGCCTAGGTCGCTGTTTCCAGTGACCTTACCCGTGGGCCTGCAACAGGGTGCCAACCTTTCGGTCTCGCAACCCTATCCGCGAAGCCAGCGAGGATACTTGTCTTCAAAAAACGGAAAGGAAAGAACTAACGATAACGAAAAAAAGAGAAAACGTTTCGCGCCCCTCTCGCAACACACCGCGAATCGATGGAGTCGCAACATCTCCACCTCGTACAAAATCACGGATTTTGTACTTCACGAATACTTAACAATTTGATAAGCTTATGTATCGGCCTCGTAAAATCGCCCCGCGTCGTGTGAACCTTTGCAACTCTAACTACACCGTCGGATCCAGGATACGTTTGCACAATAGTCCCTCTCTTCCACTCGTTACGTGGTGATTGCGCGTCCGCTATGAGTACAAGATCGCCTCTGTCCAAAACATTCCCTTCTCTCATCCATTTAGGTCGTCCGATGAGAGATGGTAGATACTCTCGTAACCAACGTCTCCAGAAGCAGTCAGCAAAGTGTTGAGCCAATATCCATTGTTTTCTCAAACACACGGTCTGTGATTCATAGTTCCCTAATTTTATGCTTCCGGACGATGTACCTATTAGAAAATGATTAGGCGTAAGGGCTTCGTGATCTCGCGGATCTACGGGCACATGTGTTAACGGTCGTGAGTTCACCGAATGCTCCACTTCGGTCAATAACGTGTACAGGACTTCTTCTGTAGGAGCCTGTTCACGTAAAACCACGTGTAGCGCGGTTTTCACGGATCTGATTAGGCGTTCCCACGCTCCACCCATATGTGGAGCGTCTGGGGGAATGAATTTCCATTCTATTCGTTGTGTCAGTGCATATTCCCGTTGCTTTTCTCTATCTATTTTGGCGATAGCTTCTTTAAGTTCTTTGCTGGCACCTTTAAAATTCGTACCGTTGTCACTATACACCGTAACGGGAAGACCTCTACGCGAAGCCAACCTTTGCAAAGCCATGATGGCTGAACTTGCGCTTAAGGTTGCCGCCAGCTCCAAGTGAACAGCTCGTGTAGTGAGGCAGGTAAATAGAACTCCCCAGCGTTTTTCCCTACGCCGACCAATTTTTACGAACATTGGACCAAAATAGTCAACTCCGCAATGACTGAAAGGTCTCTGTCTGTACGCCAGTCGTCCCTCAGGTAGCGTTGACATGATAGGAGCCTGAGGTTTGGCACGCTGCAAGCGGCATACTAGACATCTACTGATCAACGAGCGTAAGGTCTTTCTTAAACCTATTATGAAAAAGGTTTGATGTAGTTCGTTGACGACGGCCGCCATATTAGCGTGATAGAAACGCCGATGGTAGTCCATTATAAGCATCCTGGTCGCTGGGTGTTTGCCTTCGAGGATTATCGGGTAATTATTAAATTCCTCCTCATGAAACTTCGTTGCACGTCCGGTTGCCCTTAAGATGCCGTATTCATCAATATGAGGCCGTAAACTTGCTATCTTGCTGGTTTTCTTTAACTCTTTATTACATCTGATAGCGTTTATTTCCTCACGAAAGCAATCAGTCTGAATTGTACGGTACCAATATCGTTCAGCCGCAGAGATGCTTGCCTCAGAAGGCGGTTTGCGAGTTCTACCTTTCCAACGATCTATGACTGACTGTACGCGCCTAGCCACGATTAATAAACCTTGCCATCCCAAAACTCTTAGCGCTAATGGAAAGGTAGGTAACTGATACGACTCGACAAAGTATACATACGCTTTGCGCATTTCCAATTCGTCTATCGTCTTCTTGTTCACCTCATCGAGCGGTTTCTCCACCGGCCAGTCACTCTCCGATTTCCGTAAAAATTCGGGCCCCAAGTACCAACTGTCGGGCTCAACAGAGGCTGTGTTCTTCCAGCGCGTCGCTATGTCCGCCGGATTCTGGCTGGAGGGAACCCAGCGCCATTCAGAGGTTTCGGAGATTTCACCAATTTGCCCCAGACGATGGGCAACAAAAACATGACGCATTCGATGTTCTCCCTTTATCCATCTTAAAACAGTAACGGAATCGGACCACAGAAACCGTTGGTGAAACTTAATATCAAGCTCCTCCGTAATGGTTTTAGCTAATCGTGCTGCAAGTAACGCAGCCTGCAATTCCAAACGCGGAACGGAGAGCGGTTTCAGAGGGGCGACTCTCGATTTGGCCATAATTAAATTTACGTTGGCTGCAGTGCCTTCGGTGGCGATTCTAACGTACGCTACGGCAGCGTACGCCTCCAAACTCGCGTCACAAAACACATGGAGCTGCGTCGTTGCGAGATCGGAGATCGTTGGTACTAAACAGCGCGGAATGCGACTCTCATTGACCAACTGCAGCGTCCGTAGCCACGCTAACCAACCGATATTTTCTTCATCCCTTAACGGATCATCCCAACCAATTCCACTACGCCAGACTTGCTGCATTAATATTTTGGACTTTATCGTGAAAGGTACCAGAAATCCCAGCGGGTCAAAAATCGACATGATGACGCGAAGATACTCGCGCTTCGTTGGTTTCCTGCTCCCCCGTATCACCTCCGAGGGGACTTTGTCCATGTCGATTTTGAATCCCAATTCATCTAGTTTCGTGTCCCAATAGAGGCCTAACACCTTCTCTCCACCTCGGTCACAGAGCTTCAACTCTCCTTCGTCCTTCGCAGGTTCCCTCCCTGCTGCCACTATCACTACTTCGGCGTCATTGCTTGCCCAGCCATGCATTTCGAAATTGGCGCGAGAGTTTATTCTGGTGACGTCTCGAACTAAATCTATTAAATCTTGTGCCGTTTTCTGGCTAACTAAAAAATCATCCATATAACTATTCATCATAATACTCCTACACGCGTCCGGATGGGAATGAGCATAGTCTTCAGCGTTTTTATTCTTAATATATATCGCACTTGTCGGCGACGATTTCGCGCCAAAAATTAACGACGACATAACGAAAACTTCAGGCTCTTTTTTGCGATCACGTCCGCGCCACAAAAATCTTTGCGCGTCACGATCCTCTTTTCTAATTTTAATGCGCAAAAACATGTCCTTTATATCGGCCTTGCACGCAATAGCATATTGTCGAAAACGCAACAGCACCCCCGGCAATGGTTGCAATAAATCTGGACCGGACTCAAGTTGGTCGTTCAAACTAATACCAGCAGTTTTAGCTGCGGCATCAAATACTATTCTAAGCTTTCCGGGCTTATTAACGTTTTGTACTCCAAAATGTGGGAGATACCAAACGCGCGTACTTTGCGTCTCCATTTCTACCTTTTCGGCGTACCCGTTGCAAAGAAATCGGTCCATTTCTTTGTAATATAGCGCAGCATATCCTGGATTCCGATCCAGCTTTTTCTCTAACATAAATAGCCTTTTCCTCGCAGTAGTAATGCTGTCAACCTCCGGCACACCATTCGAGTTCCACAGTAACCCTGTCTCCCACGCACTACCTGTAAAATAGCTCGTATCCTTTAACGTAGCTAGAGCATGATGCTGTACAGCTTCTGGTTTTGTATCCACACGAATACCAAAATCATCTAACTGAAAGTAAAGCTTAATTAACTTATCAAGTGTTATTGGGTTACCACCATCTTCGGTACTTGAGTCATCTTCTCCGTCCTTTAAACACGTGACCAAGGCTTTATCAGTTCCAGAACGTGGTTTCACTGTACCATGTAAAGCCCAACCTAAAAGAGACCGTGACAGTGCAAGGTTGTAACCTTTCACTTCTTGTAACTCGCGGGTCACTATCAACGGCCAATTATCTTGACCTAAAAGTAATTTTGGTCGAGCCTGCTTATAAGGGGGCAGGTCCACCAGATTGGCTTGTCTAACGTGTTCCACAATGTTGTCGGGAAGAGACTGGCTGGGAAGGTTTAACTCCGGAACTGCTATGATATGTTCGACCAGATAGGGGGCAGAAGAGCCTTGTACCGAAACGCTAACCTTCTCGCTGCTTGCGATGACTGCGCCATGATCGTTTATTCCCTTTAAAGCAACATTCATCTTCGTGCCCCTTACCCCTATCGAACGTGTTAATTTTCTGTCGATCAGAGTGATGGTCGATCCTTCATCGAGCAACGCAAAAGTATCTATCGCACCCATCGAACTCGATACGCGCACAGGCATTATTTTCAGTAGCGTGCCTGTCGAGTCCAGTCAAGTCTCCTTATTGTTATTAGACGTCGCGGCGGTACCTACTTGTGCCTGTGCCTTACTCGCAATGCTTTTATTTCTTCCATCTGAACTTGAAGCTGACCTCATGATATGAAGGAGCTTATGATGCCGCGCCTGACATATCGCACACTTCTCAGCTCTACAATTATCCCTTGCATGACCAGTTTTTAGACAATTAAAGCACAGTCGTAATTTTCTCACTAAGCGCCATCGGAGTTCCACAGGTTCTCTCAAAAGGCGGGTACAAGCCGCAGAAGTATGGTTTAGCTTCCGACAAAACGCGCAATTCGTCCGAAATCGACACGAATCGACCACATTTTGCTGTCCAACCGCATCGTGTACTATCGTCAGCGAGGTAGAAGCCTTGGGGTACCGCGATCTATTTACAGGTGCTCCGCCACTAACACCAGAAACTTGCACAGCCGATTCTAAGTTAAGGATGCCAGCCGATACAGCTAGCTCCGCTTCCCGGAACATAAAGTCAGCCAATTTTTCCAAATTCGTCTTTTCCACAGGCGTGTCCGCCGCATATCTATTATATGCATATTTCAAAGCGGATGGCAGTTTGCTCGCCACGCTCTTTAGTAGATCAAAACTATGCAGGTAACCGGTGAGTTCTAGAGCCTTAAACGCGGTAACAGCATTTTTCAGTTTCGAAGCGAACTGTGTGATGTTGACCTTTCCTGACTCTAAATGTGGTAAGTTCTTTATCTGGGCTGACACTCTTTCAGCAACCACATATTTATTTCCAAAATGTAGCTCAAGTGTGCGCATAACCTCGTTAGCATTTCTAGTTGTGGCTAAAAGTACGCTCACTACTTCCCGAGCTTCACCCTTTAAAGCTCCAAATAATCGAGCAATGTTTTCTCGCTCGCTAAACCCGCCTAGATCCGACGTCAACTCATATGCCTCCTTAAAATGTAACCATTCCACTGGATCGCCGGAGAAGGTCGGTAAGTCTTTTGCGGAAGTTAGTCGATTTACGAGACGGGAACTCCCATCGCCCATCGAAGACTCACGTACAGCTACTAGGGTCCTCTCGATGGCCTCCGCTATTCGAGCGGCAGGGTCGAGCGTAGGTTGTGCTCTCGCATTAGACCTCATCTGCGTAGACACGCTGGGAGGCAAATTTACCTCCCCTTCATCTGCCCCATCATCAGGGGCAAACCGATCCGGTACGACTGTCAGGAGAGGGTCTCTCGACGGTTCGCTAACGATTTCTTGTTCGTCTTCTACAAGTAAGGTAGACGGATTCCGATCACCGGGGATCCTACTCGACCCCGGAACAGGAGACTTCGAAATCGTAGAGGAGATAGCGGCGCGCGTCAACTCAGGGGCAGACACCGCACCTCCTGTTTTATCCACGCGAGCCCTTTTTCCTCTTGGAGCCCCCTCCTTGTCACCAGCGGCAGCAGGAGCTTTTCTCCTCTTATACGTCATCACTCAAAATTATAATTAAATCAACCGTGAATGTAACTTCAAAACGAAACAAACGCTCCCCTATCCTGTGGTTTCCCGGATATAGTCCCGGGTTTCGGCACCAAAGATTATTGTTCGGGTACAAGACCAGGATAGGTGGAGGGTCGATAAAAAAAAAAAACAACTCGAATAATAAATTCAAAATAATAACTTGTATTTGTATGCTGAGTCACACAAAATGCAACTAAATATTTTATACACTAGGAAATAATTTACGGCAGATTGAAACTATAATTTACAATATTAAAATCTTAAGTATGAAGCGAGAGGCGAAACACGGCTCAGTGTTGCTATCGTCAACACCACGAAAGGAATGTTAATCCCGTACGCGCGCGGTCCTTCGATATCAGGGAGCCTCCCCACTCCTTCTCCCTCGTTATCGCGTCCCGCGTCTTCGCTCGGCCGAACGGCCCCGGCTCGCCTTCGGAAAGACTTGCCGTGCTCGTGGACCTAGATATTTTGGAAATGCGTTCACGCCTTTCCCCTTTGGTCTCCCGGGCCTAGGTCGCTGTTTCCAGTGACCTTACCCGTGGGCCTGCAACAGGGTGCCAACCTTTCGGTCTCGCAACCCTATCCGCGAAGCCAGCGAGGATACTTGTCTTCAAAAAACGGAAAGGAAAGAACTAACGATAACGAAAAAAAGAGAAAACGTTTCGCGCCCCTCTCGCAACACACCGCGAATCGATGGAGTCGCAACAATTATTATTATCGTAATAACTATTATTTTCAGCCTCATCACTATTATTATTATATAAATAACTCTTATTTTTATCCTTATTTCTATTATTATTATGATTACAACCATTATTTTCAGCCGTATTCCTATTTTTATTATGTAATAACTCTTACTTTTATCCTTATTACTATTACTATTATCGTAATAACTCTTATTTTTATCCTGATTACTATTATTATTATCGTAATAACTCTTATTTTTATCCTTATTATTATTATTATTATCATAATAACTCTTATTTTTGTCCTTATTTCTCTTATTATTATCATTATAACCATTATTTTCAGCCGTATTCCTATTTTTATTATGTAATAACTCTTATTTTTATCCTTGTTACTATTATTAGTATCATAATAACTCTTATTTTTATCCTGATTACTATTATTATTATCGTAATAACTCTTATTTTTACCCTTATTACTATTATTATTATCATAATATCTCTTATTTTTGTCCTTATTACTATTATTATTATCGTAATAACTCTTACTTTTATCCTTATTTCTATTATTATTATCATTATAACCATTATTTTCAGCCGTATTCCTATTTTTATTATGTAATAACTCTTATTTTTATCCTTATAACTATTATTATTATCGTAATAACTATTATTTTCAGCCTTATTCCTATTTTCATTATATAATAACTCTTATTTTTATCCTTATTACTATTATTATTATCGTAATAACTATTATTTTGAGCCTTATCACTATTATTATTATATAAATAACTCTTATTTTTATCCTTATTCCTATTTTTATTATGTAATAACTCTTATTTTTATCCTTATTACTATTATTATTATCGTAATAACTCTTATTTTTATCCTTATTTCTATTATTATTATTATTATAACCATTATTTCCAGCCGTATTCTTATTTTTATTATGTAATAACTCTTATTTTTATCCTTATTTCTATTCTCATTATCGTAATAACTATTATTTTTATCCTTATTTCTATTATTATTATCATTATAACCATTATTTTCAGCCGTATTCCTATTTTTATTATGTAATAACTCTTATTTTTGTCCTTATTTCTATTATTATTATCGTTATAACCATTATTTTCAGCCTTATTCCTATTTTTATTATGTAATAACTCTTATTTATATCCTTATTTCTATTATTATTATCGTAATAACTCGTATTTTTATCCTTAATACTATTATTATTATCGTAATAACTCTTACTTTTATCCTTATTACTATTATTATTATCGTAATAACTCTTATTTTTATCCTTATTACTATTATTATTATCGTAATAACTCTTACTTTTATCCTTATTTCTATTATTATTATCATTATAACCATTATTTTCAGCCGTATTCCTATTTTTATTATGTAATAACTCGTATTTTTATCCTTATTTCTATTCTCATTATCGTAATAACTCTTATTTTTATCCTTATAACTATTATTATTATCGTAATAACTATTATTTTCGGCCTTATTCCTATTTTTATTATATAATAACTCTTATTTTTATCCTTATTACTATTATTATTATCGTAATAACTATTATTTTGAGCCTTATCACTATTATTATTATCGTAATAACTCTTATTTTTATCCTTATTCCTATTTTTATTATGTAATAACTCTTATTTTTATCCTTATAACTATTATTATTATCGTAATAACTATTATTTTCAGCCTTATTCCTATTTTTATTATATAATAACTCTTATTTTTATCCTTATTACTATTATTATTATCGTAATAACTATTATTTTGAGCCTTATCACTATTATTATTATATAAATAACTCTTATTTTTATCCTTATTCCTATTTTTATTATGTAATAACTCTTATTTTTATCCTTATTACTGTTATTATTATCGTAATAACTCTTATTTTTATCCTTATTACTATTATTATTATCGTAATAACTCTTACTTTTATCCTTATTTCTATTATTATTATCATTATAACCATTATTTTCAGCCGTATTCCTATTTTTATTATGTAATAACTCTTATTTTTATCCTTATTTCTATTCTCATTATCGTAATAACTCTTATTTTTATCCTTATAACTATTATTATTATCGTAATAACTATTATTTTCAGCCTTATTCCTATTTTTATTATATAATAACTCTTATTTTTATCCTTATTACTATTATTATTATCGTAATAACTATTATTTTGAGCCTTATCACTATTATTATTATATAAATAACTCTTATTTTTATCCTTATTCCTATTTTTATTATGTAATAACTCTTATTTTTATCCTTATTGCTATTATTATTATCGTAATAACTCTTACTTTTATCCTTATTTCTATTCTCATTATCGTAATAACTCTTATTTTTATCCTTATAACTATTATTATTATCGTAATAACTATTATTTTCAGCCTTATTCCTATTTTTATTATATAATAACTCTTATTTTTATCCTTATTGCTATTATTATTATCGTAATAACTATTATTTTGAGCCTTATCACTATTATTATTATATAAATAACTCTTATTTTTATCCTTATTCCTATTTTTATTATGTAATAACTCTTATTTTTATCCTTATTACTATTATTATTATCGTAATAACTCTTACTTTTATCCTTATTACTATTATCATTATCGTAATAACTCTTATTTTTATCCTTATTTCTATTATTATTATCATTATAACCATTATTTCCAGCCGTATTCTTATTTTTATTATGTAATAACTCTTATTTTTATCCTTATTCCTATTTTTATTATGTAATAACTCGTATTTTTATCCTTAATACTATTATTATTATCGTAATAACTCTTACTTTTATCCTTTTTACTATTATTATTATAGTAATAACTCTTATTTTTATCCTTATTTCTATTTTTATTATCGTAATAACTCTTATTTTTATCCTTATAACTATTATTATTATCGTAATAATACTTACTTTTATCTTTAACACTATTATTATTATCGTAATAACTCTTATTTTTATCATTATTTCTATTATTATTATCGTAATAACTCTTATTTTTATACTTATTACTATTATGATTATCGTAATAACTCTTATTTTTATCCTTATTACTATTATTATTATCGTAATAACTATTATTTTCAGCCTCATCACTATTATTACTATATAAATAACTCTTATTTTTATCCTTATTTCTATTATTATTATCATTATAACCATTATTTTCAGCCGTATTCCTATTTTTATTATGTAATAACTCTTATTTTTATCCTTATTTCTATTATTATTATCGTAATAACTCTTATCTTTATCCTTATTTCTATTATTATTATCATTATAACCATTATTTTCAGCCGTATTCCTATTTTTATTATGTAATAACTCTTATTTTTATCCTTATTTCTATTATTATTATCGTAATAACTCTTACTTTTATCCTTAACACTATTATTATTATTGTAATAACTCTTCTTTTTATCCTTATTTCTATTATTATTATCATTATATCCATTATTTTCAGCCCTATTCCTATTTTTATTATGTAATAACTCTTACTTTTATCCTTATTACTATTACTATTATCGTAATGACTCTTATTTTTATCCTTATTACTATTATTATTATCGTAATAACTCTTATTTTTATCATTATTACTATTATTATTATCGTAATAACTATTATTTTCAGCCTCATCACTATTATTATTATATAAATAACTCTTATTTTTATCCTTATTTCTATTATTATTATGATTACAACCATTATTTTCAGCCGTATTCCTATTTTTATTATGTAATAACTCTTACTTTTATCCTTATTACTATTACTATTATCGTAATAACTCTTATTTTTATCCTGATTACTATTATTATTATCGTAATAACTCTTATTTTTATCCTTATTATTATTATTATTATCATAATAACTCTTATTTTTGTCCTTATTTCTCTTATTATTATCATTATAACCATTATTTTCAGCCGTATTCCTATTTTTATTATGTAATAACTCTTATTTTTATCCTTATTACTATTATTAGTATCATAATAACTCTTATTTTTATCCTGATTACTATTATTATTATCGTAATAACTCTTATTTTTACCCTTATTACTATTATTATTATCATAATATCTCTTATTTTTGTCCTTATTACTATTATTATTATCGTAATAACTCTTACTTTTATCCTTATTTCTATTATTATTATCATTATAACCATTATTTTCAGCCGTATTCCTATTTTTATTATGTAATAACTCTTATTTTTATCCTTATAACTATTATTATTATCGTAATAACTATTATTTTGAGCCTTATCACTATTATTATTATATAAATAACTCTTATTTTTATCCTTATTCCTATTTTTATTATGTAATAACTCTTATTTTTATCCTTATTACTATTATTATTATCGTAATAACTCTTATTTTTATCCTTATTTCTATTATTATTATTATTATAACCATTATTTCCAGCCGTATTCTTATTTTTATTATGTAATAACTCTTATTTTTATCCTTATTTCTATTCTCATTATCGTAATAACTATTATTTTTATCCTTATTTCTATTATTATTATCATTATAACCATTATTTTCAGCCGTATTCCTATTTTTATTATGTAATAACTCTTATTTTTGTCCTTATTTCTATTATTATTATCGTTATAACCATTATTTTCAGCCTTATTCCTATTTTTATTATGTAATAACTCTTATTTATATCCTTATTTCTATTATTATTATCGTAATAACTCGTATTTTTATCCTTAATACTATTATTATTATCGTAATAACTCTTACTTTTATCCTTATTACTATTATTATTATCGTAATAACTCTTATTTTTATCCTTATTACTATTATTATTATCGTAATAACTCTTACTTTTATCCTTATTTCTATTATTATTATCATTATAACCATTATTTTCAGCCGTATTCCTATTTTTATTATGTAATAACTCGTATTTTTATCCTTATTTCTATTCTCATTATCGTAATAACTCTTATTTTTATCCTTATAACTATTATTATTATCGTAATAACTATTATTTTCGGCCTTATTCCTATTTTTATTATATAATAACTCTTATTTTTATCCTTATTACTATTATTATTTTCGTAATAACTATTATTTTGAGCCTTATCACTATTATTATTATCGTAATAACTCTTATTTTTATCCTTATTCCTATTTTTATTATGTAATAACTCTTATTTTTATCCTTATAACTATTATTATTATCGTAATAACTATTATTTTCAGCCTTATTCCTATTTTTATTATATAATAACTCTTATTTTTATCCTTATTACTATTATTATTATCGTAATAACTATTATTTTGAGCCTTATCACTATTATTATTATATAAATAACTCTTATTTTTATCCTTATTCCTATTTTTATTATGTAATAACTCTTATTTTTATCCTTATTACTGTTATTATTATCGTAATAACTCTTATTTTTATCCTTATTACTATTATTATTATCGTAATAACTCTTACTTTTATCCTTATTTCTATTATTATTATCATTATAACCATTATTTTCAGCCGTATTCCTATTTTTATTATGTAATAACTCTTATTTTTATCCTTATTTCTATTCTCATTATCGTAATAACTCTTATTTTTATCCTTATAACTATTATTATTATCGTAATAACTATTATTTTCAGCCTTATTCCTATTTTTATTATATAATAACTCTTATTTTTATCCTTATTACTATTATTATTATCGTAATAACTATTATTTTGAGCCTTATCACTATTATTATTATATAAATAACTCTTATTTTTATCCTTATTCCTATTTTTATTATGTAATAACTCTTATTTTTATCCTTATTGCTATTATTATTATCGTAATAACTCTTACTTTTATCCTTATTTCTATTCTCATTATCGTAATAACTCTTATTTTTATCCTTATAACTATTATTATTATCGTAATAACTATTATTTTCAGCCTTATTCCTATTTTTATTATATAATAACTCTTATTTTTATCCTTATTACTATTATTATTATCGTAATAACTATTATTTTGAGCCTTATCACTATTATTATTATATAAATAACTTTTATTTTTATCCTTATTCCTATTTTTATTATGTAATAACTCTTATTTTTATCCTTATTAGTATTATTGTTATCGTAATGACTCTTACTTTTATCCTTATTACTATTATCATTATCGTAATAACTCTTATTTTTATCCTTATTTCTATTCTCATTATCGTAATAACTATTATTTTGATCCTTATAACTATTATTATTATCATCGTAATAACTCTTATTTTTATCCTTATTTCGGTTCTCATTATCGTAATAACTCTTATTTTTATCCTTATAACTATTATTATTATCGTAATAACTATTATTTTCAGCCTTATTCCTATTTTTATTATATAATAACTCTTATTTTTATCCTTATTACTATTATTATTATCGTA